>JADLZK010000862.1:0-144994 GCA_015847255.1 Hyparrhenia diplandra | reverse complement strand
TGAGATGGAACCCGGATAACCGTCACTTGTGCAAAACGAGGTGGAGCGACTCGGGTGAGGAGTTAGTTTTGATTGGCTTGCAATTGCAGCGCACTCAGCCTCGTTCCTGCCCAGTGCAGGTCGTTCTGGAGACGACGACGCCACTGTGCCGTAAACCGTCCCAAGCTTGTGTACGCATCATGTCGGATGAAAAGGGAAGGAGATACGTTTCTGTAGCTCCTGGGTTGCAATGCATGCATTCTTTTTGGGAGAGATGACATGAACCACCCTTTTCATCTTCTGATTTCTATAGGTAAATACTGTAGCTAGATCAGTGCTGCCAACCTGGCCTTGCCTTATCTTTTCTTTACTAGATGAGGGAATCTTTCTTTACTAGATTAGGTTCTCTAGACATTTGGCTTATTTTTAGGGGTTAAAAGAATATGATAGCTTTGCCTTCAATATGATAGCTTTTTCATGCTACAGTATAAGGTATAAAAGGATAAAAAGAGTAGAAGTTTGTCAAAAGGATAAGAGGTGAAAAAGCTACAAAGTGAATTAAATAAATTACTTATAAGACCCAATTTGTTTAATTTAGTCCTAGGACTTTTAGAAAAAGTCCTTGCATGAGGTATTTTGCGTAGACTTCTAGGAAAAAGTCTTAGAAAAGTCTACTCTTGTTTGGTTTTCCAACTCCAAAAAGTTACTGTAACCAAAACATGGTCTAAAACAAAAAGGATATGAGAATTCATGGATGAAAAATGGTTCATGCATTTATTTTGACCGGCCCATTCGGCTGCACGCGCCTAGAGGGGTTCAGTATCTATTCATATCCGAAGTACGGATATTCCGCATACCGATATTCTTATCCGAATACTCAAATTGCATAATGATTCAACGAATCCAACCGAATTATGAAAAACAAATGTAATATTAGTAGAAATTTTTACAATAATTGGGAAAAATTTGATGGCTTCAACCGAGAGCGATCGACCGATGACAATGAAGGCATGAGGAAATAGGAGGAAAAGGGTTGAAGGAAACGGGAGGAAAATGATGTGTCTATGGCTGCTGGGCCATATGCTACTTTCCAGCTCCCAAGAAATGTGGGTATTAATACCAGGGTGTAATGATGCATCTCGTAGTTCTTTATTTTGATTAAGGGTAAAACAGTAACTTCATAATTATGTTTTTGAGTAGTATAGTTTTTAAGATCACGCATTCCTTTTCACTTGTTAACTGCTACAAGTCCTCTAGGTTCCTCCTTGTCAAGTACGCGCAGCGCCGCCCGACAGCCTCCTTTTCGAGACGCGAGGAACCGCCCAGTGCCCTCGGCACGCCTCCCGTCATGGTTGCCCGCCATGGCGCTGGTTCGCTCCTCCCCACCCGCCCGTGTCTCGAGACGCATGGCCATGGCGGGCGCCGCTCCCTCACTAGCGCGCCGGATCCAAAGAAGACCCCCGACATCTAGTGTGACGGGCCGGCGCGCTAACGCCGCCTCGCGCGACTCTTTGCCCTCTCCCGACCCACCGGACGCTCACGACATGGATTGGCATGTGAGTTCTTCTTCCCTCACTCGCTGAGTTCTTGTTGTCATATCATGTCGACAAGATCGGCGCGATCCGCCGTGAGTCAACCGATCTAGCTCATGTTCGCAAAGTCAAACTCAGCTGAAGTTCAAAGCGGATTTTGTCCAGTCCGCGCTCGAATGTACTGGATGCTAAGTATGTTTTTCGAACATGCGCGTAGGGGGAATACTTTTGGGAGCGGCCGACCTTCGCACTCTAGGCTCGGGCCTTCTCTGAGAAACTTTTTCTGCCGTAAAGCAATTCATCATATTGGCGAGGTGGCGCGGGCACGCCGACGCGAGGGGAAGCGCGCGCCGCCTGTGCGAGCCCGGCGATTGGCGATTTGGCCTATGGAAGAGGGTGTCACCGCAATCATCTCTAGGGGTGCTGAGCCGTTCGATGAGCGATGATGAGGGCGGCGGTGACGCAGGATTTGGCCACCGTGGGAGGGCGCGAGGGTGTGACCGAGGGGGTGCGGGGTGTGGGAGGAGGAGGAGCTGACGGGCGCATGGCGTTGGGCCGTTTGGTCCGAGTCGGTGTCTGGGGTTCGGGTCGGAGAGTGGGGAAGTGCAAAATGACCTACATACCCTTTTTATAAAAAGCAAGGAGGAAATGAGAGGAAATGGGAGAAAAATCCAAGTATTGTAAAAAGCTCTAGTAGTAATATCCGCTCGTGTCCGGACCGCTTTTTACGAGAGAGTGCATTGCATTTGCTGATGTGCAGAGGCACATATCGCGTGATCCATCTCCATTCTATAATATTCTATAGATTTTAGGATAAATTAATACAAAATACAAAATACTTAATATATATCCTTACTTTATTTCCTAATGACACTATTATTATTATAATTAATAGATATTGGTTGATAAATAGCAAGTAATAACTATAGAATACCTAAAAACACAAAGTCTACTGTTTAATATACAAAACTATCTCTTCTCTCCAAAAATACCTTATATTTATGTATAGATTTTGAATGATTGAATACACTATATTATAGGACGGTGGAATAAGATACGGACATGTCATTTAGTTTGCTATCCATATGGATCATGCCAGTTAAGGAAATTTTAGCTTCCTTTATGAGCATCAGATATGAGGAATTCTGAGTGTTTTTAGATTGTATGTTGAAAATAAAAAGCACTGTTTTTCATTAACAAAATTTTTATATTTTGTTATGCATGCACACCAAACAATACATACTTCAAGTTTTAACATCGGATACAAAACAAAAACCGACATTTCACATATTTTCATCGAAATGGTGATCCATATGGATCTTTCATCCAACCATCATGCAACATAATTTCCATGACATTCTATTTGGCCATATATATTTTTCTCACCAAGTAAAAACTTATTCCTCTATCAATTCAAGTGCACTACATCCGTTTGGGAATCTCTCTACCCGCATTGGGCCTTTTTGTCCCGGGCGCTCCTCCTCTCTTGTCCTTGCTCGGGAATCATCCCTCGCCAATAAGCAGCCGCAGGAGAGAACTCGAGAAGCTCGGAGGAGGGAGCAGCAGCAGCCGTCGGGAGAAAGAAGATGTCAGTACTTGCTGCCGCATCTGCACTCGAGGGGTGGGGCGGTGGACCAGGCCATCCTCGCCGAGGAGGAGCGCCTCGTCATCATCCGCTTCGGCCACGACTGGGACGAGACCTGCATGCAGGTATCATCGAGCAACCTCCTAACCCTAGATTCTAATTTCTCAGCCGTCCTTGATCTGTGGCTGTGGCTGTGGCTGTGCTGGTATTGATTCACTTGCGTATGATTTCTGTTTGCTCTACTTTGGATTTTTGGGGCGGAGTCGTCGCTGGGGGCGATGGGGGTTTTGATTGAGGTTATTATTGAATTCGTGGAGGCCGGAGGAGGCTGTGCCTAATTCAGGAAATTAGGTAAGGATTTTTGTTCGGTAGATGTTGCAGTGGATTGTTCGAGTTTAGGAGAATCGAGTCAGGGGTTCTGATTACTGATTTTTCTGCAGTCAGGTGCTGTCTTCATGTCAATTAGTGAGCACGACTAGACGTTAGGTTTTGGTTAATTCTGATGAATTGATGATAATCAGGATTCTAGAGAACTCAAGAGTTTGCTTGGTCGATTAAAACATGTGGGAGGACCATTGTTATGATCTGTATGTAAGCTCACCATTAAGCGCGTCTGGGATTACTAACCTCCTGCTTGGCTAGTATCAATAAATTGTAAGATGGTGCTATCTTCGGTTTTTCTGTTCTCAGGGAATAGATTGTAAGTAAGTCTCTCCTTTTTCCCAGTAAAACAAAGCTTTTTATTTCACGTAGGGATGTTTAGATAAAGCTTGCAGTTAACTTCCTTTGTTTTGAAGTCTTCTGTGATGAAGCTGGAGTTCCAGTAAGGCAGTACCTTGCTAGTAAGTTATGCAGTAGTGCAATTGTTTGTACTACGATTTGCTTTTCTTGCTTGTGGCAGCCTGTCCTTTTGGATTGAGGTATGTGGAAACAATAGAGAGTTAGGTGTGTTTTTAGGCTCTGTTTTAAAAGCGTCGCCTAGAGCGTCAGGCGATTACTCAGCTCGCCTTGTAAATCAGAGCATGCTTGTCGCCCTGAGCCCTCCAGGCGTACTCGAGCACTGCTACTGGGCGCTCTGCGCCTTTTTAAGCAGGGGTAGGAGTATCAGGAGTCCAGGATTCTACAGCTCTGCTTACTTGTGTATAATACTGCATAGGAAAAATATGAACTGCAGCAGTTCACTGACTTAAGTTTGTCATGCTTGGTCCTCGTGTAGAGATAATTACTCAAGGTTTGGGGGATTTCTTCACAATGTTGCTAGTTTGCTACTTGGCTGATTAAATTCTAAGAACAAACTGTTGTTTAGTGGCCTGGTTTTATTGTAACATTGCATGTTACAACTATATTCACCTGATTCTTTTTGTACTGCCATACAATATTTGTATCTTTTAAATTTGGAACAAAAGTAGTGAGGATGTTTTTATTTGTTAGGTAACATAGTACATCTGTTCCACTCATGTTTGCGGGCCAAGCATCAGTGCTTGATTTTTGCTATTCATGGCTCAATGATATTGAAGTGAAGTAGACATCTGATCCTTTCATCGATGCTTCCTGAAAACCATGTCCATGGCCCTTACCCTTTTAAAATTCTCACTTGGTCATATGATTTGGTTCCACACTAATTTAGCACTTTTGTTTGTTTGACTTTTATTCTGACTCGCTCTTGTTAATGTTTCAGATGGATGAAGTGCTGGCAGCAGTAGCTGAGACCATAAAGAACTTTGCAGTCATCTACCTTGTTGACATCACAGAGGTCCCTGATTTCAACACCATGTACGAGCTAGTCACGACCCTTCGACGGTGATGTTCTTCTTCCGGAACAAGCATATCATGATGATCGATCTTGGGACAGGAAACAACAATAAGATCAACTGGGCCCTGAAGGACAAGCAGGAGTTCATCGACATTGTGGAGACTGTTTACAGGGGCCCCGGAAAGGCGCCAGTCTGGTGATTGCTCCAAAGGACTACTCCACAAATACCGTTACTAAGAAGGTAGCGGATGATGCCAGGCAGCAGCTGCTGTTTGCTAGGCTACTAGTATGTTCCCCCTTATATGCAATCTATTGGGGATGTTTACTCAAAAACAGCTCTGCCCGACAGGTGATATCTAACTGTATCTTGGCATGCCCTAATATTCAAGTTGCTGCTGAGTGATGCTTAACTATATCTTGGCATGACATTTGTAAAGCTGTGATTTGAGGTGATTGTTGGATTGTCCAGACAGGATTTCTGTTGCCCCTTAGTATGGCTATATATTTTCACTAATATGAAATGGTTTGGAACATTGGGAACTGGGTCTATGGCTTCCTTTTGGCATTTTTCATCAACGAGAGACGAGTGCTGCTCAACCTGTAACTTACATTGAGCTCATTTTGATGGTGCCCACTGCCCAGGCTATGTTTTTCAGCTATGATTGTGCAGAATCTTGCTTCATCACGTCCAGCTGTGTGATTCTAGGAACCATGCAAACCCCTTTTCATGCTACTAGGAAAGAGATTTGGAATGTGATGGAGAGATACATAGATTTATATATAGCTCTAAATTTTGTTGCAAATAGAAACATCAATACCATAGTGCATACTGTGTGGCAGAGAGGAGGGTTCAGGGGCCTTGCACGGACGAGTTGGGTGAGGACGGGATTGCTGCGACTCTGTGGCTGGGGCGATTGGCGAGGTCCTGCGGGCGGTTTGCTGGAGCGCTAGGGTGTTGGTTGGGGCGGTGGCGGGGTCCGCAGAGCAGTCTTGCTGGAGCGCTGGGGTGACGATGCGAGGGTTGGGGGACTTTGCGCGAGCGGAGTGAATTAGCCAGGGTTGACGATTTAGTAGTACTTTTGCAGCGTCCGCTTCTGACGGTAGACTGGAAACAAGCGAGGTTCTGGACAAGGTGCGTGGCTACAAGGGAGCGGCGGCGCTTGTGATGTAGCACCACACCTCCTCGCTTCATCTCGAAAGAGGACCGTGTCGATACTGGCCGGGCCCACATGCTTGGATAATACATGGGTCAAAGACATAAACTGCGTGCAACGACCGAAGCTTTTCGAGTTTATACGCTTCGAGGAGTACATGCTACTGCGAGAAGCGGGGCGCATAGGGCTTACAGAAGGGGTGCCTGACCACGGTGGTTTTGGAGGTGTTGGGGCTGAAAGGAGAGTACTC
Source organism: Hyparrhenia diplandra (assembly GCA_015847255.1). Lineage (NCBI taxonomy): Eukaryota > Viridiplantae > Streptophyta > Magnoliopsida > Poales > Poaceae > Hyparrhenia > Hyparrhenia diplandra. The sequence goes on along the minus strand of JADLZK010000862.1, from coordinate 138,741 downwards.
AACCTCCCACGGCATACCACGCCGCCGATTCATGCGCGAGCCTACAGCAATTTTGAAACAATCATCACGCGGAAGCCTTAGGCGCGCAAAATGCAAATTCTTCGCTGGCTCGCTATACAAAAATAGAAATAAATTTGACTGCCGGACCCGACTCACAGGCTGCAATTGGCCCAACAAGGCTACATGCACCCTATCTCTGGCGAAGTCATGCGGAGACTGGCGTGCATCTATTCAGCGTGGGTGCGTCGGGGGAGGATATGGAAATGTCGCTGCACTGGGCGCCAAAATGCGAACTTGCATCCCGGTGCATGGCCACATACTTGCGAATCCCTCCATATAGGCTGAGTGGACGAGGCATCGATCCCGTGCCACGCGGCGAGGTAGAGGAGGACTCAGAACCCTAGTCATTCTTGTATATCTTTCGGGAGGTATGGAAGGAAGCGGAGCACTTAAGAGTTTTGATCGAGCAGAGTCTCCAAACTTTCTAATAGTTCTCGAGAGAGGAGAATCAAAAGATGAGGCAGCGAGTTTGTGGATGGACGGCGGGGCAAAATGCCTTTCGTACTATGCAAATGCCCGCGGCGTTGTCCTAAAAAAATGTCATTCACTTTTTTTTCTTAGCCGTGATCCCGACAATTCATTGCTTTGAAGCTGATTTGTTTTGGCCATATAATAAATCCTCTGTCAACAAGAGGGATTGATCATGAAGAGCCAAATTCAAGTACAAGAACACTTTCGAGTTGTTTAAATTTTTTGTTGCGAAAATAAGGCTCTATATCGCAAGTGGTTAAATTTTCCCTCCCCATGCTGAGCCTTATGCTTCAGGACAAGAACACGAGGCTCCTATCTCATCTCATACAAATGCTTCACATGGGTGATTAAATTACAACTCACAGCGGAAAAAGGTAGTAAGGGCGATATAAGCCAACTATGTCATGCGTGCGCCTCTGTTACTATCTCTTCGGTTAGCACCCTCTGGAGTGGAGGAAAAGGTGGCATTCAACGTGTTAAGCTCTTGTCAGCAACAAAAACATCTTTGTCACAAAGTGCAAATGATATTGCAAATAAATTGTCTTCACAGGGGGCACTAGTCAAGGTGATCATCGTGAAGCACAATCAGCATCATTTTCATTCTTGCGTTGTTGATTAAATGCGCGACTATCTACATTAATAAAAGAAAGATAATACATTGTGATCATAGATATGTGATTTGTCATAAATGTTAAGTTGGATCACACAGTTGTAAGAAGGACTCGTGCCACCATATACAAACACTATAGGATCTCACCACCCGGCCTACCATTGGAAGGAAGAGGACATAGTTATGTTAATAAATGACCCTTAATATCTAAAATAATAAACCAAGTCACAATTGTATATGCAAAGCTGAGAGGTTTCCAATTAATCGATTGGCACCAATAGAAACTTAGGTGTTTTTAAAGTGATTCAACTACAAATTTTCTTATATTTTGGCCAAAAAAAGAAATTCTAATTGTGCACCCTTTCACGACTCTAAATTTGACAAGATATTGGATGATAATAGTGAGGGAAGGCTACCATCAATTTCAAATTTTTTTGTTCCTCCGACCGCCTTCCATGCACTTGATCATTGAGTGAAGTGAAAAGCCAAAAATTTCTCTCTTATGCCAATCATTTTAGGGCTAAACTTCGGACTAAAATGCCATGTAATCGTTTCTCATGCTGAAACAATACATGGTTTATGGACATCACACATCCGGAACATGCTCACACATTCGAAGTGGAGAGTAATGAACATAAGATTATTAGGTATCAGCTTCAAGCTATTTAAAGTGAAGCCAATCATCCTATAATACTCATGGTGCAAATTATCCCAAATAATACATACAAAAAAAAGTTACCATATCATTCATGCGGCCGAGGCTAAGTGGAGTAGTGACTACACACTCAGCTAAAAGCATATGTCATGTGGTTATAAACCGCTAATTATAATTAAAATTAAAATGCTTAGGTGCAAATTACTCTCACCATGCGTTTGGAAAGCAAGAAAAAAAAATCATAAAATACATGTTTTGATTTTTAAAAGCAGTAATAATCTAAAAAGAAAAGGCAAAAAACATTTTGCAAAGTGAAGATAAAAGGTTGCTTTTTAATCTAAGCTTGTATTTATAATAAATCCATCTAGAAAACATACCAATCACAATTATAAGTGCTATTTTTGTGGGGGTGATAATGACTGATTTAATCTCCCAGAATTAAATTACTATTTTTAGATGGGTGCCGGGCGTATGTGGCGGTTGGTAGGGTGATTTTGCGCCATTAATCACGGGGCGGGGGTGATTAGAACCGAGCTGTGTTTAGACCCTGTATGGTTTAGGGACTTTCCCAAGACTAAAAAAAGTTTCTAAAAACCAAGAGACTTTTTTTTTTTATCTCTTAGTCTCTATAAGAGACTCTTGGAGGGACCTTTTTATTATCCTTGGAACTAAAAAGTCGTAGTACTTTTTGAACCAAACAACCCTTTAGCCAGTCCAAAAATTCCTATTTTTTGTGGGGCGGTGTTTCAAGCCCGAGACGGTGTGAAAGTCGGCTAGATGATTTCCTTTCCCTCTTTTTAGTAGCTGGATTGGAACGAGATAGAATATATTGAAAAAATTAGTACTAAGACCTTGTTTAGTTGGCAAAAATTTATAATCCAATGTCGAGAAAAGTTAGAATTTGACTCTTTGTAGCACGTTTAGTTTGTTTGTGATAAATATTATTACCACGAATTAACTAAACTCAAAAAGAATAGATCTATGATATACATCTAAATTGTATAATTAGTTATTTTTTTTACCTACATTTCATACTCCGAACATATTTTCGTTTGGACGTTGAGTTACAAATTTTTGCCAACTAAACAAGTTCTGAGCATATGATTTTCGTTTGGACGGGTTTCTGCTTGTGGCCCACCTGGAAGTGGCCCTATCCAATAGGATAATCAGGTTGGTTTTTCTGCTCGTGGCCCATCTCAATATTAGCAGCAGCCCGACGGCAGCTCTCCCAATCCGGCGATCCTTTCCCATGGAACTGGGCGGCGGCGAGGTCGCCGCCAAGCGCGCTTCCTCCGCCACCGAGGAGGACCGAATCAGCGCGCTCCCAGACGAACTTCTGCTCACCATCCTCCTCTTCCTCAACAACGCCGCAGACGCAGCTCGGACTAGCGTCGTCCTCTCCCGTCGCTGGCGCCCCGTGTGGACGCTTCTCCCGGAACTCCGCGTCCCCTTCTTCCCCGAGCCCTCAGCTTTCGCCGCGCCCTCAATGCGACTCAACTGCGCCTCCACTGCCTCAGACTCCAGGGCGACGGCGCAACACCCAAGTCCCTGGCGATTTGGCTCCCTGCCGCTGCGCCTCTCTCCGGCACACTGGTGCTCGTGAACCGTGCGCCGGATCCGTTGAAGAGGGAGAAGGAAGGAAGGTTCTTTGAGATGCCCTGCTTCGAGAACGCCACCGAGATCTTCCTCGACCTAGGGTTTCTCAACGCCTTTATGCCATTGGCCGGCGTATTCACCCAGCTCACTATCCTCCTCCTAGAACGCGTCTGGTTCGACGGCGTATGCCTGGTCGGCGACAGCGTCTCCTCGTCAGTTGGCATTGCCCCTGCTTGCAGGTCCTCCAAGATCTGTAACGCCAGTGGTTTTGTCCGATCTCGTCATAAATTCTGAATCTCTCCTGGAACTGGAGCTCAGCAACCTTGATAGCTTGTGTGAGCTCACCGTAGAGGCGGCGGTGCTCAACAAATTAACTGTGGTCAACTGTTTTTCTCTTGTCAAATGATATGCTTCCATGCGCTTCGTGCTACTGTTTCAGCCCCCTCGGCTTGTTTTTTCTCGAATGGAGGGATTTAATAGGTCAGTGCGCTGTCGAGCTCGGCCAGATGCCACATCTCCAGTTCATTGGGGAATTGTCATATTTTGTATATGGACCAAACGGCACTCCACACAACGCTGCTTGTATGAAGCTCTTGCAGCCCTTCAAGTCCATGGAATCTCTTGCGCTGTCACTAGCCATTATAAGGGTGAGTTCACTTCCTTTTTATCTGGACCCAACTATGTTTGTGAAACTAACTGATATGCTAGTTTACAACTATGATTTGTTACTTAGCCAGGTAAATATATGTATGTATGAGAACTGGACATTCATTTGGACATTATCAATAATATTTGAGCAGAGTAGTCATCATGAAAGCACTTCACAATTGTTTGACAATAAATGACAGTACTTCAGTCACATTTAAGAAAAAAATTGATTCTCTCCATCATTGGAACAATTGATCTAGTAGTGTAAGACATGTCACATTTGATCTTTTTGTAAAAAATACAGCATATATGGGGACATACAGTGGTGGACCACAGCACCCCCAGGGGGGGAGTGGATTTGTATTGCTACAGAGATTGGTAAGCAATAAGAAACAAAGCCCACTTAGCTCTTTCATTACATATCCCTTCTATCTAATACTGGTGGACGTTTTGGACCCTCTATCTCCTCCAAATAGCGGCAACATCTAACAACTGTATGTGTGCAAGAAGCAAGGGGAAGAACCCAGTTTGGCCTTCACTACCCTCCTCCAGTGGGGACATATACATAATATATATTTGACAAAATCAAGATTGTCTTGTGTTTTGCTTTCCTCAAAGTACCTGCAACACTGCTGAACACACTCAATTAGCACTCTTTTCCAACATGTCTTCCTGCCGATAAATGATATTTAAACTATTTTCTAGTGATTTAATTTGTTAAGCATCTTGCAATGAACAACAGGTTGTTTTTTATTTTTTTCCTACAACGGTAAAAACCAAATTTCATTACTTGTGGTAATGAAATTACAACGATGAACAACAGGTTCTGTGTGAGTAATTATTTACCTTATATCTCTACTGTTTCCTTGGTGCTAACTGTAAACAATTATGGCCATGTTTTAAATCCTACTTTGGTATTTTTCTAAAATGTATCTGCTGCCGCCTAGTTTTACAAGCTCCATTAGATGTGTACAGTAAGTGCCTAAGTTTTTTATAAGTTGTCGACGGCTATTATTTTTTACTGTATGGTCCCTGCTCAATTTAAATGCAAGCTCCACCACTACTGACAAAAGAACTATATATGGTGCTGAGCTAAGACTTGGCCAATTTTTCTAGGCTGTATGGTCCCTTTGGCACTAAGGCATTCAACTTAGCACCAATTCGAGGCGTGGTGGTAGCGAGATGGTCAAAATAGAAATAGTATTGAAGATGGTTAATTTTTTATTAAACTTTAGAAATATTTAAACTGTACTAATATGTTTCTCTTTGCAACTGTCTAATATGATCCTTTTTTTTTTTTTTTCTATGAACCAACAGGATCTAAGCAACTATTAGGAATACTTGATGGAAGACATGAAAGTGCTCCTAACCCTGCAATTCTGTACCTATATGTACTTGCAAAATGGGCATTCCTTCGGGGCCTGCTCATTCCATGTTCTCAGGATGTGTCTTGGAATAAAAAAGCTGGTGTTGGTATTATTAGACAATGTTGAGGCACAGGTAAAGCTATCTGTTATTTTTCTTATATTCTCTCTATTTGAAACGTTAAAAAAAAGTTAGCATTTTGGATATGGACGCAGCATCCATCATAACACAAGCCTTAGTATCTGACCATTCATTCCTAATAGAATACATACCTAGTGCCTACTTAAGCTATGGGTATTATGATAATAATTTCTGATACAAATCTGAGTTAGTAGTTGAACATATTATTGGTTAACTGCACGCTGCATACAATAAGTGACATGTCACATTTGTGCTACAGCAAGTAATGGAAAAAAAAAATATGCTCTTGCAGTTCCTGTGATATGCCCCTGTTTCATACAAATCTAAGGTAGTAGTCGAACATATGATTGGACCAATGAGTTGTGGCTCTAGGCACTGGTTTCGTACTTGTTTGATTCAAAGTTTAACTGTGCCTTAAGTATGGTATATGTGTACCTCCTTGTCAAAACATTATTCTAGTACCTGGATGGAGATATGCGTCTTTTTGTACACTTTGACTTTTTTTATTCATCCATTTAGCTATGTATCTAGACATACTATTATATAAGCAACATGAATGTACCAAAAAAAATCAAAAAAGACTTATAATTTGGAACGGAGGGGGTAGTACTTGAGGTCGGTCTGTTTGAAATATATGGCAGTTGATGGAGTTTTTCGGCTTTTCGCAGGGTATGCCCAGTCATCATGATAACAGTACAGTAGCAGTTAGGAAATTGTAGGATTTTTTTATGTATTTTGTCGAGGCTTCCTCACTTCCATTTAGCCTTGCTGACTATATGGCCCCTATTGTTAGAAAAATGGCTCATGGTTCTTTACAGTTTTGTTAAAAGATTATTGCACCAATTTGGTTTACCATAATTTTGATGTGTTGTTGATGTCTTGTTTTGATGCAAAAATCTTTTGTTGATGTCTTGTAGACACATCTCTAAACATTCATTCAATCTGTTTGTCTCCTTTTATAGCGAACAACATTATCTGCTAATATTACAGTGCTATATTCTGTTGTGTCAGGCAAAAACTCCATGCCTACCAGGTTGTGTTTGTGATGAACAACCAAACTGGAAGACCGAGGAACTCTTGTTGATTAACCTTCAAAAATTGAAATCCAACAGTGGAGGATCTGCACACGAAGTTTCTTTTGTGAAGCGACTTTTGAATTGGGCAACAACACTGAACAAGATGACAGTAACTTTAAGCTCATCATTGTCTGAAAACAATGCCAAGGAGTCGCTCAGATGTTGAAAAAGCCTCTCTAAGCCAGAAGTATGCATGAAATTGATGTATCATAACAATAAGAAGGTGTTATATGCAACCTGAAGTGTATGACAATGCTTGAAAAAGCTGGATCCATTGTGCTCTATTCTGATCAATCCATGCTTTACTTTTACAACACGAAATCTATTATTATATTTTTCCCATATTTCCCTGAATTTTTAGGGAGGTTTGAGGACGAGCTATTAGGTCACATGGCAATGAAAACTACTGGTGGGCGCCAAAGCAGTGCTTTGGTCGTGCCATCTGTCGATATGACAAGTTGTGTTATTGATATGGGCCAAGATGTGTCGAAGATGACAATTATCTAAGGCCATGTTTAGATGCTACTACAGTAGCCCAAAAAGTGGTACAGTTCCCGTCATTAAATTTTCTTAACGTATTTTTAGAAATTAAATGTAGATAAATAAAAAAACTGATTACTTGATTTTGGTAGAAGTCTGAGATAATTTTTTTTAAGCCTAGTTAGTCCATGTCTGGATAATAATTACCCAAATACAAACAAAAAAGTGTTCTGATAAGCTTACCCCAAAACATTTTCACCAACTAAACACACCTAAGTATTGCTCGAGACTGGTGGGTAGCGGAATAAAATACACTATGATTACCTTTGTAACGAAAATTTCACAGCAGCCATGGCAAACATAATCATGAAAGGCGAGTGCTAGCTCATAGCCAGATTATTTCAGGGAAGCATTATTTATGTAGCTGACTTCATTATTATATTAATATACAGAATCAAATTCAGCCCTCCTGATGAAAGTTTGTAGACTAATTCTTCAACCATGCAGATATCCATTGGTAAAAACTAACATGCTATATAGAAATGATAACACCCCCTCCCCGGAACCCCTGTGGGGTCTTTTTGGTGGAGAGAGATGTCCTCAAAAACTTTAAAAATTCAGAGGGTTCTCCCAGTCATCCCCAACAATGGAATTTCCACATCTCTGTGGTTTGATAACTGGTCCGGTGAAACTATGGAACAAAATTCCCCCAGTTATTCTCTTTCTCTAGGAAAAAAAATGTACAATAAAGTTTTTCATTGAAAAGGAACTCAATAGATCATTCTTCCTGCCGGGCCTCGGATCAACTTCAAGAACAGTTTTTTCGCTGCCAAACCCTAAAAACTATACAAATGGCAGGAGATCTTACTCCTCAAAGACAATCCAGTATTCAAACAACCTCACTCAAGGCCACAACTCCAAGGGTCCACTCAAAAGCACTCTAGTGGAGCTCCACTCCACCTACTATCGTCCACTTATACAACTCAACTAGCAGCAAGGTGGATGGAAGAAAAGAAAGACTATGAAAGCCACCCTAGGTTGGATCGAGCCATCAACACGAGCTTCCATCAACACTCACGTCGGATTGGGACGCTCGACACAAGCGCGTACACAGCCACTACCTAAAAGACCAAAATAAAACAAGTAAAAAGACGCACAGAGATCCAAAAAGGAGATGAAAAACACAACCAAAACACCACCACTTCCGGGAAAAAGGAGCCGGAAGCAAGCCGACGAGAATGCAATGCCGTCAAATGCCGATAATGTGCCACGCCAAAAGGCGCCCAGCTTCGCAAGCCCAAGTAGCGCGACTCTCCAAGGGACTATCCGCCCGAGGCCACACACTACACGCATCGCCGATCCCTCGCCTCCAGACCTCACAAGAACACCCATCACGACACCAATGAACACCATCGATCCAAGTTACTCAACGTGCTCGCTCACCCACCAACACAACTCCACGCGCTTGACTCAAATATCCGAGGCCGCTTGAGTATCACCCTCCTCTGCCGCCACCAAGATCACGCATGTAGAACCTCCTAATTACATGGGCTACTCGCACTCCGTATTGTCCCAAAGACCTGCACCGCATGTGCGTATACTATCCGATAACTTAAAGAAGCCTGTTGATAACTCATACCGTGGATCAACAAAGGAGTAGCTACAATATTATAACATTTGTTACAAAAATATAGATCGTGAGTGCGGAAGAATAATAACATTAATTTTACAAAAATGTGAGTAAGTTACATTTGAGTAAACTTAACTTAATTAATTTTGGCAAGCTAAGTAGACTAGAGACAACTGCTATCATGTCAGTCGCTCTCACCCGACATAACCTCGTTAACAAAGACGAGTCAACACACTCGCAACAAGGGTTAATAAACCTCGAATACCGAGTACTCAACAAGACTTAACCGACAAAGAAACAAGAGAAGACTTAGGAATGCAGTTTAGGGGAATCAAGGTAAGGCTTAGCAAGAATCAAGAATTCTTTTGCGAGAAAAAGCTTACTAAAAGTGAATCCCTTACTTTCAATATTTTTAATTCATATTATTAGTAGCTCATATACTACTGGGTTATCCTACTCTAGAGCAAACATTTCTTTCATAAGCCAACTTTCTTTCCTCCACACCATGTTTCGTCAAGTGCCCTACGAAGAAGAGGTCGAGGATCCAAAGTCTCTCCTTTTCATGGTAGCGGGCAGCGCCCGATTCGAACGGCTTACCCAGGCGATACCTCACCACGCGACATATGTAGAACTTTAAATTTGCATGTCAGCCCTCACTTCGGGCCCAGTCAAAAGGCGGGACCCGATCCCTCTGCCACCCGAGTACACCGTGCACCTCCAATCCGGGACTTTGTAACACGAGGGTAACATGTACTCCACGCCATCTCTCTCCACTCCCGCGTGCGTGCGGTTACATGCGTTCCAGTTTTGGCTACAGCCACCTCACAGAGATCTTGGGCTCACTGTCGTATATGTGGCAGGTATTATAAATTCTTGATCAAGGGGCCCAATCCACGCGACGGGCCCGGTGCATGGCGACGCATGGGACAAAGCCGCAGCTCAGGTATCGTGAAGCTTTTCAGCAACCTACGTCCGATCAGATCTCAAATTCATTTCTGCTTCTCTTTCTTTTCCGTAAAAGGTACCATATGTATTCTCATAGATACCAAAGCATTTTTGGAAGAAAGCGACTTGACAAAACTTCATTAGCGAGGGCTAAGCATCACTAAGCATTTTTCAAAATAAGCGAGGGTAGCAGGATGGTATTGCAATAATCAAAGGATGATAATGCGGCAATTAGGTTATCACTCAACTCTCCTAGACTTAATGCAACATATTATAAACATAAGTGTAAGCTTTGTAAATTCAAGGAAAGGTTTAAATGTATCCAGCTTGCACGTGTGTTTGCGAGGGGAGTTAGATGCGAGGTTGGTTGGACACCGTCACGCTTTTGGCACCCACCGGCCGGGTGGATGCACCTTCTCAAAGCTTAGTCATGACGTAAACCACATCACTCTCGTTCACTACCGCGTAATAATGATACATTGCTTAACATGATGGAATGGCATAAAACATGATGCTTGATTGGATGCATGGAGGCCATGATAAACATCTTGAAGTACAACTTTCCTTCCCGCGATAAGTTTGCAGCAACAAAACCAGCTTGTTAAACTACTCTATAAGATATCATCACCATTGCCTAAGGAGGTTCTCAGAGGTCAATGTTTGATTGTGATACAGGTCCAAGTTTCTGAAAGTAACAACACAAAAAGTCACACAAATCCTAGTCATTAAACACTAAGCATTTCGGGCAAACGCACATAAAATAATAGAGTATAAAATAGAAAAATAATTTAAACATTTCAAAACGACTCCAAACTTTTTATATATACAAAGAAAAGTCACATCATAAAACAGCACCAAAATAAATTTTTCAGCTGAATTTTGGAAAATATATTTTATTTTCTAAAAATCATAGAAGATGCATTTTTCAATTAAAAATGGTATTTTTAAATCATGTCACTATTTAAAACTCCAAGTTTCACATTTTCATGGATGATACATATACTCATGGGAAGGCTCTACACTTTCGAGAAATTTTAAAGCAACATTTTGAATTTCTACAGGTGCAAAACACGGCACTATTCAAATGTAAAGAAAATCGAAAAACATAATTTAAAAGGAAAACCGGCCATTGGGCGGTCACGGCGGCTGCGGCCAGCTGCTGCCAACAGGCGGCCCGAGCATTTCTTGGTACCAGTGGCCGGTAGGACACGGCTGTCGACGCCACTGCTTGCCCGGGTTGACCAGCGCCCGACGTGCCGGGTTTGTGGCAGAAGCGATTTCTGCGGCCCGGCGTTTGAGAGTCCCGCGGCTGACGGACATGCCCATCATACTCCTCTTTCCCGCATCAGCGGACACCCCGACCCCACACCTAGTGCGAGCGGCGGCGCACCACCACGCAGCGGCCACGGCGGCGGGGCGAGTGGAAGAGCTTCAGCGGGCTCTCTCGACAGCACGGCAAATGCTGGCCAGTCGCTCCGGCGCTCAGCCGAGCGACGAATTCCCCTCACCCTGGTCGAGACTAAAGCGATTCCCCTACGCACCCGCGGCCACGTGCCATTGAAGCCGGATGCTGTGAGCCAGCGCGCGCCGTAGCGCGTGGCGGTCGGCTGCGTTCGGTCGCGAAGCGAACAAAGCATGATGCCATAAGTGACGAGAGGCAAATCTACCACAAACCCGGTGCTCGCCGATGGTTTGAGCTGGTATGGGGGCGGAACAAGGTGGGCGGCGCGGGCTGCGCTATGGCGGCGTGATGGCCCGGTCCACGCGGCGAGCGTTCCAGAGCGCGTCGGGCGAAGCGGCCCTACGCGCAAGCGAGCCATTCATGACCACTAGCGGTCCGGCGATTGCGGAAGCACCTCTGGGGTTTGCCTCGAAGCTCCACGGCGGGAGCAGCGGCGGATAGCGGTGTATCTGCGCGCTCGCGTTCTCTGCCGTCGGGGAGGAAAGGCCCGTCTTGCCCGGCGATTTTCGCCAATTTGGGCGGCGTGGCCGGGTGCAAGCGGAAGCGCACAAGAAGGTTCGCCGAGATCGATGGTGTGCTCAATTTGGTTGGGTGGAGCTGCGGCGGCGAGCGTGCGTGGCTTACGGCAATGAGGAGGTGATTCTGCGTGCGGTAGAAGGAGGATATGAGGACGTCGAGGATCAGCGCGACCCAGTGTGAGATGCAGAGGACAAGAGCTGGGGCCCTCGCGTCGGTGGCAGTCGCGAATGCGCACGGAAGGTGTCGAAGGCCGCGGCGGCAGCCCGACAGCGTATGACATGGGCAACCATGCCATTTCTTTGCTCTTGCAAACTGCTGGGTTTTATGTGAAATTCACCCAAAAATTGAAGGCGAACTCGAAAAGAAAACTCAAAAGCAACTTTGCTTAAAATTTCCAAAATCTACAATTTCCTCAATTTGGAACATTTTTCAAATTCAACCTCTAAATATGACTTTTTTGAAATGGGGTCAAAAGGGATAAATTTGAATTCAAAATTACTTTTTAAAAATTACTCAAAAACTTGAAAAACTTTGTACATATCTTTTTTGTTCATCAAAGAAAAAAAAGATCTACAAAGTAGCTTTGGAGGATTTTGTCAAATTTTTGCATAGATTTTGAAATATAGAAAAGGGGGTAAAAGAAGGGGTTAGGGTTTAGGGGTTTTTCAGGCAAGGGGGGTAACTCTCGGTTTTTGATTCTTTTTAGAAGTCATAGGTAAGGCGGTAAGCGTAACCAAGCATAAAAATAAACTTATTTTTGTCAAACCAAAAGCTTAAGCGGTAAATAACACACGGGGTGTTACAATCCTGCTTGCACCTTGAGTGTCAACTTAAGACATCTAGCACCTGGGTCTCTGGCCTCCCCACCAACACGAACGGCGCACCACCCGGCCCAGCGCCAGCGAGCAACACGCAACGGCCGCCACCACTTGCCACAAGCCAATAGCAAGTCTCTAGATCACGGCCTCCAAGAAGGGAGCGGCGTGATGGCCGTGCGAAATTACGCTTGCGTCCAAAAGGGCCCGGGTTTTCACCACGAGACCCCCATCTTTTGCAATGACCGCGATTAGCCTTCAGCGGTGCCCCGCGAACGGCGCCGAAGAGCCCGCCCTCACATACCACCCGACAGCGGGGGCTTTCGCCCGATACCGCACCGCCACTGCCGCCTTTGTCATGGCTATGGCGAAAGCCGCGCCTTACCACCTCACATCGCCACCGGGCGAAAGCGCAGGCACGCCGAGGCACCACCACGGCACCACCACGCATTACACACCCGGCCCCTAGCCCCCACCACCAATGTAGGCGTGGGACTAGAGAAATGTCGTCGAGACGGAGAAACACGAGCACCACCATCTTGCACGCGCACGCGCCCGGCGCATTGAGGCAGCCCTTGCACCACCCTCTCCGGGGCCGCCACACAGCGGCCCGTGGCAGCAGAAGGAGCAGCACGCTGGATGCGAGCAGAGGCGGTGGCATCCGGCCCGCGGCCACCGTCGAGCGCCAACCACAGCCCGAGCCGCGGCAACCTCCCTGCGCGGCGCCCCAACCCACGAGCCACCGCCTGCGTCGGCGTCCACGCCGACCCGCGGCCCGGCCGATCCGTCGGGGCTGTCCGTGCCGGCCCCGCCGGCCGCCCGTCGCCCTAGCGCGGCCGCTCCTCCCTTGCACGCCCTGGCGCAGCAATGCCTTACACGCCCGGATCCGGCGGGCGCATACCGGATCTCGCCGCACGACCCGCCGGCAGCGGCGGAAAACCAAGGCCCAGCGGCAGCCCGCGCCCGCTCAGCCAAGCGAGAGGTCGAACCCGCGCCACCTTCCACACACCGGACGACGCCGCGGAATACCGGCAGCCAGCGTCAGCCCAGAGGCGGAAAGGCGTGGGGGAAGCGGCCCGCTCATTTTTAAATTAAATACGCGGCAGGGCGGCCCGGACCGGTTTGTGCGTTTTCTTGAGCCCGGTTTGGCTTGAGGAGAGGACACCTTACCACGACTCACAGGCTATAATGTGGCATTCAACATTCTCCTCTAAAAAGCTATAAATTTCTTCAAGTCTCTCCATCGAGGCATCCCCCATTTTTCAAATGGATTTGGAAAGCAATTAATCTTGGCAAACACAAATTCTTTGCATGGCTCCTTGTGAAGGAACAGGTTAAGCACTAGAAATATGTTGAAAAGGGAAAAAATATGTACCTCCCCTGAGCTCTCCTGTGTGCTTTGTTAGTGCTGGTATTGAGGAAACTTCTTTTCATCTCTTTTTTGAATGCACCCTCACCTCTGCCTGCTTGATTAATATTTCATGGGACCTCTCCAAGCCGAGAACTGATTTTTGGATCCTTATATTTTAGAGATTTTCCCTCACAGCTTTGTTGAGAATTGATTTGGAAAATGAGAAATAAGGTTATATTTGACCACAAGTCAGCCTCCTTAATGTGTGGAATTCTTTGCTCCTTTCTGATCTTAGCTGGTTTGCATCAAGGCCAAGGATAGCTGCCCCTCTCAAGTTGTGGTGTGAAAGTAGACCTAATGTATAGCCTTTTTCTGTTGGGTCACGTGATGACCTTGTATTTTACTCGTTCTTTGTATTTTTGTCCATATATATCAATGAAATATAAAAAACTAGGTAAGGAGCCTACCGACCCTTTCCAAATGCAGCTGACCTCAGTCCGTCCAGTCGTAGGCACCAGCCAGCAATTCATCATTTCAGCTATAGATGCATCCATCGCATTTGAGCATCGACTATTAATGCCCGAAGGCGTTTGGCCGGCGGGAGCATCCCGACTGATCGATGGCCTATCGCCTAACAAGATTCTGATCACGAGTCGCCATGTCTGCGTTATTGCGTGTCTGCGTACGTGTCAGTTTCAGCGTGTGTGGCCTGTGGGTAAGGGAACACGGCGAGCGAAGGTCTTCAGAGACCGACACGGCTATCACTCCATTCGGCCCCCCTATTTTATTGATTCATTAAAGCATAATTTTAGTTATTAATACTATAATCTGAACGCGTTCAGAGATTAGTGGTACACACTGCACTGTAGAACCAAAAAAACGGGCGATGCCCCTGGCCCGTGGGGAGTTTAGTCGTTGAATGATGGAGGTGTTGGCGGTCGGCTCCGGCCTATTTTATTTTTGAGATGGAGAGCGTGGTCTGATCTTCGACGAACATCCTGTCCGCACGGCACTGCCAATCATCGCTGCCTGACTCTCAACTTGTGAATCGTGGAATGTTCCAAGCTTTGGGAATTAGTAGTACCATAAAGGCATGTCTTCCACCAGTCATCGCTTGATTTTTTTTTTTTCATGAAACTTATCTTTTCCATAGCGTATACTTTTCTTGCTACTATAAAAATTATGTTGCATATAATAGTACTCCTGCTTTCGATGAACAATATTACATGACGAATTTAATTTATTGTAAAAACAAACAGCTTTACATTATCGTAACATCTTTTTTTGGATGAAATGAGGTGTCCCTGTCCCTATGGCAGGGTACTTGCGTCGCGAGTTAGACTGCCTGCTGTGCTTATTTTTTTTTTGCAAAGCATGCTTTCACAATGCGTGTCGTCAGCGTTAACTTGCAAAAGCATGGGTCCCCTACGGCCCCTTCCGTCGCCTCCGGCGACTGCTTGCGGAAGAAAATGGGAAAGATGAATAGTAAGTATCATGGAAGTGAAGATCGAGATTGCCAACCTTACTCATCTTTTTCCCTCTTCAGTAATCAGTATCCTAGGTCCAGTAACCAAAAAAAAAAAACTCTTTTGTGGTGGGACCGTGGTTATTCAGCTCAAGCTCGCCGTTATGCGCCGCCACGTTAATTCCGGGGTTCCAGATGGAATAAAATTGCGTGCTTATCCTAAAATACGTATAATTCCATGGAAACAAAATAAGTTAGAACACGCGGCGTTTTCCAGCCGGTTACGGCCCAGCCTCTTTGCCGCCATCCGCGTTCTCGATCGGGGTCCACGGGATGAGATGTTCTGAACTTCCTTTCAATCTGCGACATCAAACCCCTCTTTGATCTTTTCTATTACGGGGCTGCCGCGCAACTTTCTCCTTGCCTCGTTGGCTTAACGGCCTCCATCAACTACGCTTTCTTGAGGTCAGACCTTTGTCAAATTCAAAAGAGCTAAAATGCAAAAGAAATAGTAGAAATAGAAAGTGAGATTCATTATCCACGGCCTCTTTGTGGTAGGACCCTCGCTAACTGTCTTCAAACAAACGTATAATTCCATGGAATTAAAATTAGAAGTTTGAGATGGAATATGATTCTTAATTCTAAAAATAAGTATAACTAGAAATAGGCGCAGCTTTGCGCGCCTCTTTGCCGGAGTAAACAGGATGTTCTGTGGTACCAAAGCTATCCTAAATAATCCCGGTAGGAAGGGGTCGATTATTATGGTAGAGCTCCATGGCAAATGATAGGTTATTATATATGACGTTGTATATTTTGAGTTAGTCTAGAAGTATAATTTTTTTAGCTTACTGTAGTGTACCCAACGTAATATATTACAAAAAGAAATAGCGTATACATAAGGTTGGTAGCTTACATGAATATCTGTAACATAACTTACCAAATTGATTCTATTCTGTAGGTATATAAGTACAGATCAAGTTGAATGGAATTGAGTTTTCTCCGGGATTTGTCCCCAAATTATTAGGAAAATTAATTACTTACAAGCTTAGATATGAAATTATTTTGCTATTTGACATTACTTGATCCCTTGAGGAATCTGCACTATAAAATCAATAACTTTTCTTAGAAGGATTAAATCAATATATAACTAACGTACAGGAAAGAGAATAAGTATATGATCATGCAGATCAGTGCTGATTGGGTAGATCTAGAGCAAATTGTGACCGGAGCTTGATTATGCAGTTGGCCTGATCGTTAGCTCTTTTCTATGTTTCAAAAAAAATTCTATAGCGACCCATTTGGATCCTTCTATTTTGACTGATTTTTTTTTTTTTAAACGGTCGGCAAGAGGTTTGCCGAACTTGTATTGATAAAGAAGGGATATTTGGACTGAATTGAAATATACTTTTCAGGTGCTAGGCTATTTAATTTAGAATTTGAATATTCCACGACTTTCCGAATCTCAGTTTATTTACTTCATGAGCTATGCTATATTTGACTTAGAATTTGATATTCCACTACTTTTCAAATCTTAAGTTCAGACCTTTGTCAAATTCAAAGAGCTAAAATGCAAAAAGAGAAATAGTAAGAAATAGAAAGTGAGATTCATTATCCACGGCCTCTTTGTGGTGGGACCCTCGCTAACTGTCTTCAAACAAGTATAATTCCATGGAATTAAAAATTAGGATTTGAGATGGAATATGATTCTTAATTCCTAAAATAAGTATAATTCTATAGAAACAAACAAGCTGGAACACGCGGTGAGGCTGCCGAGTACGGAGTAACAAGCTAGTCCGTACCGTAGCGTCCGGCCAGACGTACAGTACGCTACAAATGACGGCGGCCGGCGTGGTCCGTCGGGGACGTTAACATTGCACTTGCACGCATCGTGGAGCGCACGCGGCGACCGAGGCTGGTGTTCCGGGCTTCCGGCCGGTGGCGGTGGCCGCTCACGTGGCCACGCCTTCCTTGTCTGGTGGCGACTGGCAGTCGCAGTGGGTGCAGCATCTGTCAGCTGGAGTCCGTGGGCCTCGTACGTTTTCGTGCTGCCAAGCAAGAAATTTGTTAACATCGAAAATGAGTTAATGCGGGTAATCCCATGCTCACCCGGTTTAGAGCCGCCGCAGTGTAGATGGGGGTATGAAATGTCAAGCAATTGACACGTGAGAGGCAGTGTTTCACTTTCCTTCAGGTTGCATTGTGTAACAACCAGCAAGTATCAATTTTGTACTCCTCCCTCTGTCCCAGAACTCTTTGATGTTCTAGCAGCAGAAGTGAAACAACCAAGTACATTCAAAGGTGATGCACATGGAAACAATTACTCGATGCATTCAATGCCTGATGATGTAGCGGTCACATAGCTAAAACGTAATTCAACGTGGGACAAATGGAGTAGCTTGAAGCCCATGTTGAATACACACTGTCATGCCCAACAACTAGAGCGGTGGGCAGCCAGCCCTACGAAACCGTCTCTAGACGAATTATTTCTAGCGGAGAGTCGCTCATGCAAAAACTGTTTTGCAGATGTTGGCCTAGTGGGACCTGAGCGCCAGCTCTGTAGGAACGACTTGTGATTGAGTCCCCCCTACTAGAAAATCAGACGTTGCCACAAATCACTTTTGTAGTAGTGAAAATAAAACAATTCAACTTAAATGCAATCTAACAAACAAATAATATATATTCTATTTATTTGACAATTGAACCTTCGCTGCTTGTGTTTTCAAATAAGCGTCGTCAGCTTCGGTGGAGAAAGTGATGCTCCAAACATGAAAGAGGAAAAAAACCAAGCATACGTTTTTAGGACTTTGTTTGGTGTGGCTCCAGCACCCGTTCTTCCACAGGCTCTGGCTTTGAAGCTAGTAGAGCCTCACCAAATATAGCATATGCGACGAGCACTTCCGGCGCCGAACAGGAGGAGCCAAAGCTTGAAAACGTGGCTTCACTTGGGGGCTCTAGCACGGGAGCCGCATGGGAGAAGCCCTCCCAAATGGGCACTTAGCCTGACCATATAGTGGGCCTAGAATGACGCCAAGAAATGAGCGGGAGGATTTTGGCATCACTATGGTTGCTAATGTCAGTTTCTAGTGAAGCCAAGAAAATATAGAATGATGAACACGCTTGCTTTGATGCCCATTGCCCATCTGTCTCGATTAATAAACAATAAATTCATTATATGTCCTTTTGTGTTCACACGTAACCACAACTCAAGAGAGGGAATGATTATTTTATGTTATGTGGGGTCTAGATTTTTAGATAGTTTTCATTTTCTTTTTATTGCCTTGTTGTAGCCTGCCAGTGTGGTGCTCTGTTTTTATTGTAAAACCAAACTTTTTCTCAGTAATGGTTACACACTGTGGTGGGCCTTACCTTCAATTTAGAAGAGGCGATGAGCTGGACGATGAAAAAACCTAGCTGGAGTAGTTAAAGGGAAAACAAAAGATGTTTGGTCATATATGAATGAACATCCCCAGATTCAACACGTTTTGAAGCTTTGAAGCCTATGTTTTTTTTTTTTCAAATCATCATCGTTAGCTTCAATGGAGTAAACGATGCTCGAAACAAGAAAAAAAAACTAAGCATTGGTTTTTAGGGCTTGTTTGATGTGCTCTTAGCTTGCACCTGCTCATCCAAGGGCTCTAGCACCGGAGCTAGCAAAGCCACACCAAACACAACATTTGTGATGATCACTTCTGTCGCCGAATAGGAGGAGCTACAACCTAGGAAAGTAGCATTACGGACCAGAGCCGCACAGAAGAAGCCCTCCTCCCAAACTGCCCTTACCCTGTCCACATTGTGTGCCTAGAGTGATGCCAGGAAAGGAGAGAGAGAAGATTTTGGCATCGCTCTTCTTGCTATGGTTGCTAATGTCGGTTTGCAGTGAAGCCAGGAAAATATAGAGCGATGCTTCAATACCCATTATACCATCTATCCCAGCTAATAAACATTGAATGCGTTGTTTGTCGCTTTTACGCTCGTGCATAAAACCACCGTTGAAGCGGGATAGTGATCATTATATTTTTATTTTATTCGGGAGATTATTTTATGTTATATGGGATCTAGATTTTTAGATAGTTTTGATGTTCCTTTTCTTGACTTGTTGTAGCCTGCTAGTGCGGTGCTGTTTTTATTGTGAAATATCGGGCTACACGTTATGGAGGGCCTTACCTACTCTATATGTTCTTAGAGGTTGAGTTGATGTGGATGGTGAAGAAGCCTAGCTGAAGTAATTAAACAGAAAACAAAGGATATTCGATCATATATGAATGTACATCTCCATGATTGAGCACGTCTTTTTTTAAGCCGACGATTCAACACGTTTGTGGGATAAAAAGCTCGAAATGGATAAAAAAAAACATTCTACCTATCCATAGATGGACCCAAGAATATGAAAGTGGCACACCGCATTGCTATATTAGATTCTAAATCAAATCAATATATGGAAATACAACTATAAAAGATGATGAATATACATATAATCGTACGGCGGCAACGAGAAATGCATATATGTAGTCCAGCTACTGTCCTTGGTTGACACCTGCTGAAACTATCCTGCCATTTTCAGGCCATATATCAAACGGGAAAATCCAGCCTATCCTGCATCCGTTCTGGATCTTTTTTATCTCTTCTGATTCTGATCTGATGAAAACAGCCTGATAATTCAAGTCTAAATTTAATAATATCCCATGAGCATGTCACAGATGCGCCCAGTTCGTTTGTACTTAGATTGTACAGCGCAGCACTACACTGTGCCTCTATAAAATTTGGCGCGTAATCCTCCTGATCCCGTCGACGAAGCTGCAGCTAGCTCACCACCATCCACTCCAGGAACCATCATGCGCCGGGCCCACCAGGCACCGTCCACGTGGACTGATCGCCACGTGTCCCCATCCCATCCGTGGAGCGGCAACACGTGCCCGCGGGCATCGCGCCCGCGACAAGAGCCGCTGCTGGCGTCCCTGATCTCCGTCGCCGCCGGCGCGTCCATTTCCATTCCCCACATCCATCCAGCTTGGCGGGCCGACACCCAGAGCCGCCGACGTCGACGGATGCGCTCCCGCCGGCGCCGCTGCCGTGGCGCGGCGCGCGAGGCCCTCCGAGCCGCCGTCGTCGACGCGCTCCCGGCGCTCCGTGGCGCGGCGCGCCGGCCGTCTCGCCGGCCTCCTCGCGTTCCTCGACGGCATCCCGGTCCCGGACGAGGCGGAGTCGGCGGTGCTCGTGCTGGGGCTCTCGGAGCTGCACGTGGCGCTGCAGAAGCTGCGGCTCCTGCTCGCCGACTGCGCTCGGAAAGGGGCGCGCCTGTGGGTGCTCATGAACGCCGAGCTGGCGGCCTCCGAGCTCCGGGTGCTGCTGGGCTCCGTCGCCACGGCGATGGACGTGCTGCTGCCCCTGCTGACGGGGCACGGGCACGCCGACGCCGAGGAGATCGCGAGGCTGCTGTCCCGGCACGCGCGGCGCGCGGCAGCGCGGCTGCGGCCGGACCCGGACGACGACCGCGCGGCGCGGGGCGTGCGCTCGGTGCTCGCGCGGTTCGCCAGCGGCGTCACGCCCGACGCCGAGGACGCCAGGCTCGTCCTCGACCGTGTCGGCCTCGCCACCTGGTCCGACTGCGCCGAGGAGGCCGCGTTCCTCGAGGCCGAGCTGCTGGACCGCCTGGAGACCGGCAGCGACGACGACAACGACCTCGTGCTCATCGCCGGCCTCATGGCGTTCCTGCTCTACTGCCGCGTCGTCTTGTTCGATCGCACTGATGATTCTGCGGGCAAGGCCGACAAGGCAACGACGGCGGCGAACAACAGGCTCCCGCCGAGGTGCGCGGCGCGGTCAGCAGCGACAACCCGGAGGCGCTGCAGTGCCCGATCACGCTGGAGCTGATGACGGACCCGGTGACGGTGGCCACCGGCCAGACGTACGACCGCGCGTCCATCAAGAAGTGGATCAAGAGCGGGTGCCGGACGTGCCCCGTCACCGGCGAGAGGCTCCGGTGCGCCGACCTCGTGCCGAACGTCGCGGTGCGCGGGGTCATCGAGCAGCTCCTCCTCAGCCGGGGCGTCCCGGTCCACGAGCCGAGCAGCAAGCACCGGTGCGCGGTCGACAAGACCGCCACGCCGTTCGGCGCGGCCGCGGCCGGCGGCGTGCGCCTCTCCGCGGCGTTCCTGACGGCGAGGCTGTCCAGCTCCAGCCGCGCCGGCGCGCCCGAGGCGGAGCAGAGGAAGGCGACGCACGAGGCGCGCAAGCTGTCGAAGCGGAACGTCTTCTACCGGGCGTGCCTCGTGGAGGCCGGTGCCGTGCCGTGGCTGCTCCACCTGCTCTCCTCCGCGGACGCGTCCGTGCAGGACAACGCCGTGGCGGGGCTCCTGAACCTGTCCAAGCACCCGTCCGGGCGGGGCGCGCTGGTGGAGGCTGGCGGGCTGGGTCTCATCGTGGACGCCGTGAACGTGGCCGCCAAGGTGGAGGCGCGGCAGAACGCGGCGGCCGTGCTGTTCTACCTCTCGTCCAACCCGGAGTACTGCGAGGAGATCAACCGCATCCCGGAGGCGGTGCCGACGCTGGTGCGGCTGGCGCGCGACGGCGCGTACCGGGGCCGGAAGAACGCGCTGGTGAGCCTGTACGGGCTGCTCCAGTGCGCGGACGCGCACGGCAGGGCGGTGTCGGCGGGCGCCGTGGACGCGGTCGCCGGCCTGATGATGATGCTGGGTCGTAGCTCGTCGTCCGACGACCACGACCTCGCCCTGGACGCCGTGGCGCTGCTGGCGAGGCTCGCGGAGCAGCCGGGCGGCGCGCGCGCCGTCGCGGCGAGCTCGGGGCTGGTGACGAGGCTCGTGGACTTCCTCGGCGAGGCGACGTCGCGGTCGGCCAAGGAGCACTGCGTGGCGCTGCTGGCGTCGCTGGGCCGGCACGGCGGGGACAAGGTGCTGGCGCTGCTGGGCAAGCTGCCTGGGCTGATGCCGGCGCTGTACGCGCTCATCGCCGAGGGGGCACCGCAGGCGTGCAAGAGAGCGCGGTGGCTGGTGAATGAGATCCACCGACACTACGAGCAGCGCCAGACGCCGGTGGCATCCGCGCCAGCGCCGGCGACCGGCGACCGTGTCATCCGTGTATAGTTTTGTGACCAAAGTTTGTTCTTTCCCAGCTCGAATTTTTTTGTACAGTCGGGACGGGATTGATGTTGATTTCGTGCATGGTGAGGCGTACAAAACCGAGCCAAATACAAATGTACAGAGAGCTAGTACTTTTTTTTCTCGGATTTGTGTACCGCAAAATATATGAATGTACAGATCGAGAACAGTTCTAAAGACTGATGTTTCGTGATAGCGTGCCTTTTTTATGGTCTTTCGTGTTTGGTGTGGGACTTTGGAGGAGTCTTCTGTCGGCAAAGGATGATTGCATCCGCGTTGTATCAAGTGCGCCGGTTGCTTGGCTGATTTGGTTGGGATTTGCAGCTCCGGAGGGGGCAAAACTTTTGTTTTCAATGTTGCATGTACAGACATTCAAGCAAAGAATGTTTTGGGCTCAGAGTTTCAGGTGTTCCTTTTGTGATTGTGACGATGGTTTTGTTCTGAACATGCAAGAAAAGCGCCTCGTTGTGGATTGGAGCGAGTACCTTTGGAAGTTGTGTTAGGTCCTGCTCTAGTATTATTGTTCACAACAAAAACAAAAAGCCCGTCTAGCTCAGTCGGTAGAGCGCAAGGCTCTTAACCTTGTGGTCGTGGGTTCGAGCCCCACGGTGGGCGTTTTTATTTATTTTTTTGAATCTTTCTATTTTTAGTTTCTTATTTTATGGCCCAATATCCAATTTAACCCTCTTTGTGTTTTGGATTTCAACTTTTGAAGAATGAATATGAATATCTGGGATTCTTACTTTAAGGTCCAATATATCCGTATTCACCCTCTTTGTATTTTGGATTTCATCTTTTGAAGAATCAACATGTACGTTTTTCATGAACGTTTTGCAAGATTAACATCCTTTTGAAGAATCAATATGTACGTTTACTTGAAGGTAGGTTTTGAACTACAGTAATTATTTGGTATAGAGGTGGGTTTTCCATTAAACCTCCATGTTTGTATTCACCCTCTTTTAGTTTTGAATCTCAATTTTTGAAGATGAGTGTGAATGGTTCTTCAAGTGTTTTGCTAATGAGTATGAATGTTTCTTCAAGTGTTTTGCTGGATTAACGTCCTTTCAAAATTTCTAAACTGGAAGGCAGGTTTTGAACTAGTATTGGTAGAGATGGATCAAAGTTTCTGCGGCTGTCGATTCCAAGTTCTTTTTTTTTTTACTAAGGTAGAAAGATTCTATTAAATCGACGCACAATCATGTCTCATTTTACATGCAACCTTCTATGCAATAAAAAAGGATATATTAGAGTAAATCAACGTTTTTGTAGTGTTCCATTCCAAGTTGGATAAGCGAGAATATAATCTTACAAGTTGTGGCTTATACTACAAAGTATGTTTAGAGCATGTTTGATTTATGGTCATAACTTGCCATATTACAATCGTCGTGTAATAGTTTTTAGGCAGACATGTCACACTTTCTTGGCATCCTTACGACTTATTTTCTTGCCAACTTTTTTTTACAAAAGTGTATCTTGAATTTTGCTCGCCATATTAACGAAGGTTCGATGAAGCAAACTTCGGCACCAACCATGTTATTTCTCCATTGGTGTAAGACGTATTTTCTTATGTTTCGATGTATTAAGATGTATTTTGGTAGAGCACACAAACCATGCTTGGAGGAGGACCTACAACATGCTGCTCCCAGTCTGCTGCCAGGGTTGAATGAGCTCATATAATGATACCGCCGCTCGCTCGGGCGAAATAAATTCCAGCGTGGCTTCCATTTTATGCAGCAGCCAGCAGCACATGCAACCAATTAAAGCGGAGTGACCGCAACAGCAGAGCATCAAACCGCCCGCTTCGG
The DNA here is from genome assembly GCA_015847255.1 of Hyparrhenia diplandra. Lineage (NCBI taxonomy): Eukaryota > Viridiplantae > Streptophyta > Magnoliopsida > Poales > Poaceae > Hyparrhenia > Hyparrhenia diplandra. Next base: position 114,532 of record JADLZK010000862.1, on the reverse strand, counting down.
CCGGGCGTTTCGCGTGGCGCCAGCTCCGCGCTCTCTCTCCTTCACTCCCGCCAGGGGGTGGCGCGTTTGCGTGGACGCCCTTCACTCCGCCAACGGGGATTCAACCGGCTTGCGGTCCAGCCATGATACTTGCTCCCGCTCCGCACTCTCTCTTCTTCCGCACTCTCTCTTCTTCACTCCGCCGCCCGATTCATTCAGCCAGCTTACGGCCAGCCATGATACTTGCTCGATGAGGTGTGACCGTGTGAGCAGGAGTGGATGCATCCAAGCCTGCAGGCAGCAGCACACCTCTCACTCTCAGCGCTGATCGAACGCCAAAACGAATCATGCGAACCCAGCAGCCAATGGAGTGCCGGCACCCGACGCAGCTTCTTCCGTGCACCAACGGTCCACGAGAGCAAAATAAGATTGCACACTGTCGGTGTCGGCAGTTGATGAGCGTGCGAATAATTGGGGGCGACAATGCAACAGTTGTTTATTAATTCCATCGATTAGGATAATGCAGCACTTGTTTACTCCATCGACGAATTTGATAGGAAAATACTCCTGTCCATTTTCTGCAACAAGCATCGATGCTTCATGCGCCAGCAAGCGTGTCTCGTGATCGTGAAGGACGACAGTATGAAGTCATCTAGAATGTGAACAGCGCTTAGCATATGAAGAGTCGTGATGTATTAATGTACTGTAGCATGTAGTTACAAAACCCACTTGCTATAATGAATGAATGGAAACGATAGACAATTATTCTCAGTCAGTGCCCATTTTCGTCTTAGTACAAATTTGATATTGGTCTTTGTTTGTCTATTGACATACTTCCTCGCTTAAAACGGTCAGATTGAGGGCTGTTGGATGTGCTCTAAGATTTGTGCGGATTTTTCAGGTGTAGCCTCGTTAGTCAAAACATTTTCACAGATTCTATCTATCTATGAAAAATTTATCTACAGACAACAAAAGGCTCATTGTATTAAGTCCTTAATAAGGCTAATAAAACAATACAAGTGACTTCTAAAAACATATGGAGGCATAATAATAATTGACGAAAAACATCAGCCTCTATGCATTAGAAAGACTAAACCTGAACCAACAATACAGTTATTTAAAATAAGAATTAAACTCCATGCCTCCATCAACAATACAGTTATTTAATAATAATGACATGTAGGATGCTAACTAAGTATTATTCGATTTTTCGTTAACTAGTTTATAGTATACCTATTTTATGTCATGATTTTTTTATAATTCTCAATATAATTTGGAATTGAAGGAGTACATTTTTTTTTTACAAATAATAACCTGTAAAAATTTAGTCTATACAGGTTCATATAAACCCGCCTTTCATCCCTTTGCATCAGCATGGATGTGTTGCTTTGCATCAGGATTGAGATACTTTCATGGATTATGGATTCTAATTTTCAGTTTTCGAGATTATGGATTCCAATTTCAGTTTCTAGATTATGGACTCTACAGTTTTCACAAGATTTTGAGGATCTGTATGAGAATTACACAATAGTTTAGGAACCATCCATATAATCATCGCTAGCACCAGCAAGGCTGGCCCAGCCCAAATATTTCTAGGCTGGCAATAAAGGCTGGTCCGGCCCAAATATGGAGTACTATATTCTTCATTTTTTTAGGTTAGTATGATATTCTCCTTTTTGTTTGCACAGCTCTTATGCATCCATTTCACATGTTAGGTGTAGCTGGTGTATTCGGCGGTTTCCTATTCAGTGCTATGTATGGTTCCTTGGTATAACCTCTAGTTTGATTAGGGAAACCACTAAAAATGAGTCTGCTAATGAGGATTACAAATTTGGTCAGAAAGAAGAGACTTATTGTCATGATCCAGAATTGGGCCAGCCGGGGGTGGCTAATTGGGCTCAACGCGCGCCGGCCGCCCCAGAGGCTGGAGGGCAGGGGAGGCCGGCGCCCCGCCGCCGCTTTCCCTCTCCCCCGTCACGAGTCCGAGTTTGCTTCGCCTTCAAGTTAGGATTATTTTAGGTAATTTTTGGTGTGCAAGGGGATATCTCATCTATAAGGGAGACCCTTATTAGGAAATAAATAAATAGGAATTGCTTGTAAAGGTATTCGATCGTATAAGGAAACCTTATAGAGATTGCTTAGATTACAAGTCCCACTAAGTCGGGCTATATAAGCAAGAGGCATGTAATCTCTAGGGGACAAGCAAGCAAATAAAAATATATATTCACCTTCAGCTCCGTGCCGCGCCGCCGCTCTGCACCCGCGCCGTCGCGTCCCCCCCCCCGCCCGCCGCCGCCCCCGCCCACTTCCTCCTCCCCTTCCAATCCCCCAATTCACGTGTCAATTCCGGCCCAATCTGGCCGGAATCCCAGCCACTTATAATACTATGGCCGCTCACGGTTATTTTGGTCGATTAATCCCCCCCCAGTTCCTTTGTGATTCGTATCTATGTTGTACAGCCGTCTTATTTTTGTTTATTTTCCGATTAATTAAGATCGTGTCCTTTCATTTTTTTTTTGTTTTGAGAATATATTGAAGTACTGTATTTTTTTTTTTTTGAAATCATATCTATCTCTACTAATAAAGAGAAAAAATTCTTGTCCCCAAAATCCGTCTGCCCTTCCTATGTTCGGTTCCTTCCCGTACGTACGTTTGTAGCCAGCCCAACAGGTCGACAGACCAATCTCCTCTGTAGGCCCACGATCTCACCTCCTTCACGTGTCTGATTTGAAGTCGTATTGTTTCCGGCCTTTTTTTTTTTTTTTTTTTTTTTTTGACGAGCTAGGCAGGCGTGGACCCAATGCAACAACCTCTTGAGTTTGATGATGTCACGTCAGCTAACAAGTCGTATCTCAATTTGACCTGCTTTATTTATTTACTTACCTTCATTCATGACGTGTATATATATAGGTAGCATTAAACAACTTAACAATTTCGCGTCAAAAAAAAAAAAAAAAAAAGTTATAACAATGCTTCCTGGCGTTTCAATTTGTTCTCCAGCCTTTGCAAGTTTGCTCACGTACAACTAATGAAAATAGCAGTACTTCGTACGGGTAAGGCTACTCCCAATAAACCATGCGAGCTTCATGTCACACTATGCAAGTTCTTCGCCATTTGACTCTCCTTTTCTTCTACTGATGATGCATGTGTGACATGAAGCTTCAGGTGACGATGATTGAATATGAAAATGCTAATAATAGTTGCGGCCTACGGAAATGGAAGCAGAACTATTGCATGCGTGCGGTGAAGGGGATAAGGAGGATAGACCTACGGTGAAAGGGATAAGGAAGAGAGAGAAAAGTAAACGCTAAGTGAAGCTATTTGACAAACTATTTTAGTGTGTCAAGACTATGACAAACTATTTTAATCAAATGCTTATCTAAAATGATGATTTTAACTTTAGTGAAGCTGCTTCCCAGGATACGGAGTCCGATCCCGTGACCCCTTGGCCGCAACGCGACGCGACTTTTTTAGTTTTAACTAAAGAGACAAATCTCAACCTGAGGATAAATTTAAAACTTACTAAGTACCGCGAGTAACGAAGCTCGAAGCAGATTTGGTACTGTATTTTCCAAAACGAAGTTTGACGAAGAATCAATATTGAATACGTACCTTATTCCCCATGCATTAGAGTTAACACTGTCATCTCCTCTACAGTATGTCTATCCAGTCCCAAAGTCAAAAAAAAAGGATGGGCTATCCAGTCCCAAAGTCAGATGTTGTTGCTTTCGTCTCCATCATCCATCAAAGCAGAATCAAAATTCAACTGCTCACATATGGATTGAACCTGGGCTACTAGCTACTAGTAATTCCCAGTTGAGACACTGACGTGAATGTCTAACGTTGATGTCGAGATTGTGGTTTTAAGCATCTTGTCTTTTTTTGGAAGTTTCGTTTGACCTTTTAGTTCTTTAATAAATTATCCTATAGGGGCTTCGGCCCCTCCAGTTTTTTTTTTTTTTTTTTAAAAAAATCTTAAAAAAAAAAACAAAATTTCTTTTCCAAAAAAAAACAGTCTCCAGAAAACTTTTGTTTTAACACTATTTCTTTTTCCATGAAAACAGTCATCTGATGGCATCAGAGGTACCATCACATTTTACTGGCAAATGAAAATTTTCTCAGTTTTGTTTTTTAATTTCTGTACATTCAATAGCATATAGAGGCTAGTTAACTTTTTGTTGGTAGTATAAAACACAAGTTAAACACTAAAATGAAAGGGCAGCGGTTGGATATATACTTTCATCATCTTTATTCACAGGACACACCTTTTCATGTCTAAAACAGCATAAAAAAAAAACTCATGCGAGCTGCTAGTGCACAACAGGTCTGCACGTCCACTTATTTCAACTTTTCGAGTCTCATGTTCAAAGCATATTATTATATATGAACATATAAAAATCTTCAAAAACAATAAACTTACAACATCAGTACTGTTTCAAAACATCTGACGGCATCACGGCACATAATCAACACAGTAATTATATGGTGCAGAGAAGGGTCGGAACCAGGAGAGGATTTGCACTTTGCACCTTGATGCATCCATCCACTGATCAGTTCCAGAACCAGGATGTCCAGTTGGCCAGCTGTGCCTCCTCGCCGCCATGGTGGGTGACCCCGGCAGCAAACATGGCATCTGGAAGATCAAAGCTGCAGCCCTCGTCGCTGACCACACCACCATCCTCTTCCTCCGAAGAGAGGGCACCAGGGCCATTGCAGTCACCGCAGCTGTGGAGATCGTCCTTGAGCTGCTGCGCCAGCAGTTTTTCAGTGCCTGACACAGCCGTGTGTTCGTCTGGCTGGTCGACCTCTTGGACAGCAGTTGTCGCTGATGGGGATGTCTCCTTGCCTTGCAGCTTCTCTGTTAGGGAGATCACCTGTAGCAGAGATTGTTAATTGTCAATCAATCAGTCATTGAATCATATTTAGCTAGCATTATTGCGATCTGATCAGATAAACCGGACTGAGAACCATCAGCCCATGCGACCACTGGGTGTATCATTTTTTCATGTATGTTGACATTTAAGACAAAGCATGTGACAGTTAAATACTTAAATGGAATAACAATGGTATGAGTGATAAACCATGGTACTTTGTTTTGAGAGGGGCTTTATGAAAGATGTTAATGCCTTCTAACACATAATTTGCGTAGATGTCACTGTCAAAGTTCAAATTAAACTGAAACTTTTCATTCAAACATGATTAAACTGCAAACTCATAGTAATTCAGTATATATTCACTCTACAAAATAGTATTAAACAAGCTTTAAATAACACAACCTAGAAACACGGTGAACTATTATCCTTGAAAAAAACTTTCGTGATTCTTAGTTGGTCTTTTCCCCAATTTGTTTTCTAAATTCAAGTGTCATATCAGTCAAATTGGACATTTGAACTATTTCTAGCCAGCAAACAATTTGGCAGTGTATCTATATTTCCCATGTAGAAGCTGATCAGTAAAATCAGATATGAGTAAAGACTACAACAATATAACGACTGGCCTAGCTTGTCCCTTCTTATTTGACACTTTCTTAAATTTCAAGGGATGCATTTAATGAAGATGGCATGTGTTGTGAATTCTGTGAAATACAAGTTGCAACATTTTCAGAGGCTCTAAAAAGAAATAACAGATATTGTGGTAGGCATATTTATTAAATTGAATATTTTTTACATCTGACCAGTCTCATTCGTAAGGTAAGGAGAAAACAAATACTCAGTGAATAGAGCAAGGATTGCAATATTATATTAGGTGTTTGTCTTTCTTCGTATTTTGAAATCATTAAGACATATACTAGAGCATATCTTCCCTAAAAATCTAGCATTTTTTTCAGATTTAAATTAAATCCAGTTCATTCTCAAACATTTAGACCTATTAAAGACATAAGCTTTAATATTTGCACATACACCTCCATAAGAATAGTCACTCAAGTCTAAACTAAACGATTATTATTTGATCTAATTACAAAGAACCACTACAGTTGCACAAGACATGTTTGCGTATTTGGTAATCTGTTTACAGCAGTTGACAAAAAAAAAGTAACAATACTTTACAATATGTTTTTCAAAAGGTGTGATGCATAGATTAGAGCAATTAGCTCTTTCGCATCACATAGGTTAGCGTGATTTATTGGATTTAGACTTGGGAGGCGCCTGATAGGTACCCAAGATTCCTAAGCGCCGCAGAGTTAAATTGGATAATAGCTAAAATACATGCAGTAGTGGGTCGTCGCTCATGACTACCTATGGCCAAATTGAAGGTAACAAAAGTGGTACTAACTTATTTAATTTAACAAACAGTAGGCTGTCGTGAGAAGACAGCTTTTTGGCGCAGAGGCCCTTGGGATTCAGAAAATTTGAATTCCATGACCTACGTTTTTCTAGCTAAACCCTCAAAACTCCTTATAATCTTAGCGACTTTCATTACAAAGGGGCTGTGATTGCCCATTGACAATTGCTCGACATAAATGTCTTGGATGGGAACAGCATACATAAGCATCAGAAATGCGAGTTGACTATTTCTGTCTCGTAAGAATTAAATTCAAACTTTGTAAAGAACCTACTACCAATAGCAACACTACCGGATACTGTAAGTTTTTATTTTTATTTTGGGCGTATCGTCGAAAGTTAATATATTATCTAAGCATGCTCATCTAAAAGCCCATGTTTCAGTAATGTTGATAGCATCGCTGACACTACTTTGATATACATGCTGGGATTTCAAAACATCCAAACAAAAATGATCACGAACTCATATCCGCTATTCCTCAATCTTAGCTCTAGTTCGTAAATATGCATGCACTTGCAATCTTTTAATCTCACCATGGCATGGAACTACAGACCATGATCTTTATTCAACAGAGAGAAGAGAGGCAAATAAATAAACAAACATAAAGTGGAAAAGATACCCGCTGAAACCAATACCAATTTTAAGTTAACATGAAGCTTAAGGACTGTTTGAAAAAAATGTAGCTAAATCATTAAGTTGGCAATAGGAACAAGTTGAAGGATCCAGATGGCATTTCGTATTTATTCGATTCGATGCGCCTGGGCAGCAGTGCGGCGACCAAGCTAACTAACTGGGGAGCAAAGATGCCTGAGCAAAACGCGTGTGGTAGTAACCGATGAATGGAATCAAGTACAGTAGTAAAAATGGATTAACCGTGGAGACAGTACACAGGCGAGGTGATACCTGTGCCCGGAGGCTATCGTTGTCGGCCAGGAGGCCCTGGTGGTCGGCGGCGAGCGCGTCGTAGGCAGCCTTGAGGCGGTCATAGTCGGTCTCGAGCTGCTTGGTCTTCCAGCGCGCGCGGCGGTTCTGGAACCAGACGGCCACCTGGCGGGGCGCCATCCCGAGGCGGCGAGCCAGCTCGGTCTTGCGCTCGGGCTCCAGCTTGTTCTCCCTCCTCGAAGCTCCGCTCCAGCAGCTGCACCTGCTCCGCCGTCAGACGCCGCTTCTTCTCGGGCGCCTGCTCGTCGTAGTACTCCTCCTCCAGGAGCTCCTCGTGTGTGGTGAAGAAGGGCCGCTTGCCCGCGCGCGTCGCGTCGTCCATGCCCAGGACCGCCATCGGAACACCTGCGCCAAAACCATGGTGGCACCGCCGGTGAGCAATCAGGGTCTCAACTAAGAACCACTAGACGCATCCAGATCTGACCGGCCCACGGTCCACGGATGACGCACCTCGGAAGAAGCCGTTGCTGTTGGCGCTGCCTCCGCCGCCAAAGAGCAGCATCTGCACGCCGCCGCCGCCGCCGCCCCGCCGCGCGCCGCCGGAGTCGAAACTGACCGCGCTCGGATCCATGCTATGCTATGCCGATTCTTTGCCCGCGTCCTAATCCCTTCCTCTCCCCAAGAACGCAACAAAACCCAATCTTGAAACCCGTACGCACACACACGAACACAAACACAGACACACACACGCTTGAACGGATGCTAGGACCGCGCGCGCAGCAGCAGCGAACCGCCGCCGCCGCCGACGACAACGATGCGATCGAGGCGGGCTCAGAGGAAGCAGGAGGAGGAGCTGAGCTTATGGCGGAAGAAGCTGGTGCTCCAGAGCAACCGCGTGGACGTCTTCATGGGGTACAGCGAGAACCCCATGAACCCGCCGCAGGGCAAGGACACGGTGGGCTTCCTCCGGCGAGCTGCTCCTTCCGGTGGCCGGCCGGACCGGCCAGGGACCGAACTGCAAATAAAATTTCTGAGGAGGGGGTGACACGGATAGAACGGCCGATGATAGGAGCTCCGGTGGTGGATGATGCCTCTACAAGTGTTTTTTTTTTAAAAAAAATTGGGAGTTTTGGATGAATTTTGTGGCTAAAGTTGAGAGGGGTTAGAGATGACGGGGATTTATAGGAAGAGAAGAAGAAGATGGAGGAGGGGTGCAAGGTGGGCCCGGACAGGTGTGGTGGTATTGACGAAAATGCCCTCACTGGTAGGACAAGTGATTTGCCTCCTGATTGGGGGATTAGGGGGCCTTTTTTATTTAAAAAATGGAGAACATGATGCAGTTTTGGGATCTAAGTTGCCTCTGATGGCGGATCACGGACACGTAAGCGAGGTTTAAGGTAAGGCACTTTTGTTAATTATATAGATGCTGACCTTTTTCTAGCTTGGAAAAGCATTCTCTGTTCTATGTTTTCTCAGAGAACTCAAATATATGAACACCTGTTCATCTGTTTGCGTGCTGGCAAGTCTACCAAGTTGGAGAAAGGTTGATGAGCCGATGTTGTTTGGGGTAATTCTAGCTGTATTATTTGAAGCATTTTATTTTTGCACTCAAATCAAGTTGTCGCTCTATATGGATAAAGAAATAGAAAAAAAAAACGATGTGGAAAACAAGAAAGGAATTGTGTACAATGGCATTGTAGTACAACAATTTAATTTGGGAAAGGATGTAGCGCAGCGAAAACGATTTCCATTAGTGTCATTGAAATGTCTTCGAGACCGATATTCTGGAGGGATACAAATGAAAATGGAAATTCTTTATCAGAATAAAAGGTGAGGTAATTGCTTTATGACTTATCTGATTTTTTAAAACTAACTTATCTCAAAATTATTACTGTATAGCATAAAGCTGGGGCAGGTACGTGCTGCGTTTTCAGCTCAGGCTACAGTGTTTTGCAGCAGTTAAAAACCTGATGCAACTGCAGTGTCGAATTTTTTTTTTCTGCTTTTACTTAGCACAGTGTTGCACTTGCAAACTATAAATTGAGAAACATGGGGAAATTACAATTGTGCATGAATTGTCTACGTATAAAAATAATTATTGTCCACTTCCTCCCTGATCCGTGTGCTCTATGTCAGCAATTTTGGAGGAAATCTACTAAGAGTTTGAATATGGTGAGAAGTTCCTTTCGTGACACATTCTCTTATCAAAATCCAATACTTTTCTTATGTTTTACTCAAATGTTCAATCTTATGGTACCTTTTATAACAATGAAAGTCTGTTTTGTGATCCATCCTGTTGGCTTGAACTACTTATTAGCCACAACAAAACATCATTAGCCAACTTATTAGCCGCAAAAACCATCGTGGTATATATTTTGCCTCAACGCATTTCGGGGAGAACCAACTAGCTCGGGTTCGAGTGGCATTTCACCCCACCAGCACCTTTTACCATAACTTCTGCTCGTTGCAAACCCACTTTTGAAAGGTGTTTTATTTGCTCGCAGTTCCCGTCCGAATTACTTGGGATGCCTGTGCCCATAAAAAAAACTCGAAGCCAACCATTAATCGTAATGGAACTCTGCGTAAAGTTACTATCCCTTGATCACTTATAGTTACTATCCCTTGATCACTTATAGTACCCCAAACATCCGACTGCATTTTCCAACTGAAATGAAAAATGACTACCAAATAGAATTGTACATCCAGAATAGACCTAAGAAAACATTCTCTCATAATAAAACAACATCAACCAGCTTATCATCCGTGGAAACCAACAGCAAGCTTATCAGCCACGGAAACTATTAGCCAACAAGACGAAATGAAGACATTCGGTACAAAGATTATTGACACCGAAGATTGAACTTGAGCATTGTCAAAAACTAGATGGTACTCTAGGTTTTTTGTCGGTCCTATTAAGTCAATCTCCAAGGGAAGATAAAAGTCGGTGCTTTGTCAAAATACATTTATATCCAAGTAACATAAGGAAAAAAGTTATATTAACCTAGCCATGGAGCAACCTTTTACGGAGTATTAAATCGTCGAAGGATTTGAGCTAGAACAAGTGACTATTAAGGTCAAGGCACCCACCTAACTGCGCATATAAAAAGTTATTAAGCTAATGCGGAAGAGGGAGATAAGGGAAAGCGAAAATAATGAAAAATGCCGTTTATAATTTTTACAACTATTGATGTACTAGTAAGCTATCTCCTTGTGTCCTTAATAAATGACGCTCTTGACTTTCGGATATCTTGTCTGACTGTTTGATTTAATTATTTTTTTTACGTAAACATTGACTATTTTGGTATGACTTATTTCATTTATCATTTATCATTAGAGGTAATCAGATACTCCCTCTGTCCAATAAAAAACTTAATTCTTTTGACTTTTCAAAATCTAATTTGACTATTCGTTTTATTTAAATAATTTATAAAAATATTATTAATTTTGTTATAACTTATTAGATCATTAAAGATATTATAATAATAAGTAATTTATTTTAGAATTTACATAAATATTTTAAATAAGACAAATGTCATGACCCAAGAAATATGGCAAAGAAGGACAGGGCCAGCTAGGCCCGAGGGGCACGGTGCCCGCCCCCCCGGGACAGGCGCGCCGGCCGCCTCCTCCTCTCCCTCCTTTCCATGATTCTTCTAAGAATTAATTCGGGAATAAAGGAGGAAATTATCTAGGATTATCTTAGACTTTTTGGTGTGCAAGGGAATATTCCATCTATAAGGAAGGCCCTTATTAGAAAAATAAATAGGATATGCTTGTAAAAGGTATTCCAATCTATAAGGAAACATTTAGAGAGATTGTTTGAGATACAAGTCCCACTAGCCGGGCTATAAAAGTAAGGGGTCTCAGTAATCTTTCGGGGTAACAAGCAAATAAAGAAATTTATCCCAATCTCTCCTCGCCTCTCCTCCCCACGCTTTATACGCCCCCCCCGCCGCGCCACCACCGCACGCGCCACGCGCCAACGCTCCACCACCGCCCGTCGCGCGCCGCCGAGGGTGCGGCCGAGCCGCCGCCTCCTCCTTCCCTCCAACGACCGTCAATCGGTTGTCAATTCCGCCCAATCTGGCCGGGTTCGATCGATGGTATCCGGAGACCACTACGATCCACCCACCACCATGGACGCCGAGACGAAGAAGCTCTGAAGAACTTGGGGACCGTTTTCGGGATTCACCACCGGATCGACACGCTCGCTTAGCCGGACTCGACCGCGTGTCCCACTTGGAGTCTTCGTGCGGCTTCGGGCGGCGACGGAGGACCACCGGCACTGCGTCGGATTGCCCTTTGACGTCACCACGGGCGGCGCCGCCCGGCGTGGGCGGTTGAGGGCGGCCTCCTCCCTCTTCGATGGTCATTTCTACCTCCCGGCTTCCTCTCCCGCTGCTTGTGGGACCTCTTTGGAGGCCTTGCTTCAAGGCGGAGTTCGCGGGACGAACTTCCTCGCCTTGGGCTCCTACACGACCGTACCGACGTCGGCTTCCCCGATCGCCATCTGTTTGGGCGGCATGGCCTTGGCGCCACCACGTCGGCCGGCAAGGGTCGTGTTCCTCGGCGGCATGGATCGCCTCTTCCTCACCGTCGACAACGTCCACATCGGCTATGACGCTTGAGAGGGGCACCTGGCCAGCTTTCTCCCTCCCTATTCGACGTCGGCTCCTTCATGTACGGCACGATGTTAAACTTGGTCGCTACTCCCCTACTGTCGGCGAAAGTGCATTCGCCCCTATGTGGGTTTTGGATAATTAATGACAATCAAATTAGGTACTAATGCGATTCTCCAAAATGTATACTGCAGTGTTAGTCCATTGAAAGATTTAAATGATGTCATTTGGTGATTATAGCACCACTCAATTTCATGGACGTAAGGCGTTTCAATTCAAGTGGCACAATAGTTTTTATATTTAAACTTGAGTTATAGGAAACGCGCCGCACTATCAAGAGGGATACAAATTAGGTTGACTAGTTTGGAGATATAATGCTCAAGATCATCTTTAGTTACGCGATTGAGAGACACTTTTGCATGCACAAACACTTAGAATCCTTTTCTTATTGTGTCTTTGAGAAAATGAACTACCACCGGTACCGATTTTACACCACCGGGTACCGGTAGGTCATTTTAGATGCGCTTAACGCTAGCGCACAACATTTTTTTAGCCTAGCACTGGTACCGCCCTTTAGCACCGGTACCGATGTTCACCACTCGGTTCCGGTAGAAGGCCGGTTGGACCGCTAGTTCACTTTGTCGTGCGCTCCCAATCGGTCGGATTTTCTTCTAGCACCGGTACGGTTCAACCACCACCGGTACCGGGTCCTAGTCGGCCGAAGCTTGTGAAGGGGTGAGTATAAATACTCCGCCTCCTCCACTTCTAACCGTTACCCACGCCATTCCTCATCTTCAACCTTCAGACAAAAGGCCTCTCAAGTGCTCTCTCGCCCCCTCTCTCTCCCTCTTGACTCTAGCTTCAAATCCCACCCTAGATTTGAGTTGAGAAGTGAGATTTGAGAGTGGAAAGCTTCGATTCGGATCTTGAGCACTCTTCTCCCCCGTTCTAGTTGGCTTAATTTGTGTTTATTGCTCTTGGGTTCTTGGAACCCTAGTCGGCTAGGGCGTTCTTCGTGGTTGCCCGTGTTGATTCATTTGTGAGGGCACCCCCGGGTGTTTGTATCTCCCTCGTTCTTCTTAGTGGAAATCTCGGGCTAACCTTTGTGGTTGCTTGAGGGAGGCAAGGAGGTGGAAGAGACTCCGACCTTAGTGGTCACCTCAACAACGAGGACGGGAACTCCTTTGTGGGGAACCGAACCTCGAGATAAATCGTGTGTCCCGCGTGCTTGTTGTTGTTGGTTATTGCGATTACTTGTGATATCACTTGTTCTTCGTGTTCTTCCATCCTCTCTACCCCTCTCTTAGGTTGTGGGCGCCGATCTACACATTTTGGTGAAGGGAGGAACCAAGGGGAGTGCATCTATATCTCCTACATCATCCACAAACGTGTGGTATTCGCTAGATCTGAAATCACAACTCATTGTACTTTGATTTCGTGTGCTGTTCGTAGCCTACCACTGGTACCGGTGGAAAGCACACCACTGGTTCCGGTAGGCAAGGCTGTTTGTACCGGTGGAGACACCACTGGTACCGGTCCAGTATTTAACTTTCGCTTAAAGTTTGTGAGTTTCAGGTTTTGATAATTGCCTATTCAACCCCCCTCTAGGCCAATTAGATCCTTTCAATTGGTATCAAAGCTAGAACCTCAAGATTAGCGCTTCACTGCGTGAGGAAAATTATTGGCCAAGATGGATGATGATCAAATCAACAAGTTGGTTGAGTTGCTTGCAGGAAAGCTTGGTGACAAGTTGCAAGAGCAGCAAAAAGAGCAAATGGACAAGCTACAAGGAGAGATAGACAAGTTGAAGGACACCTTGACCAAGACCGGTTGGTGAAATGAGCAGAACAACAAGGTTCAAGATGGGGAAGATGGTGGAGATAAAACACCCAAAGGAGGTGGCGGAAGATTCTCATTTGACTACTCTCAACTTAGCAAAGGTCCTAATGCTCACTTGCCATCCATCAACCCCGGCAAGCCTCCACAATTTGATGGTGTAAGGTATACCGATTGGGCACATAGGATGAGGATGTATCTTATTGCCGCAAGATGTTGGGAGATTGTGGAGATTGGTGTTAAGGCTCCCGAAGAAGATGAAGAGATAACCGTGGAGCACTATGCCGATATCCATCTTAATGCTACTTACGCCTCCATTATATTGTCAAGCCTCACCAAAGATGACTACAACAAGGTAAATGGAAAAGAGAGTGCAAAGGATATTTGGGATACTCTCAAGGTATCATTTGAAGGTGACAAGAGTGTGAGAAAAGGAAATATTGAGCTCCTACAAAGCAAGATAGAGAACTTTGGGTTGGTAGAAGGAGAAACCACTCAAGCTATGTTTGATAGGTTCATGACCTTGATAAATAGAATAAGAGCTCTTGGTGACACATATTGGGATGACAACACCGCGGCAAGAAAGATGTGTAGAGTGTATAGAACAAAGAACAACATGCTTGCCTCGGTCATAACGGAGAGAGACAACTATGACACTATGACACCACAAGAATTGCTTGCCAAGTTGAAGCATCATGAGTGTCTAGAAGATGAAGCCAAGGAGCCATCAAGTCAAAAGAAGAGTATTGCTCTCAAGGCCTCTCATGGTAGTGGTTCATGTTGTGACAAGAAGTGTGACCACCATGCATCTAGTAGTGATGGGATAGATGAAGGGATAGATGAAGCTCAAGCACTCTTGGTTAGAAACTTCAAGAAATATCTAAAAAAGAAGAATGAAAGAATGAGAAGAGGTGGTCCAAACAAAGTGTACAAGAAGAGGTTTTGCTATGGTTGTGGTGAGATTGGACACTTCATTGCCGATTGTCCTAAAGAGAAGAAGAAGCAAAAGAATGACAATGATGGTGACAAGAGAAACAAGGGCAAGAAAAGAGGTGAAGCACATGTTGGTGAAGAATGGGAATCCGGTGATGAAAGTGATGATGATGAGGAAGAAGATGGGAGTCCTGGGTAAGCAAGGCCGTTTGTACCGGTGGAGACACCACCGGTACCGGTTCGATTTAACTTCCGCTTAAAGTTTGTGAGTTTCGTGTTTCGATAATTGCCTATTCACCCCCCTCTAGGCCAATTAGATCCTTGCAGCCGCGACATCACCATCCGGCGCCTCCTTCCGCTCTTCGCCAACGCTCCGCCCAATGAGCGCTTCTTGTTCCTAGAGAGCCCACCCCCGCGACATGGTACATCGGCACCTTGAGGTGGGCGTTCCAAGGGAGCTCCCCGCCGCGGCCCGTCGACGAACAACATCACAAAGCGAGGGACGTCTTTGTCCACCGAAACATCTACCACGGCTACATTGGGAACCTCCTCTACCTCTTGAGTTTGCTCCACAAATACCGTGGAGAACATGATCCTCGAGAACACGGTGCACGGCAAGCTGATATTACAGGTTGAGCTCATCATGCCAGTGCAACCGATCTCCATCCGTGTGTGACCGAATGGACTTTCATCCAAAGACGAGGACGCCACGGTCGGAGAAGGAGGGAGATGTCATGACCCAAGAAATAGGGCCCGAAGGACATGCCATGCCCGCCAGCCCAAGGCACGGGTGCCCCCCGACAAAGTACAAGACGCCGCCGCCGCCTCCCTCCCTCCTTTCCGCGGATTCTTCTAAGCAATTAATTCGGGAATAAAAGGAGGAAATTATCTAGGATTATTTTTAGGCTTTTTGGTGTGCAAGGGAATATTCCATCTATAACGAAGGCCCATATTAGAAAAATAAATAGGATCTGCTTGTAAAAGTTATTCCAATCTATAAGGAATCCTTTTAGAGAGATTGTTTGAGATACAAGTCCCACTAGCCGGGCTATAAAAGTAAGGGGTCTCAGTAATTTTTCGGGGTAACAAGCAAATAAAGAAATTTATCCCAATCTCCCCGCCTCTCCTCCCCACGCCTCCCTCCCCTTGCCGCCGCCACCACCACCGCCCCAAGGCCTTCCTCCACCACCACCGCTGTCGCCACGCCCCACGCCGCCTCCTCCCTCCCTCCTCCTTCCGCTCCAACGACCGTCAATCGGGTGTCAATTCCGCCCAATCTAGCCGAGTCCGACAAAGAAATGATCGAATTAGATTTTGAAAAGTCAAAGAATTGTGTTTTTTGACGGAGGTAGTAATAATTTATTAATTTTATAATTTACGTAGAAATTGAATAAAATAAATAGTCAACTAACATGTCTGTAAAAAAATTGTGGCACGCTAACTAATCATAGCATCGCATACAGCATCATATTGGGTTGTCCTGTCACTCGGATGACGAAATGTGATGGGCGTGATTCTCTGCACCTGTCCAGTCCAGGCCCCACCCCAGCAATGGAACCAACGACGTGTCCAGAAACACGCGCCTCACATTTCCTAATCCACTTCATTTCGTTCGCGTGCCCCTTGTTTGTAAATCCATGCTCGTAAACGAAAAAAAAAAAAAAAAGACGAAAAACTCAATGAGTCGCTGTCGTGTGTGTTGGCTGCCCGGCCGATCCAACGAACGCGTACATGGAGTAGCAGGGAGGAGCTCCCGGCTCCTGCTCCTGCTTCGCTCGCTCAGAAACGGCCAGGAGCTATGGCGTCATTCGGCACGCGCAGTGGCGTCATTCGGCACGCGCAGACCTAAATATTTGCAACCTTGTACGTCTCTCCCTCTCTGTGTCTCTCTCACGTATATATGCTTCCCCTGCTATCACCTGATGCTGCGAGAAAAAAAGGTCGGCGACTATGGTAGATGGTCGGAGATGGTGTACCATACCGTCCTAGTAGTAGTCCATGACGTGCTTCAATGGCGACTTCAGTACAGGACGGAGTTCTGTTACCGGCAGTGCACCACAAATTGGTCAAACGTCAAAGGGTTTCACCGCCGTTGCATCTTTTTAACGATCGTATTAAAGGTTTTTTTTTTTTTTTTTTTGCACAGGCTACCGCCGTTGGATTTTTAATGTGATGTTTTGGCCGCCTTGGATCATCAATATCGATAATAATGTCAACTCAAAATTTTTGTTTGTGTTGACACCAAAAAATGGCGTGGTCTAAGTCACCGCGAAAATTCCGTTTATTTAAATTTTTTCGAGGAAGATCAAAAAGGGCTCTCTCGAAGTGATCGGACGCAGGCGACCGGACCGTCCGGTCACCCCTCGTGCGGCCGGTCCAAGCGTCCGGTCGTCGGGCGCCGCATGGCTCGATTTCGAAGCTTATCGAATCGACCGGACGCTAGCGACCGGTGCGTCCCCGTCCGATCCATGCGTCCGTCGAGTCCCGGCCAAATCGTTCGGCCGACGAGGCGTTTTTCGGGCGCTGTTTCAGCGCTTCATCGAATCGACCGGACACTAGTGACTGGTAAGCGTCCGGTCGGTCCGTATGTCCGTACGTGATCCAAACCGATTTGTTTCCAATCGTGTTTATGTTGATTTTGAGACTTGAAACGCCCAAGGACGGTTTCCTAAAAGGATAAAATCACCCTCCTCTATATAATAAAGAGGTTCATGGCCGATTTGATCTCATCTACATCCAATCGACAAAAACCAATCTACTATCGTCTTGCTTGTAGGTCAACCTCTCCACCCCGCTGTTCGGGCTGTGTTTCTCCGCGAAATTCGTCGGCGTCCTTGGCGGCCTTGCTGGTCCTAGGGCAACCCTCGTGTGCATCCTCCCGACAGGTCTTCTCGGAGGTTTGTTTGGAGGTCTTTCAGCCGTCACCGAGCTCTACGTCGCCCCTACCGAACCCTAGATCGGTTAGGGCGGCCACGCTGCGGTGCTCGCTGCTCCAAGGTTGACCACAACCTTTGTGAGCGTCTAAGGCCCTCCCGGTGTGTTGGTGTAAAGCCCTAACTTCGCTTCAACAGTTTGGCGTCAACAGTTTGTTAGCATAAGAAAAGGGCACCGTATACGAGTCTTTCTAACGCATCGTGAATGGATTGATAGGTCGTTTTCAGAAGCCAGCACAAGCCAAGCAGCTTTTAACCGCGGTGCGCCACGGTTCTGACTTTTGGAGCTTCTCTCTGTCGGCTGCATGCATCTCCTTTTGGCGGCTCAGGATTGATTAATTTCTCTTCTCACGTGGTTGAAGTTTATACTAATTACTAGAGCTAGAGTGATAGATTTCGATGCCTGCTAAATCATCGATTATCGATTGTTCAACTAACAGTGGTTATCTAACACTAAATCCTGCCTAGATTATGTAGGAGTTGGAATCGTCCACGCCATGATTGGCAGAGTCACTATCATGCTGCTGGCGCAACGAGAAAATGCTAGAACATGGATAGATCCTGATCCTGGAATAGTTCCTGGCAAGTGGATCTGAACCCTGCAAGTGTGCCCTGTCCTGTACTGTCCACCACACCAGGGGAAGCGTGCATAGGTTCTCCTCTCCTCTAAATTCATTCTGCCTCGCAGGTACTACTCCATGACTACGTATGTAGACGATGTATATTTGTCAGAAATCTGAACCATTTCATGTTGGCTTACTACTGTTTTTCATGCTCTTTGAAATTCGTTGCAGTTCCTTTTCTTTGTTATGCAGAAGTTAACAAAAGTCAGGTTTGATTAATTCTCTCCTAGTAGTACTGGATGCTGGCCAATAAGATGAACAAGGACGCTGGAATCAATGAGGAATCATACATGAACCTAGAGGTTGCAACTTGCAACCGAAAGGAGAGTTCCTTCCTTCAGATGTTGCAACTTGAAGTCATGGACAGAGAAAGTGATTTAGGAACAAAGAGTTGTTATTTGCTAGTTTTTATATAAAAACGGCCGGCGGGAGCTCTTTATATGAAATAAAAAGCTTGTGATTCTAGCTACTTATTATTCGGTTCAGAGTCATCCAACATAAAACCCAGTGAAATGCTTGCTAGTTGCTACATTTTCATAATATTCAATCAAGTAGGTATGGACTCTTAAAAATCCCGTATCCTCGTTACTGTAAGTTTTATTTAATTGCAGTGTTCTCTTCAGCCATATCAAATTTGACATAGATGTCTTCAAGAGATATCTTGACTCGAAAAATTATATAAAAGCTGATGCACAAAGTAGCTACAATGACCTGAATTAAATATGTGCACAAAGCAAAACTTTAATCCTGCTAATATCTCCTGCAAGATAAATGCCCTTTACTTCTCTATGAGATGCCATGCTTTTGCTGACATGAGGAACAGTACTACCACTGCTCCTCCTGATCAGGATTAGGGCACACATTCTTTTAATATACTTCTAGATACATATCTTATCCCAGATTCTTCAGATTAATGGGACAAAACTTACCCAAGTGTCAAGTCCCCAACCTACCACCTGTTCTTTCCAGATTGATGTACCAGTGATGCACATAACAAGTCACATCTGATTCCATTTACTAGTACTAAAACCCTTCTTTCTACCTTATCTTGCTGTCCCCTTTTGCTCCTTGGTGAAGAGGATCGATTGAGCACCTGGCTTTCCCTTCTTGGCATTTCATCTTTGCTGAATTCTCATCATCTGGCCTGGGTAGGAGTATGTGCTGTATTCCTAGTAGTTGAGAATGTACTTGCCATATCTGGCACAGATCTGACTTTGTCAAGGTGCATGATATGCAGAGCAGACATGGAAAAAAATAGTATTCTTCATCTGTTGAGGTGACAATTAGTTTGGTTTTTAAAGCTATCTGGATCGATCTGCAGCATATTTTCTAGTGGTTGTTCAGTTGCCTGTCTCTTCTTAGCAAATGGCGCATTGCCACTGGACAACCAAAAACAAAACAGGATTGCATAAAAATATCAGCTCCAGGGCGAGGGAAGAAGAGCAAAATATTATGCTGGGATGATTCAACTTACATGGTCATAACAATGCAATGCAATACTCAGTGGACCATCATCATGTTCAGCATTGACAAAAATGGAAAACAACTTGCAGCTCGAAAATGGAAACATACTCTCTCCGTCCCTTTTTGTTTGTCTCTAGAGAAGCGTGTTTGTGAGGGAAACACGGTTCGACACAAACATTTAGGGACAGAGGGGGAGTAAGTGCTTACCAATTATGGGTAATTCTTTGTTTATTTTATCTTAGAAAATGGTCTGTGCCACGTTGCAGAGTGGAAATGGGGCTTGTGGGAGCATGGGCATGTCGTGTAGTGTAGGACAACGTCTCTGTTCCTGTTCTCTGACTTTTGAAGGTTGTGCTTTTCTTCTTTTTCTTTATCAAGAGTTTTTCGTCAATGGAAAACGGCCGGTTGATGAGACAACGGACAACCGTGTGCCTGAAATCATCCTTATCTTACCTGAATTTGTGTCTTGTATCCATTTGGGATTTTAGATTAGATGGACAAGACACCCTTCCATTTTTGTCTCATGATTTGCAGATATGTATACCAGCACCAAACGATCCATGGTTAAGAAAGAGCAGAAAGTGTGCAAGAATCAACTAATTAAAGTATTTCCTAGCAGTTCTGTATTAGCTGGATCTAAACAGAGCTTTATAATACGATGACTTGGCTGTGAAAAAGAATCTAGAGTACATGCGTTCCATAGATTCCTAATTGCGACACAAAATGCAGGTTTTCACGGCCAACCCAACACGTACTCGGTCCATGTCGTTGTCGCTCAATACAAAGCGGCGGCTTCGGCAGGAGAGTGACGGTTTTACAGCCTCGAAAAGACAGGTAAGAAGCGTTGCAGTTTATCCATTTCAAGGCTCTACACACACTTTTTCATCAGCTACCAACTTTTTCCTTCCTATATAAAAAATAAAAATGTGAAGAGCAGTGACGGTGCCGGAGCGCGAATTTCTACGGTGGCCGCGTCATGTTACACGCCTAAGATTCCCGGCGCCACCAACAGGTCACTCGTTACGTACGTGCTTAGGGCCGAAATGGAACCGAGCGGCCTGCCATGAAACCAAATATGATTGATTTCGGCTACTCAGATGTCAAATATCATGGGCGTTTGCACTACTTGGATGGCAAAATAAAAGGGATCTGCTGACTATTTTCTTTTCGCGATTGCAAAGTATATGCACACACGCATGCTATGCTACCATAACGTTTTGTTTTCAAATTCGACAAAATGATTTTTTTAGAATAGACGGCAAAAGTGTTCTGCCGCTGTTTTTGTTTGACAAAGAAGAACAAAAGGCAAGTTTGACAAAATGTGCACAACGATTTTGCGTAGGCAAGTTTGACAAAATGTGCACAACGATTTTAAGTCATCCAGCTTCCTCATCCTTAATTTTTTTTTTGGAAAAATGAGAAAAAAAAAAACCCCTCTGTAATAGTTTGACATCCACCTTACCCATTTTTCGAACTTGGTAAAAATCCCTCCCGAGCGTGCAAATATACGCCCGGGTAACGCGTGTGCATTGGCCTCCCCAACGAGATCGCACACGAGGAGTGGGAGGACACGCTGCCATCTAGCGGCGCGCCATCCAAACGTCGTGGCGGCCTCGGTCCGACGGTCTTAGAGAAACTAGCGGTCGCAGGGAAGAAGACCGATGGGTCCGGACCGTGTAGGAGGTGGCGCCGCCGCCGGGTGCATCCTTTTGAGTCGGTGGCTAGGGTGGGAGGAGGCGAAGGGAGGTCATGATACGGTGGAGGAACGCCCCTGGTGCGTCGACATGCTCGCGGCGTCATGAGTTGTCCTCTACTCGGCCCCTTAGAGCATCACCAAGAGTTTTGCCAAAATTGGTTTGCTATATCTGGTTATTTGTCAAGTCCCAAAATAAAATGAGGAGGAAAAGAATAGGTCATCTCGAAGATTTTGGCAAATTTGATTTGCCAAAACATAAATTGGTAGATCCAGACATTGTTTTTGCCGTGGTTTCCATGTCGGGTGTACCCAAGTCGTGGCGGTTCCTTCGCGCCGCACCGTGACAACTGGAGATGGGAATGGAAAATTGCCCTTCCAGCCTTCAATCGTGATAGGATCAATTCAATCGATCATCTTCATCACAAAGAACAATAATTCTAACACACATGCACCATATGTCTATATTTATTTGATTAGTATATAGGCAGTGACAGCAGAAGCTACGGAATAGATGGTGCAGCGATGGTGCGAGCATGTACTCACAACAACGCTTTTGGCACCGGCCACCAGGAAGACGACGAGGTCCTCGTCATGATGCGGGAACAAGCAGTGGTGCGTGCGGGATCGAACCGGCGGCGCCCTGGGAGGAGGGTGGGCTGTGAGGAGTGCGATGCCAAGAGGAGGATACTTGCAAATATGGGAGTCCAGGACCTCTATTTGCCAAGTTGCCAAAAACTACCTAGTGATATGCCAACTATTGAAGACACTTTTTTTCGTTTTTATAAAAAAAAAATCAAAGATGATAAACCAATTTGTCAAACTCTTGCAGATGCTCTTACGAGAAGAGATAGAAGAAGGGCAGAAACACATTTTTGTTTTAGTCTAGGTGTTCTTGATGTAAGTTTGCCAGAGGAAAAGTTTTTAGATCTAGAATTGGTTTTTTTTTGAACGACTATCTAGGATTGGTTAATTAGTGGAAAGTGCATAGCCCTCGGTGCAAAAGTGTTTTTCTTTTTACCTTTACCGTGAATCAAAGACTTGTGGACCAACATTGGGTTTTGAGAAGTGAATTATGTCGAACTATTAGAGATGAGATTTTTTTTTCTTCCTATTCCTATACTATTTTGAGAGTTGGCAAACAATATTAAAGAAATAGAATTCAGGCCGGTGGATAGGATTGAGGATTTGAGGTTAGGGTAAACCTTGTGACTTTTGTAGCGAGGGTACGGTGCTGCCAGCCACAATGGTATGTAGAGGGCTGCCGGCAAGTAGAGGTAGCTTGAAAGTGAGGATTGGATGACATTTAGGGAACTATAAATAAAAAAGAGTGAGGATTTGAAGTTAGGAGAGGAGAGACGGAGAATGACTTGAAAGTGATAACAAGGCTAAAACAAAGATTTACTTTTAGGTGGGTTAGATCAAGATCCTATGAACGAAAACTACCTTAAACATTCAGGAACAAATCACCTTGAACAAAGAGAGGACAAAATTTGCTAAAATGTTGTAGACTAGAAAGAGAGAGCATGTTTGCCGGCTTGTGTATGTCATGACTCATGCCCCACCCACCTGGAGCTGGAGCCGGAGCTGTATCCACACACACACACACACACACACTATGCTATCTGATCTATTTCTTTTGCTAAGCTGACGTGACCCTGATTCCAAAGGCACGCACTATGTATGACCACCGATCAGGTTCCTTTTGCTAATAACCTTAGAACCATAGCTCGTGGCCGTAGCTACTACTGCCCCCCACTACACTAGACTACAATCCAAGCACCACATCGCAAGTCGAAGCTAGACTGGCTGGGCTAATGGTTGTACACTCCCTAGCAGGCCCAGAAAGGAAGATGAGACAGAACTAGTATCATCTTTCGCCCATGCCCTTTGTTTTCTTTTAGCAAAAGAACACACAAAGGGCGTTCTGCGAAGAGGGAAAGTTGCCTCACTTGGCTTGGCGGCAATGCATCGCCACTTCGTTCAGCCGGCGTCCGTCCACTCGACGGAGTAAAGCCAAAGACGGCAAGCAGCGCGGCAGCTGCGCCGTGCGGCGTCACCCACCACTCGCAGTGCCTGCCTCCCGCTTTTGGTTTTGGAGACCACACCACACCAACACCAGCTAGTGGCATGTGTCTCCGGCTCTCATCAACAACGACGGTGCTCAACACCCCACTCAGGACTCAGGAGATAGTTCTTTTTTAGGGCAAAAAAGTTTTCACTAAAACTTCTGCTCTGGTATTCTTCAACAGTATAGGCTACAGGAAAACATCAGTCTGTTTGCAACACAGGAATTGTACTGGCCAGGAGAACCATCTTTCTTCATTGATCCTCACTCACATCAAGACACACATTCATAATAGTTCTCACGCTATGGTCTTTCCCTATTTTCCCCCACCGCAAGAAATAAACAAAATTGTAAGCAGCAAAGGTGCCGTCTGCAGTCTGCCACAGTAATAACTGGAACACAATCGCTCGCTCAATCTTAGACCACCATTCTGCTTCTGCAGCAAAACATCATCGCTCAATCACCTCCCGCCCTTGCCTTTCACCTTGCCCTTACCTTTCCCTCCTTTGCCACCAGCCCCTTTGCTGAACCCTTTCCCGGTCCCTTTCCCACTACCCCTCCCCTTCCCGTTCCCATCGGGCCGCCTGTTCTTCTGGAACTTGTTCTGGAATTTGCCGTCCCTTAGCGGATTTGTTCTTCAGCCGCGTGATTTCCATTGCCTTCTGCTGCCTGCTCTTCTGCATTTGCTCAGGGTTCCTTATTTCAGAGGGCACGTTGGCATTTGGTATAGACCTGCAGCCTCGGCCTGTGAAATGCTTCTGGTTGCCTCTCTGATACCCACCTGCACAGAGGTCACGGCGTCCGTCACAGTGTTATATATACATCTCATCATACCAAAGTTCAGTGCTATTAAAGTACTCAGCTGAAACAAACCATGCTAACACACTTGTAAAAGAGAACCAAAGCCGTGCACAGAGGAACGACTAATTCACTGATGACCAAACCTTCAGAAACATCTAACGGTCTTCTATTTTCAGTAAACAGATAATATGCTTTCATGCCAAAGTGGAAAATAAGAAGTAAAAAGCAGTACTATGATTAAAAAACGTATCTGGATTCAATGTCAACTTGTGAGAGTAAATAAAATCAGAAAGGCAATGTTACAGCACAAAATCAGAAATACCCCTAGAGCATTACCTGAACTGGGCGCACCCTCTTCTGCAAAGTTGCCAGATTTCCCACCAATATTAATTGATTTATGTGTCCTCTGCTGCCATCTTTTATATATCCCTGTAGCTGATGCCTTTATCTTTGCACCACCTTCCGTTTTAATCTATAGCAAAGATTTTTCAGACTTGTGAAGTTAAATTATTTGATCTTTTCACTGACATATATGCTGAACATATCATATCGGTGTACTAATACTAGTATGTCTCGGTATTTAACATGAAGCGGTGAGCTAGGAAGAGGTCTTAATCCACCTTTAAGACATAAAACTAGTTACCAGAAAAACAAAAATAGCATTGAGTGAATAATGTTACTTCCAGTGGGCTTGTGAAATTCTATATTTCTCAGTGACGTAACATTTGAATCCATATAGTTCACAACAGACCCAATATGTATTTTTTAAAGTACAATCGATGCTTCCATTTGGTCACAAGGTCAAGGATATTAACAATTTCAACTGGTAGAACATAACATCTACCAAACTGGGGTCACACTAAAGGAAAATGAATGATACTAAAGCGTTGCTTGTGCCAGTCAATTTATTCAAGTCAAGAAACTGTAAAATTTGAATGCTATTTTAAAACATCATTGAGCGCACAGCATGCAGGAGATTACCTTTCCAGTAGCAGTGACACGATCTCCTGCATTCAACTTGACAAATTTGTTCTGCAGTAGAAGAATGATGTTAATGAGTATGCCATAATGCCTAACATATCAATGTCACTACGAAGTATACCTTCATCCAGTGATATCGAAGTTTTCTGTGCTTGCATACCAGAAGCTTCATCATCAACTAAATCAAGAACAGCTGCATCCAATCTGCACGACAGTAGTAACATTGTTTTAAGCAACAGGGGGCAAGAATGCGTATCCATGAATAAACTAAATAACATTGACATCCAAAAGTACTGTCTTCATCAACAACATAGAAAGAGCATGGCAGATCCTACAGAGCGTTAGGTTTACTGCACATGATAGGCTGGACATGGGAAGATCAATTAACAATAAGGCTTGCTGTCGACTGATAATCTTTCTTGGTGGAACTGTTTTCAATTGTTTTGTGCTTGCCAACAGTTATTTCATCCATGTTACAACAGGAGACACAGTCACACTGTTGCATCCCACAACAGAATGACAGCTCCTAAAGAAACAATCCATGAGAGAGCGAGATAAAGTAGACACACCAAAAAAACTTGATTCAACCATTTTCTATAAGAATGCCAAAAGGAATGCTTGTGAAACTTCCTTTTCACAATGGTTTAAAAAAAAATAAGCAGCATAAAACAGCAAGGCAACAATAAACAGGTCCCCAGAGGAACACATTGCACATAACAATGAAGAATTTAAACAGCAAACCAATCCACTAAAGAATCATAATCACATTTTCAAAGTGTACTGTACTTGTACTTCAAACAAACATTACTTCCCTAGTAGAAACGTTCATCATTGGCATTTTGTGGATATGCTATATCATGGAAATGAATCAATACTTCAAAATAGAAATCATATAGCGCATACCTATTTTCAACAAATCCTTCATTGTCCCTTACTGACAACCCAGCTTCCAAATGCTGAAGTAGGGCAAAACAGAATACAATAACTCAATGTTAGGCCAAGAAAAGACACTACAAGTTCAGAAATGGATCCATATTTCTAGTGCAATTGAAGTTGCATAAAAGTAATTCTTTAAGCAGGATTTACGAGGCATACTTGGTTTTGAGGTATTGAACTTATGTAGTAGTCCTCGTCTCTAAAGCTCTGTGCCTTCCGTTTCTTGCCACAAACGTCTGGAATGGGTAAAAAGACCAAAAGAGTATAATGAAAATGGTAATGAGAATGATTCAGAAGCTCCAAAAAAATACTTCCAGATCTCAGAATAAAGTAGAAAATAAAAAGCAAGAAAAAGAGTTTTAGTTTTCATAACATAATTAATTAAGTAAAAGGTTGAAGACCTTTTTTCTCCCAATTTGAAATGTCATCCTCCTCTTCAACCTGCATGAAAATAAAAGAGGCATAAATCAATGTGCAAAGCAAAGAATCAAGGAACCATCCTCACTTGTAAATAAACAAAAAGAGTACTCTTTGTTTATTTCCATAGAAGCAAAGTCCCTATAATGTTTTATTGAATAATCACTAATTCTCCATAACCGTTACTCCATTAGCAAGCTCCATAAATATGGATCCGTGGTAGTGTGGCAAATTGTTGTCCACTAATATATATTAGACAAATTGTTGTCCACTAACATTCAATTCAATGACTAACTTCAAATAGCCAAACTAGAGATACCATCTTACAGACATGAACGGAATGCAAATAAATTGACACAGACAGATAATGCTGGCGGGTCTGCAATTGTTTATACAAACACATTGAAGTTGAAGTGTATTAGAAACTATGGATAAGCACATATGCAGAAAACTGTAACACGTGCTGGAAAATAATATTACGAGGTTAATACCACTGAGAATGAGAGGATGGCAGGAGCAGCATGTCCAGGTAAAGAGGACATATAACATAAGAAATAAGTACAACTTTGTCTTCGCTGTTTCTTCCCTTCCTAAAAAATGACAGCCCCCAACTAATAGAGGCCCGCCTATTTGAATTTCTCATTTCTTAAACAAGAAAGAAAGCAATTAAATTTTGTGCAAGAAACACCCTGAGTTAATTCAAATGACAGCAGGCTGACCAGCTTTTGAAGAAATGCATTCTTCTATTTCTCAGTTAATTTACTGTAGACTGACACCTTGACTGGAATAATTGATTATCCCGTTAGCTTTTAGATGATATAATAAAGCGTGCCAAAGTACAACCTTTAAGGTTTGCTTATAGATATTGAACTCCACCATCCGAATATTATTGTTAATAGTCAAAGTTAGCATTTCAAAAATGTTTGCTGTGAGCTCTGATAATCTAGTTGAGCAAAGGCTATCCAATGCCTTAAATGGTGTACAGATAATAAGGTTTGTTAGAACCGCATATCCAGCTGGTTGTCAGCAAATTGCTAGGGTTCATAGAACAAACAAGAATAACATTTAGAGTGGAAATTACCTCTGGCCTTGGATCCTCTGTAGTCTTTTGGTGAACTAAATTTATAATCCCTCATGAACTTCTCGTTTCTTCTTCATCACATCTAGCCATTGGTTAGAACCCTACAAACATGCCAAGATGAAAACAGTGTCAATAATGTTTTTTTTTTTCTGGCATACTGTGAATCAGAACCATCATTTTTAAACATAGGTAAGTATTTAGTGGCTCTATGTGCTGACCCTGCTTGCTGCAGATGCAGGGGAATAAGCTAAGAATATGATACTGGGAAACGCAGAACAAAAAATGGGTTATGTTACCTTAGAATTTCGTGCTTTAGCAGCTTCACCTTCAGCCTCTAAAATAGTCTGCTTTGGCCTGAAACCGATTTAGGTAAAAGCTCCAATACATGACACATTGAACAAATACAAGGAACATAAGTTTTTTGAGCTAGAGTAACTACCGAAATGATTTCAGGCGTTCCGAGAATGCAAGAGCTGAAAGCTCATCTGATCGAAGAACGTCCCCTGAAAAATTGGATGAAGACCTTCACGAGGCAAATCTTTTTACCCTTTTGATAGATTCTTTTGAAGGCATAGCACGAGTCTTGAGATACAACCGAAAGCATTAGCACATGGCTTTTCTAAAGCTATCAACTCTGTGCATCTACTAATAACTTCTTTTAATCCATCAGAGGCAAGATCGAGGACAGGTTGGGGAAATCGCCCATACACTGATTCCCCATTTGCAATAGCTTCATCGATTTTCATATTCATACCGTCCATGTCTTTTAGGATTTCCTCCTCTGTTGGAGCGGGTCTAAGAGGCCTTGAAAGGAAAAAGATGTAGGTCCAATAAATATGGCATGTCCTCTGAAGTGACAAATGTATAAGCTGTTCCAATTCTACCTTGTCTAGCCACTCGACCAACTCTATGCACAAATAACTTAGGCTTTGCAGGAAAGTCCCAGTTCACTACATTATCCAGCAACGGAATATCCAAGCCCCTCGCAGCAACATCTGTCACAATAAGCAGCATGGTCTTCCTTGCCCTGAATTTTGAAATATGAATCATACGAGCTTCCTGATCCATAGCACCATAGGATAGGAAGGTTCTAAACCCTCTTCTCTGAACAAAATATTCAAAAACTCCACATGATGCTTGGTTGAAACAAAAAATTATTGTCTGCTCCTCGGAACTGATGCGGTCCCTGACCAAATACAGCAAGGCAGCAAGCTTCTCTTCCTGGCGCAGCGTGAAGAAGACGAGCCTGAGATCAGGACTGATCCTTTTGTCCAAGTCGAGCCTCACAATGTGCGGATCACGCAGACCAGCTTTTGCAAAATCTGCAAGGGCGCTCGGTAAAGTGGCACTAAAGAGCAATGTTTGTCGTGTGTCGCTTAGCTTCTTCAGAATATCGTGCAAATGTTTGGCGAAACCCATGCTGAACAAGGAATCCGCTTCATCAAACACAACATATTCCACGGAACGAAGAGTCATGTCCTTGACATCATTCAAATGGTGCATGAGCCTGCCTGGCGTGGCAATTATGATATCAGGACACTCTGACAGGTCCTCAAACTGGCTCTCCATGCTATCTCCACCAACAATTATGCTGGTTCTTAAGTCTACAAAACAGGGGGGCAGACACATTAATGAAACATTTCCAACTGCCAAATCACAGCCCAGAGAACATAAAAATGATGCCCAGAACTGCATACAAGGGCAGAAACACAACAATATACCCAAAATGCTAGGATGTGGTATCTCAAGTAAAGCAGGCCAATATAAGCCTGCAGCTCATTTTAATTGGTAAACCAACACAACTCACAGCATGATTGCTACATGAACAAAGGTGAGAGCGTGCATCAAATTGTGGCATGGCTACGGGCGCAAGGTGTCCCCACGCACCTGTGAACTTGCCGAGCTGGTTGCAGAACTTGAGCGTCTGCATCGCGAGGTCGCGGGTAGGGGAGAGGATGAGCGCGCGGACGCCGGCGTTGGGGTCGCGGCGGCGGAGGCGCTGCAGCATGGGCACGAGGAACGCGGCGGTCTTCCCGGAGCCCGTGCGGGCCATGGCGGCGACGTCGACGCCCGCGAGGATGAGCGGCATGGTCTTGCGCTGGATCGGCGTGGGCACGCGGTACCCCTTGTGGCGCACCCCGCGGTACACCTCCTCGCAGAGCCCCATCGACTCGAACCCGCCCGACTTGGCCTTCTTGCTGCCGCCCGACTTGGACTTCTTGCCGCCGCCGCCGCCAGACGAGTTCTCGCGCTTCGGCCGCCGCGGCGACATCGCGTCCGGCTCCGCCGCGGCGTCCATGGCGGATGAGGAGGTGGGCTTTGGCTTCCTGGTGGATTTGGACTTGGCGGGGGTAAGCGAGCCATGGATGGTAGGGAGGGAGGGAGAAGGGAGAGATGTGGGTTTATAGCCGTTTAGGGCTTTATCAATGTCGGCGGCGGCGAGGTGCTGCGGAGGGAGAGAAGAGGGAGGAGAGGCGGCGGCACGACCGCACGAGGCAGCTTGCGCGACGAACCAGGTCGGGAATGATGGGCCGGGCCGACAAGAGAAAACTTCATGGGCTAAGACATAATATCGCCCAAGGATATATATGGGTGAACTAAAAAAAACTAAGAAGACATTTTTCTATATTTATTAAACGAAAGCGTAAAAAAAGTGTCGTTTTAGAATTTAAAATATCTTTGATCATCCGCCTTATTATTTTTTAATAAATATTATTTATTTTATTTTTATCATTAGTAATATATAACAATAACTAGTTATTTTATAATTTGCACAAAATTTTTTTTTTGATGGGAAATACTTCCATTACTCATAACTTGCTGCGGAATCGTCAGCAACCAGTTTACGCATACAAAGTGGAATGCTGTCCACAACCGGTACAGCACCCAAACTCAAACTCGCACCTAGACTGGCTAGGTTGTCAGCTACCAAATTACAAACTCGCGGAGTATGAACCACCTCAAAAGAAACAAAGTTTGTTGCTAAGAGATACTTCAGTTCCCAGAGGAGACCGCCCGCTGAAGAAAGATCATATTCAGAGGACTTCACCGCCTTCACCACCATGGATGCGTCGGTTTCCAGGATGATCCTTTGGATCCCCATGTCGGCTGCACGCTGTATGCCTTGCAAGCAGGCAACAGTTTCAGTATGAAAAACTTCGGCCACTGATTCTAGTCTTCCGTAGCCGGCTGCGATGACCCCTCCATCCCATTCTCTGAGCACATATCCCCAGCCACCCGTATGGTTTGCAGCTGAGAAAGATCCATCACAATTTATCTTTATCACATTCTCTGGTGTCGGTTTCCATACTTTCC
This sequence comes from Hyparrhenia diplandra, assembly GCA_015847255.1. Lineage (NCBI taxonomy): Eukaryota > Viridiplantae > Streptophyta > Magnoliopsida > Poales > Poaceae > Hyparrhenia > Hyparrhenia diplandra. The sequence goes on along the minus strand of JADLZK010000862.1, from coordinate 83,689 downwards.
GACCTCCTGCATGAACAACTTGCTCACAAATTTTTTTAAATAAGGCGAACAGTCAACACAATATCTACAATTAAAAAAAAAAAAATCATTATTTTTAGGACGGAGGGAATATAGAAGAAAGTATAGCTCACTAATTAATTGATTGTGGAATGAATAAAGACCTGTGTTGTATGAACAAGAAATTGTAGTTGCTAGTTGTTACTCCCTCCGTTTTGAAATTGTAGTTCACTTTTTGAGTGAACTACAATTATTTAGTAAGTGTCACTAATTAGTTCCACCTAGACTCAAGGTGTGTTTGCGTCTTGATTCTTTTATAGAATGATACTAAGATGGACACACATCATAATATGTCTAGAACATTTGAGTGATTCAAGTGAGGAATGGAATATCCCATCACTTTTTGTGTCCAAACCGAAACACATGCTACAGACAAGCGCAAAAGACAACGCAACAAAAAAATGAGTCATGAGTAGAGAAGCAAGAAACTACAGATGTATTGCACAGCAGCAACAAAAATGAGTCATGAGTAGAGAAGCAAGCAACTATTCGTAGTCGTTCACCAGATAACAAGTTGAGCATAAGTAGGCTATTTGACGCATGTCAACTGCGCCAAACACATTTATGCAATCTATCAAAAAAAAAATTACGCACAGTAACTCATTGACTCCTGTATACATTTCTACAAGGGAAGAGTAGAATCAAAACCATCAACTCAGCGTCACTAAAAATGGTTTTTGATGCTTGTAGTACAGAATGACCTTACAAGCGTGATCACAGTTGATGATTAATGTAAATCAGAGGTCATACAACATACAAGGTAAACAGTCTTAGCTTCAAGACCTTGCTCTTCCAGATAGTCCAGATTCGACTTTCTTTGATCTCAAATATCAGCATCCTCCACATCTTGAGGACAAACATCTCGGCCTCAACATCCAAAATCGCCTGTAGGAGCTCTAGCATCTTTTCTGCCTGAACGTGGTCTTTGGTGCAAGAAACAATATACTCCACCAAAGTTGATTCCTCTTCGCCAAGAAATTCAATAATCTTTTTGAAATCCAAGGCCTCATTCTCTCTTGCAACTCATACTGCACCAAGAAAATAAAAATCATAATGTCAAATAGACTCAAAAAGAGATACATGTGCAAGAAGATTAATTGGATAATAACACATACAAGGGCAAGAAACAAAACATGTGTTTCAACTTCCATGGTAACTTAACAGCCAATATTTAAATCAATTAGTCATGAATCATGGACAGAATGAAGACAACTGGATCATGAGCATATATTTTAGGGTGGTTTACAAACCAATGCAAACCAGAAACTTATCAAAACAGCAGCAGTCATTACTTAATCAACACAATAAAAAGTCATGTTAAAAGCAAAAAAATGCATGTGCTTAATAAAAAAAAAGTTTAAGTAGAAAGAAGACAGCACTATTCAGCTTTCAAGTTAACAATAATGCAAGATAATGAATTTGATTTCACCTTGTCATATATCGCCCAGTTTATATCATAGGCAAAAAGCTCTTCCTTCGTCCCTTGGGATCATATCAATTAATTGCTTTGCATCCAGAACCTTCTTGTTCTCTGACTTGGGCTTATCCTTCTCGCGATCATGTAGCTTCTCTCTTCGCTCATCACTAGGGCGTACCTTCACTGGATCTCCTACTCCTATCCTTCTCAGCGTCAGCCTTCTCTTCCTTTGAGTTAGAAACTGAGATGCGTTTCGCAAACTCAGCAGCTGCTGCTACATTTGCCCCAGCAGAAGAATTAGGCTGTACAGATTGTAATTCTTCATTGGAGTAATCGATAGGTACTAGAGGTCGTATGCTCTTATCAACATTATTTTCATCATCCTCTTCAGCAAAAACTGATGGAACAGATGTCCTTTTGCCCAAGCCAATCAAGCCAAAACCCAGTTTCTTTGCTGGGACATTATTGTTTTGCTTGGTATCTGCGATTTGACCAGGTGCCATACTTGTTTCCTCACAATTATTTTCCTTGCTAAGTCCACCTGGCCAATGAGAAAAATAAAAGGATGAAACTGGAACATGTAAATGTGGTAAGACTCAGAAAAGACATTCACACTTACCAGCACCAACACCATTCGCAAAGCTCAGGATGTTACCAGATTCCACAACAGCCGGCTTGTTTTGTGCATCTGTTTCCTTTTCGTCATCACCATCAACCTCCATAAGTGTAGCAGACTCTTCAGCGGCTGCAGCCGCTGCTGCAGCTGCTTCATCTGCTTGCCGTTGCAACTCGACTGCCCGCCTCCTTGCTTCTGCAATTTCCTCTTCCTCCCTCATTTTATCTGCCAAATCTTCCTCCTTTTCACGTTGCCTCCTCCTTTTCCTATCTTCAAGTGAGCTAATACTCCTTCGCCTCCTTTTCCTATTATCCTCTTCATCGCTATCATCTTCCTGCTTCAGGATCTCCCTTCTGCGGTTATGTTCTCTATCTCTTTCTTTCTCCTTTTCACTATATCTCTGATATTCTTTCTCTCTCCCCTAGATTCCCACTCCTTAAGGCGATCCCCCTGTATAGCCTATCAGCTTCTATACTTATGATCCTTCTCTCTATCCCTCCGTACTCTTTCACGTTCACGTTCACGGTCATGCCTTTCAAGATCTTTGTCCCTTTTATCTTTATCATGCTCTCTGTCCTTCCTCCTATCAGGAGAGCCAGTTTCAGATCTTTCAGTTTCAATAACTGCCTTTTTTATCAGTGTCAGCATCATTCTTATCATCAGAATCTGCAATTGCAATAAAACATATTAAAGAAAATGCTATTATACGGCAAAATGAAGTAACCATAATTAGGAGAACTCAGTACCATTTTTGCCTTATCTATGCCAGAGCTATCAGGAGATGGTTGAACTGGTGGAGGTGGGGGCGGTGGCGGCCTAGTCTTTAACCACTCCTCAATCATATTGCTTATTTTTTTCTGCGACATCTTTATCAGTTTGGGAGTCTTCTTCGGTAACAATCCCAAATTTCTTAGTGTTCTCTTCACTCTCCTTATCTCCAGCACCTCCTGTCTCCTTATCCGATTCATCAGGGACAGGTTTTGATGTTTCATTTTCAGCAACAGCTGTAGTTCCATCCCCGCTTGCATTTTCCATTTCTTTTGCCTTCTCTTGTGCTCTTTTTCTTTTCCTCAACATGTTTCTTCAGGTACTCCTTGGTGGCCTCATTTATATTAATCTGGTATCAGAAAATGGAATAGATGCATTATATAGAATTATTATTCGTTTAAGACCCTACTGATATGATAATTAACATTGCATTGACACGATGAAGAAAGGTTAACTCAATGAGCATTCGTATAGTACTATATTACAGAAAATTTCTAAGCTTAAGTACAGTACTAAAGGGATGAACATTCGTATAACATTTGATTTGTGTTGGTATCCGATGATATGTGAAACTGTATTGTATTCGATTTTAAATCTGGAAACAAATTTGGTGAAGGCACTGTCCTATCTGATCTATTTTCACCCCCGAACATTGGTACCTCAAAGAAGCCCCCTGAACCAGTCCAAACGAAACCACAACATGATCAACAGATATTGAACATGCAAGCTAAACAACTACTTGCAAACAGTTGTCATTTCCCATGTCACGGCTAGCTCTTCCAAAAACTAAATGCTAACAAATTTTTTTCACCAATGATGTGGAGAACTAAGACAGAGGCAATGATACATACCACCAGTTCTTGACCATCAATGCTCAATTTGTTGAGAAGCCGTGTCGCACGAAGGATGCCTTCAGCAGATTCAAATTCACAAAACCCAAAACCTTTAGGTCTTCCATTACTTGGATCTTGGGCACGCTTCCAACTCTTGACAGGTCCACACAGCTGAACATGGTACAACATTATACAGAATTTTCTACAGCAATAAATAGTTACCTACTAAATTACAAATAGAAATGGTACTGATAAAGGGGAAAAACAACTTTCCATACGTACATCTAAAAAACATACGAGAGAAGACATACCCGAAGAAGTGAAAGAAGGAAATCATTGTCTACTGTTGGGGCAATCTTGCCAACATAAACTGCGGTTGGTGGTTTATCAGCCAGCGTAACAGCTGGACCAGGTGGCCGGGCAGTTGGGGCTACCAAAGGAGGTCGGATCCCAGAAATCATTGGTGGTCGTTGAATTTGGACAACACCTGGCATTGGACGTGGAACAAAAGCTGGACGAACCATAGGATACGGTGCAGGATAACGATGCATTCCTGCAGAGACAGACAAACAGCACCTATGCAACCACATTAGTAAGTATACCGACTAAGCAAAACACAAAGAAACCTCATAACACATATAGAATCAGAGAATGTATTCATGTGTAAATAGAAGATTCCGAAAGCCAGAAACAAATAAGAGCCGACTGAATAGATAAGCGATATCTTGTCAGTTCAGAATATCAGTGTGAACATCGACGGAAGCAATATCTTGCTCAAATGAAAAGGGAGCTAAACAAAGCTGACCTTACCTCTCAACCACATGGACAGGATAATATACTTGTATTGGTTATTTGAGAAACTTGGTATAGCTCACACCATTGCAATGCACTAATCAGGAAATAAGAGCTCAAGCAAATATGTCACTACTCTACACTTCTTATATCAACAAATAATTATATAATGATACCACAAAAAAAAGATATAGCCGACATATGAAAATTAAACGGCAGAAAAATCATGATACCTTAGCAAGTTTTTGGAACAACCCACAGCTGAAGCATCTAAGTACATAAAGAAACTGAGCCTAATTAAGCAGTGAGACGAGCTAAAGCATGTAAATCAATTAGACAATGTAAACAAAACCAGTTCAAATTCAAACATTCGGCATACCACACTCAGTGAGGGAGCAAATGATCTAGAGCTTCAGTTAGAGCTGCAGAATCAAACATGAGCCGGCACCTCTCGCTGTGGGAGTAATGGCTGGCACGACCACCGCTGTAGCAGAGAAATATCCGGTCATCGTTATCAAGCGAGCGGATCCCAGTTTCTCTAACTCTTTACACTAGCACCACACCTCTAAACGCTAACCAACACGCTGCCCACGTCCATTGCACAAATCCTCTCAATTCTCCCGAAACCCACAAAGAGATCCAACATTGCAATTCTCCCGAAACCCACAAAAAGATCCTCAACATCGCAGCTCATGGTACACCTTGGAGGTTCAGACTTGAGAAATAACATCGGATACAAAACAGTGGGCGAGGCATAGATTCGTCATCGTTAACTAACTAACTAACTAATACCAAGTCGCGGTGTCGCAGAGGTTAAACGGAGTTGGAGATCAGGGACCCACCGGGATGGGGACCGCAGCGCCTTGCTGCGGTATGTATGTTCCGGGCTGGGGCGGCCCGTACATGGCCGGCGGCCGCACGGGCTCCCGGCGGCATAACGAGGGGGACGCCCGGCTGCTGCATCGGGTAGCCCGGGTTCGGCGGCACCGCGCCATACTGCGGGACCTGGTGCGGCGGCGGTGGCGCCGGGGCACCGAGCGGACGGAAGGTAGCGGCGAAGGATACCGGAGGTGGGGGCATAGGCGGCGCGATCGCCGCCGGAGGCATGGAAGCGGGGGCGGGGGCAGGTTAGGGTTTGGACTAGGCGCCGGGGGCCGGGTGTCGCGGGGTTTGGCGGAGTGGAGGTGGCGGCGGGAGGTGGGGTGAGCGTGGCAACAGGAGCGGCGGCTGGGGCGTGGCCGGCGGCGGGTCCAGGTTGTCCGGCGGAGGCGCGATGGCCGCCATGGTGGTAGGGAGAGGAGCGCGAGGCGCCGCCGAGGAGATGGTGGTTGGTTGGTTTGGGTTCGAGTTGGAGCACGAGGAGAGGAGACCGATTGGGTGATCAAATTGGCTGGTGGATCGATTGCTTTTTTTTTTTTTTTTGAGGGATGGTGGATCGATTGCTGCGAGCCGGGTGCTGCGTTGTTGGGCCTCGGCCCGCCACCTTTTCCTGGATTTTTCCAAAGATTTACCGGGCGTTATCGTTAAGTGGTAGCGACGCTCCCGTCGACGGACGGCGCCTATGGTGACTTCGGTAATCTCCGTGATCTCCGCCATTTGTCCAGCCCCTTCCTGAGGTGCTCATAGGGGTAGGGTTTGCGACGCTGTTCAAAAAGGTGAGTGTGCGTCGTGTTGTGAGTGTCTGCGTTGTACTTGTGTCATTCTAAAAAAAAAAAAAAACTCCTGAATTATAGGCTCGTTACTTGTACACGTCTTTTTTCATCAAGTACAGTATTCCTCCACTAAAAAAAACAGTATTCCTCCTTGAGTTTTAAAACCATATATGTCTTACCCTTTTAAATTTTTTAAATCACAGTACATTTTGATATTTTAGTTATATAAAAAATCCTATAAACATTTAATAATGATTTTTGGACCATGAAACAATTCTCTCTACTTCTAAAAATTATGAGAAAAATTCTAGAGACAAAATGGAACAAAGAAATCCAAATAAAATTTTAGAGCTTATAAAATATCTTTATAGTCCTCAAAAAAAACTATATTATCCATAGAAATATGGGAATATACAAAAAAATTCTAAAATCATTCTAATTGATGTCCAAACACATTTTAAAATCTTTCTACAACAAAAAAAAAAAAAAAAAAAATGTTAGATTCTTCCTAAGCACGAATGCAACATATGTTAATGTTAAATGCATTTATGTTGGTTGTATCTCCTTTTGTTAGGAGAGATTTCAAAACATGTTTAATAATTGATTGAAATACTTTGGGTATTTCCATATTTTCTAGATATTTTTCCTAAAGATACTCTAATTTTATAAACTTTTAGAGATATTTTGTTTAGGTTCCTCATATTCTAGTCTATTTCTGAGATTTTTTTGTAACCTTTAGAAGATTAGAGACTTTTTTGTGTTTTAAAACTTTATCAAATGTTTTACCCAATTTCATTTGACTAAAAAAATGCAACCACCTTATAGACCACTTCTAATCAGGGTAGAGAGATCATTTTAATGATTTTGAGAGTTAATTGATTATGATGTCTAGTTATGCAGTTCAAGGAAGAAAACTAAATTTCGACTATATTTCAGGGAGGTAAAAATAATATTTTTAAAAAATCATTTGTATCTGGAAAATATGTTAAAATTTGAGCCCATATGAATAGACATGTTGTAGATCTCCTCTCGAAATCCACCTCTCTACATGTATGCTCATGCCTTTCTTCAACACCTACCAAACGTTAAAATGAATTCTCTTCCTAGAAAATGTTTCCACACCTACCTAACCTCTCTAAGTTGAAGGGCTCGAGGTGGCTAAAAGGGCTATAGATGGCTTTGGTAGTGAGAACATGTGGATGTGGACATTGGTGCAGGATTGTGTTCAGAGGTTGTAGGCTCTGATGGGCAAGGTAAGCAATGAACACACCAATTTGGATGGTTGGATTAGAATGTTTGAAATGGACTACAAGGAAATTAAAGCTACCAACTTAAGATTTAAGAAGCCTAGCATGTCGAAACCCCACCTTTTCTTTAGATGTCACGCTATGTGCTTTTCAAGGTGAGACAATAAGGAGTCTCAAGCCTTCTTGTAGAGATTTTTTGGTAAATTTAGAAGCAATTCTACGCTATATTTTATCGTGCCTTGAAGAAGCTATTCAACCAAATAATTTATCAAAATAGTTTAGTCCATGCAAAGTATTTTTTGAAGCATTAGAGAAATCTATATACTAGTTTTACAAAATACTTTGGTTTTAAAAAGTTGTTGGGTGTTTAGATTCAACAAATTGTGTGTCATGAACCGGTTGGATTCCGGCATGACACGTGGCGGTTGCTAGCTTTCTCTCTTGCACATTTGAACATCCTAACTCTCTTATGAGCTGAGAAAACTTCCTCCACTCATCTCTCTTGTCTAACTTCGATTCTTTGGTGAGATTGAGTGAGATTCAAGTGCATTTGCTTGTTGCTTGCATCTAGAGGCACTTGTTCTTCTGGAGGAGCTGCGGGGAATCTTGTTTCTCTTGGGAATTTTCCGGTTCCCTAGCGGCTTGGAGTTGGTTGAGGTGTTGAGCTCGATCGGAGTTTGTTCAAGGCCACACCGGTGGACTTGTGATGGGTTGAGCCTTCCCCGTGGGAGATTCGCGAAAGGTATCACTAGTGGATTGCTCGTGGCTTGTTGATCCCCTCTTGTGAGTGATTCGTTGAGCTCTCTCCGAGGGATTTCGCACCGCCATTAAGCTTGCAAATCATCAAGTGGGTGTATCGCCACAACGGAGACTAGCGTCTTGACAAGCATGTGAACCTCGGGGTTAAATCATCGTGTCAATTGTTCTTGCTCGTTGAGATTTCTTATTGATATCGGTGGATCGGCTTCCACCTCTACACTACATCGGCGGTATATCGATCATCCCCTCTACTCTTGTATTTTCATTGTACACCTTGAATAGCTTGAGTAATTGTGGTACTTTGCTAGTCTACCTTCTAGTGTAAGTTTAGTTAGTTTCTCTTGATCACCTAGGGGTAACTCAGCAACCTAGCTCTTGTGTGTGATTAGAGACTTAGTTTTTGCTAGAATTGCTAAGTGTCTTGCATAGTTAGTTTGTAGCACCGCTTATCTTTGCTTTTCCATCTTACTTACTAACTACCTTGCTTAAGTGTTGTTGTAGAAATTATTTTCATTAGGCTATTCACCCCACCCTCTAGCCATTTAGAACCTTTCAACCACGGCTTTGTCTCTTTGGCTTATAAAACCACAATTTTGTGACACTACAGTTTTTGAAAACCGCATCATCCCTTAGGTTAATGGATAAAACTTTGGATGAAGTTGGAAAAAACCACTTTCAAGAGTAAAGCGGAGTATACCAAATGAGACATTAGTGTTCCCATCAGCCTGTTAGCCTATTCGCTTGAACTTATCATTTATGGTATAATGTTTCTCTCACAACAAATCATCATACAATATGGCATATTGGCATCGCCGAAAGTGTGTTGGTGCGGCGGCGGCGCCGGCCACAAAAAGGGAGGGAGAGTCTAGAGCACGGCCGTCGACGAACCCCGCACCAGTAAAACCACGGTTAACGTCCTTTGGTCTTGCCGCCTTGGTGCCATGAGCCGCAGACAGGTGTGGTGTAGCCAAATGCAATAATCCGCGTGCAGTGGATGTCTATGCCTACAATTCATATAGTAATGGACGGAAGAATCAGCCCTTGGTTTGACCTGGCTCTAGAGCAAAGTGACCCTGACCCATATACCATCATCGTCACTTCAGGTTGGCCTCAGGCTCTCAGCCATCCACGTCGGTTCACAAATTTCTTGGTGCCGTGCCATCCAAGTTATGCCTAATGATTACATCTAACGATATACTTATCACAAGCAAGTTCATCTTATATCAAAGAATGAACGTAGTAATGATTATACTCCGTAGAATATGGTTTTGTAAAACCAGAAAAATAGACAACATAATAGCCGGAACGTCACTCTTAATTAGTTGTATGCTTGTGTCTGGACTTGGCCATCCAAATAACTATGGGATTTGTGTGTTGGTCTCCTATATACGTACGGTTGGTGTTGGTGATCGTAGCAATCAGTCTTATGTACGTTCGCGTCTGAACTCATTTGAATTTGGACCAAATATGCCGTAGTACATATGCTGCCGCCGCTCTTGGCAGGACAAGGACAGGACGTCCCAAGATCAAATCCTCCAAGGATCATTCGAAAACGAAACGAGCGTCAGCAAGATCCCGGATTTCCGGCGATCGTTCGCCTCTGCAAGGAAAACCATGTCCTCTAGAGAGGAAGACGGCAACTGCACGGCACGGCGGCGATGGACGACAAATGGATTGGAGTTGGACGCACACGTCTGACCGCAACCGGCCATATTCCTCACGCAACGCAAACAACGGCTTCACTTCATTTCAATAGCTGCATCGATCTCTTTCGCGATCGCGTAACTCGTTTCGTCAGCCGAACCGTCTCCACTGTATTGTTTTTTGTAATGGCTGTGTTTAGATGGATGAAGTTTGGGAAAAAATGTCACATCGGACACTGCAGTACTTTTTCGTTTGTTTGTGGTAAATATTATCCTACCATGTTGTAATTCAGGCTCAAAAGATTCGTTTAAATTAGGTACATCAAAACTATATAATTAGTTTTTTTATTTACCTACATTTAGTGTTCCATGCATGAGGCAAAAAGATTTGATGTGATAGGTGAATAGTAAATTTTGGAGAGAAGTTTGGGGAACTAAACAGGGCCATTGTAATGTACTCATTAATTCCGGCTTTGATTTGATGAAGCCCTTTTGTATTCAAAATTTCCAGGTCGTTTTCATCTGTGACCAGAAAGCTAGCCACCACTAACCACTTGGCCGGCCCTTCAGTTGTGATAGCTCCAAGTACTCCATCCATTACATGCATGCAGCATGGATTCCAGAGAGACTTTTTTTAATTATTTAATTATTTATACAATATATAATTAAACGAGGAGATTTACGGAGTTCTCTCTGTCTCACTGGGCCCATGATGGAGCTCTAACTGATAGTGTGCCGGCTGGCCTGTCCCGTGTCGCCATAAATATAACCACCACCGGTGTGGAGTAGTCCGGTACAGAGTGACTACAACAACAGACCTGCCCACCGGCCGGCCCGTGTCTCTCCTACCTGCCTAGTCTAGCCTTCCCGTGTGCCGGCCGGCCGGCTTCAATTCGCCTTGTGTCCTCCAATCCACCGGCTGAGGCCGTCCATGGTGATGATGGGTCAGCTTGGGCGTCTTGTGGACGGCATCAAGTCCAGGCTGCGCGCCGGCGTCGCCGGCGGCGGGGAGCAAGACGAGGGGCGGCGCGACGAGAACGACGGCGGCGGCGGCGGGGTACAACAAGGTGGAGAAGACGGAGAGCATGCGGGTGGAGATCCGGAGCCGGCAGGCGCGCAAGCTCATCGCCAAGAACCTCGACGCCGCCGATGCCATCGGACGCGCCGGCCGGACCCGGACCCGGACCAACAAGCGCTTCTTCCTCGCCTTCTGACGACCTCCATGGCTACGAACTACTAGTAAATAGTACTTGCTTAATTGCTTTAGCTGCGGCGTGATGATTTTATATGTTCAACTTAACTGATCGATCGAGTGATTCGTCATGTTTGTGCGTCGTTCGACGTAACTGAAGAACGAATGGAGCTGTACGTACCTCTCTGTATGTAGCGTAAGGTCCCAGTGATCGTGCATACATGTATATTTATATGTATTATTACAAAACATATACTATGAATCCATCGGACTATATTATACATATAATGCTCTAGTGTGTGTGTATATACATGTCTCCCATCCATTTCTTGTGTTTCAAAGTCATTTTTATTATCCTCTATTTTCTTAATATTATTTATTGGAAAAGGACTACTTTATGTGTGTGTGTGGGGGCGTTTAACGCCACGCCCGTAGGAGAGAGAGGGAAACGAGCTGTTTGTGAAACGCTAGCCAAAGCGGGCGGAATGAGCAGTTTTGCAGCTACCCCACTGCATGCATGGTTCTTATGGCTCCGCATTAAAGGATGGCGGGTCCACCACCACAACTCCTCCATTTTGCATGATGACATGGCAATCCTGCAGTTGGCTCTTTTATAAAACTTGCTCTAACTCTCTCTATCTCCCCGCAAAAATCACTCCTCACGTGCATGCCCACCTCTCTTTCATCTCTCGGAGACCTCCTCGGTGGCCTCTCGTGTCCCAACTCCGGCGACCTCCTCCCAAGCGGTTGTCCCATTGCCCAACTCAGGCCACGTCCTACGCCCCCATTTGCTCGTGATGCTCGAACCCACGCCCAATGTGCCATGGATGACGCTTTTTGACGGATCCGCTCGACCCATGGATGACGTGTCATTTGGCAAACCGGTGATACTGCGGCAGCCGAGTCCTCCTCCTCCTCCCGCATCTTTGAGTTAGGATTTTGGAGATCTTCTCTTGTTTCTCTCTCTATATAATTAATAATCTTTCCCAACTCTCGGTGGGATCAGAATGGAGGGTGTTTGGGGAAGCCGGCCCGATGGTGGGGATGGCTAGAGGGAGGTTTAGGGGGCCCTAGCTACAAAGTGGAGGCGACCGGACCACATTGGGGGCGGTGGTGCTCCATGGATAAGGTGTAGCTCCAATCCAACAAGAGGGGGAGCGGCCGTCAGCGGTGGGTGGTCGACAGGCGGTGACGGCTAGAGGACAAGTACGCGATAGAGCACAACCGCGGGCGATGAGATCAGAAGAAGGGGGGGGGGGCCATGCGAGGTTGCAAACAACCGTGCGTTAGCCTAACGTACGGTCGTGCGTGCGCCACATCCTTATTTGTTTATGTAGTGCCATATCATATCCGCTAACTAACGCATCAAGGAGACACAAAAAAATGAGTTCAAAATATCCGTACAAGCACAAGGAATATACGTTCTCTTTTGACTGTAGTATTGTATTGTACATGGAAAAAACGCAAGAGGTTTGAGTTCGGTAAGCCGTCAATAATAGGAAGAAAAAGTAAAATAATTACGTACCACATTATTATCTTCATGACGATCACATGGGAGAGACTAATGAGATTATTATGAGCCGATGGACGGAGAGAGACACGCTCCTAACTACACGTGCATATGTTCCGATCCTGGAGATGAATCCATCGACCGACCGGTGGGCGGCCACTCAGTTGTACATCTCGTCAAGTCAACTCGATCTTCTAGCATATACGCGGTGACCGAAACTGACGGTTAATCGCAGCCCACGAAGCCAGAGAACGAGTGGCACTGGCAAAAGCTCCTTTCCTTATTACTGTGCTCTCTGTGTGGTCTGCAGCAGGCCGCCGAGTGCTCTTGTTTCACTTGCATTCTCGGCTCATCGATAAATTGGTTCATTTTGACTTCAAGGTCCTAATTTTACCGGGGTCAAAGCTGGTATTGAAATGTGGGTACCGTAGTGTCCTCGAAGTCATCGGGGTCGGCCGACCCCGACGAATTACTGTATATATGTTTATTTAGTGCGTATTATTTGCATCTGCAAGCTTAGTTTACTACGTATGGTACCTACAGTAGAATGTCACGAGGGATTGGCTTAGTTTGACTGCTGCTGTATTATTTTTCTTGCTGCCGACCGTGACGTATCTCTCCTTTTCTTACTACGACGGAACCGTACGGAGCGCGAGCAATTCAGCAATCACTATATTTTTTCGGTTCCTTAAATACGCTTTTGCTTGGCATGCATGCATCACGCTATGATCCGTGCGTTAGGTGAGTGTGACGTGCATAGGCAAACACAAAACTAGAGCTGATCTATACATGATATATATATGTAAATCACTTAAAAATTTGGGTTAGTCTCAAACTACAATGGTTTTGTATCAACGCGGACAGAGACGTTCTATGGCGACGCGCTAGGCGACCAGCGGCGGGCCCCCGCCGCCGCCGCCCGGCCGCTCGGACGCCGCTCGGGGCGGCGCCCCCGCCTCGGTTCGTCCCACCCCGACTCCCTTAGCCTCCACTTCCCCTCTCCCCGCTCCCCGCGCATCCAGCGGAGTCCCGTCGTCCAACGCCACGCCGCCGCCCGGCGAGGCCGCGGCCCATGGCTGCCATCCCGCCCCCGTTCGGGCCGGGGCCGCCGGATCTACCCTTAGGCGCCACCGATCCGCGAAGTCGGAGTCAGCGATTAGGGCGAGCGCCGGGCCGCTTCCGCTCCGCTTCCGGATGGAAGCGGGGTCGCGGCTCCCAGCCCGTCGTCGGGTCCGCCTCCGCCGCCGGCCGGACGCGCCCTCCCGTCCGATGGGAAGGGCGGGGCGCGATATCACCGCGCTACCGCGGCGCCCGCCGAGGACCCCACCCTGCCTGCGTCCCGTCGCCGCCGCTGCTTCGCCGCCGTGGACACGCCCACCCCGATTTGGGCGACTCGGCCCGAAGCCTACCCCTCGCCGGCCGACGGATGCGCCGCGGACCTCGAGCGCTACCTCGGTCGACGAGGTTGCCGGGTCGGTTGGAGCCGGACGTTGTCCTTGTGCGACCCCCTGCGCTCCGACTCCGATGGCCGACTCCCTCGGCCCTGCTCGGACCCCGTCGCGGTGGGTGGATGTAGGAGTACCCGCGCTGAGGAGCTCGCCGAGGACGTCTCCGACCTTGGATAGCCCCGGCCGGTCCTCTTCCTTCCCCTCCGGAGGGCCGAAGCACCTCGCCGGGTGGCCAGACCTCCGATGATGAGGAGGGCGGGGTGGAGGCGTGCGTGTCCCGCCCTTAATGGCCTCGCGCTTACGCCGCCATCGACCGCCCCGACCGGTGGAGTGAGCCCGCCGTCGCCGCCCTGCTGCCCTTCGTGGAGCTCATGAAGTTGGTGGTCGCGGCGCCACGGGCAGTCGCCAACGACGACGGGCGTAGGAGGAGGAGGAAGACCACGGCGGCGAGCGGCGTGTACCCGCATCGCCGCTTGGTCCACCTCTTCTTCGCACCACACACTCCTCGCCGCGGCGGCCCCGATGCGCCGATAGCTTCACTCTTGTTGTAAGCGTCGGCGTAGACGCCAGCCGGGCCCCCGTGCCACCGTCATCGCGACCCGTGCCCGAGCTTCGCTCGTCGACCTCTCGCTTCAAGCGCTCGCGGAGGATCACCTTGCCGCCCAATGCACCTCCGTCGCGTTGCCTCTCCCGCGGCCACGAGGCACGGGCTAGAGACGCAAGCAACACCACCTTCGCCGTCCATCCATCGGGAGCCCGGCGCGCTACCGAGTCGCAAACGCCCTTGATCCTGCTTTGGCGGATCATTTGTCCGGCCCCCGGGCAACGAATTTCGGCACGGCGCACTTGGGTGGCCCCTCTTCGACGACCGACACTTCCGGGCGCCTCGGGGGCGTATGTGGGTCTCGCCACGCCAGCGTAATCGACGCAGGCTAGCGAGGTCACGACATCGCCATCGACACCTTAGCAATGCATCCGCGCACGGAGGCGCGCCGGGCGTCCGCCGTCTGCGCGCCACGGCGCCGGGCATGCTATCCTTGGAAGCCAACTTCACCAACGAGGCTGCTACGCACCGGTCGCGACTCTGAGGGCAAGGCCGAGGATCCCTGTCGTTTGGGTTGACCCCATGCTCGGATGAGATCGCGGCCTTCTCTATCGCGCTCTTCGCCTTCCGTGGAGAACCAACCCGCATCAGGAGGATCTCCCTTCGCCACCAGGTGGTCCAGCTCAACTTCGATTGCCGGCGCGCTTGAGCTGGTTGGTGGATGCGCCCAGACCTTGTCATGAGGCCGCGATTGCGGGGTGCTCGCGACACCTTCCCGCCCCGTGGTCTCATGGCTCCGCCGAGGTCCCGATCAAGCTTGTCGCCGCCGAGGGGCGACTCCTCTAACGATGCCGATGCTCCGCCGCTGCTGTCCTTGGATGATGTTGCGGCTGCCCGCTACCCGCTCGGTGCAGGAACGGCCGGTGGCGGATGTTTGTTCCGCCCATTGCAACTCCTCTTGTGACGCGGCCAAAGGTAAGACGCCTCAAGACACCGGGCGTCCGTGCATTAAGCTACGCGCAGCCGCCGCCTTGCGGTCAAGTCACGGGAGTCCAACGCGACACTACAAAGCCAAAGGTCTTGCTGAAGAAGCTCGAATCCTTGTGCACGAAGACGCCGTGCCGAGTGACATTGTGGCCCGCCCAATGCGGCTTTCAAGGGGACATGACGGGCGCAAGCAACAGCCGCTGAATAAGCCGCTTGGGGGAGGCTTTGATGTCACCATGCTTGGACCTCAACCTATCCGGTTTGGAGGAGGAGGTAGGTGCTTAGGTGCATTCCTCTCAGCAGCCTACTTTGTGTCGCAAGTCTGTTGCAATGTAATCCAAGTTTTTAGATCCAAAGTAGTTGGTAGGTTCGGTTGGTAACCTGGGTTACCTACCGTCTTGGTTTGTACTTCGTTTGAAACTTTGTTTTATGTTTCCTCTGCTTAATGAAAAACGCGCCGAAAGGCGTGATCTCGAAAAAAAACTTAAAAATTTGGGTTTGAGTTTGGAACATCCGTGGCGCCGCCGTGCCTTGTATATTTTACACGTTTCGTCATGCATGTGTGAATGGCGAGGAGCGCACCACGGATCGAGCTTCAGATATTTAGCCAGGGGCAGTGTACGTTACAAAATACAACCTTTTTTGTATTGGCCTCCCGGCCTGTTTTCCAAAAAAAAAAAAAAAAAAAACGCTGGCTGTGCTTCGGGATTCATGGCCTCTTTTTTCAACCATATGGTTAAGATTTGTTCGATCTGAAGAATGAAATGTCTGACAAGAAGTTTTCTCAACGTCAAGTGTGTGTGTGTGTGTGTGTTTTTTGTTTTTGACTTTGTTTGTTCGGAACGAAGCAGTAGATCACATACCGTACCTAAAGTCTAGAAAAGGTTGGGAGTTGGGACGCCGTACCTTTGCATCCGTATACAAACAAGTGAGAAACGTGACCAAACTACCAAAAGCTAGCTTCAGACTACATATCGCGTCGCTTTTATTGAAAGTGTGTACTTCCATAACGTACATCATCTCTTCTTCTCGATAGGATCGGATTAGGTTCTACGTTGAACCTGGGAGCTCGTTATTAACAATACCAACGAATTAAAGGTGCCCGTACGTTCATGGGGCCGGTTTTAGATGAGATCCTGAAAAGATGTGTGACGACCCACACGGCGGTACGATATGATGGTGAACTGAATTGGTGCGTTTTTTTTGAAAAGATGACGTGGTACCTTCCAAACTTGCAACCACTCTGCACTTTGCTCTCGTCGTCACTCCACTCGTTCTGCTCTTTTGGATGCTCGCAGCTTGCACGCTTAGCTTGGCTTAGCTTACCTAACGGGTAGCTAATGTCAATCTGCACACAACTTAATTAGAGAGAACCCCGGTCCACATGAAAATATCATTAGCATGTACGTAAGCAAAGTGCTCCTTCAGTTCTTTGGCAATGCATGTCATCAGGCAGGGCCCGTCCTGAGCTTTTAGGGGCCCGGGGCAAAACCTAAATTTAGAGCCCCTTATATACTTATGAATTAACGCTTATATATACAAAGCAATATATATTCATAAGAAACAATTCAAACATATTAAAGTACCTGAAAATTTTCTTTGGCGTTCTTCAATGCGAAGTCATAAATGATGGTATGTTTTGGTTCCTCCACAACAAATATTTTTTCTCGATCACGTAAAAGGTTTACACACGCCTTTGTATTGAGATAGGGAAAAGTTTAATACAACACCCTTTTAGCGGCGTCCTATAAGATCAAAATAGTTATACATGGACGTTCAGACCCACGACAACAACTATCACCAACTTGTTGGGATCTCTTGAAGCGCTTGAATTATTCCTTAAAAAACTTATGTACGGACCCTATCTGTGATCATATTGATTCACTTCTACTTGTGCTTGCTTTTTATTGTCACTGTTTTTTTTTTTTGAGAAATTTATCTTGTCACTGTTGGAAGCTTGTTTTCACGTTGGGATGATTTTGGCTTTTTCTGGGACTATATATGGACATACCTGGTGTCCTGCTTCACAGCAAAAGACCTCGGGCAGAGGCTAGTATTAGCAACGACGCATACTTTGTTGTTGGCCTTGATTAACCAAGTATTGTGCGATATGGATATACTGAATACTAATAGTATATATATACGTTGGCTGGGCCCCCCATGGGGATTGGGGGCCCGGGGCGGCCGCCTCGTCTGCCCGCCCTCAGGGCCGGCACTGTCATCGGGCACCCGGCCTTTTCTGCTATACTAGAAGGTGGATTTCAGCACGTTGCCGTGGGTATGAAAGAGGAAAATAAACGGGTTAAAATGTTATCAATAAGAATTAGGAGATGGTTTTGCTTTATAAGAATATAAGATTATTTCACCTATAACAACAAATAAAACCGGTGAGGAGCATCCACTCCAACTCAAACTCCTGCTCTCTGGTCCACACTCCAGTGGTGGTGCGGCTTCACTCTCGGAGTAGCCCCCAACTCATGCTCCCGGTCCTTGTCGGCATGGACACACCTATAATGGCCGGGGCTCAACCACACACTGTCAAAATAGTATTGACGCATGTCATAACTGGCAAGTTCAAAGGATAGGAATTGAATGTGGCATGCAAAGCGAAAAGACGTGGCACAATCTACTGCTTGGATCCTTGATGCCTCGGTTGCTTAAGACTTGTGATGGTGGGACCCTAGATGACATGACTCAAAGAGATTGCAAAGAAATACTTTAGTGAAGTTTATCTTTATATAGTAGTAGTAGTAGATGTGCACTTGAGCGGGGATGTCTGCCTTGAGCCTCTTCACCGAACTTCAACAAGGAAGACATAGCCAATGTATTTCATATAATTCACACAATATATAATCAATGCTCCAACCATTCCGGTCAATAACTAAAACTTTAAGCATCATATGGTCCGTACGATATAATTTGGGATAGTTCTTTTAGTTCTAATATAGGTTAATAGACTAGTTAAAGTAAATGCATATTTTTTTTATGGAACTAATCTTGAAGACCGATCCACTCGTATAATTCTTAAATTCTCCCTCCATTCCTAATTCTAAGATATTTTGACCTTTTTAGAATGGTACTAGTAGATTTTGTTATGCACTTACATACACACTACATGTAGTATGTATAATATAGTTAAGGCAATGCGTGTAGAAGAGCTAAAGAGCGTATTATAATTTAGAGCTGAGCAAATATTGAGAGATAATTGTGTCGGTGACTTGACTTCATATGTCTAATTGTCAAATTTTGGTCCCCATAAAAATGAAACGAAAAAATACAGTGGGAGCACCGGTTGTGCGAGGTAGAGAAGAGAAGACGTTCAAATTATTCAGGCCATTTATTTAAGTCCCGCGTTAGTGTTTCTAAAAAAAAAGGCCTGCATTAGTGGGCTGAATCGGGGCTCATCTCATGGGTCGGGCCTTAATCGGTCCATTAAAAATAGGAAAAAGTCCACATTCCTCCCCCCCAACTTTCACAAAGTTCACTTTTCCTCCTCAACTTCAAAACCCCCATATCCTCCCTCAACTTTTCAAACCATGCATTTTACCTCCCTCGAGCGGTTTTGAAGGCGGTTTGCTACAGTAAACACGGGTTTGCTACAGTAAGTGTCGGTTTGCTACAGTACCAGTGCCTTTATCTTTTTCTTTTTTTTTAAAAAAATTATGTTTGAATCTTTGAAAAATCATAGTAAATCATAGAAAAATCATAAAAAAAAAAAATCTAGTTTTGTTGGACTCCACATGAGTAGATCTACACAGTGAATATATAATATGGTATACTTTAGTTCAACAAAAATAATTATAGAAGTTGCGACTATGAATTATTTTAATTAATTATATATTCACTGTGTAGAAATTTGTACTAAAGCATATCATATTATATAGTCACTGTGTAGATCTACTCATGTGAAGTCTAACAAAATTGGATTTTCTATTTTATGATTTTTTATGATTTACTATGATTTTTCAAAGATTCACCAAATAAATAAAAAAAGAAAAAGACAAAACCTTCATAGCAAAAACTTTGTACTAAAGCATATCATATTATATATTCAGTGTGTAAATCTACTCATGTGGAGTCCAACAAAACTAGATTTTTTATTTTATGATTTTTCTATGATTTACTATGATTTTTCAAAGATTCAACCCGAATTAAAAAAAAAAAAAAGACAAAGGCACTGGTACTGTACTGCAGAACCCGCGGTTACTGTAGCAAAACCGTCTTCAAAACCGTTTGGGGAGGTAAAATGCATGGTTTGAAAGGTTGAGGGCGGTGATTTGTCCGGTTTTGAAGTTAAGGGAGGAAAAGTGAACTTCATGTGATAGTTGGGACAGGGGAATGTGGATTCTTCCTTAAAAATACGACTCGCACCAACGCCCCTGACCCACCAACCACGCCGCCGGCAAACTTTCTCCTTTCTCCGTCATCCTATCCGATCTCCAATTACTCCGTCGGGGTCTCACGCCTCGCCGCCTCCATCCGGCACGCCCACCCCGCCACGTCGCGTCGTCGCGGCGGCGGAGATGCAGGCCCGCCGCCGCCTTTAACCGGGCAGCCTTCACCGCCCGCCCGCTGCATCGCCCGCCGAGGCCCCTCCACCGGTACTCTCGGCTCATTTCCATCCTCATCCTCTTGACGTGTTACCTACTCACTTGTTTGTTGGTGCCTTCACATGCTGATTAGCTCGTGTGGCTTTGGTGAATTTCGCAGAGCTGGATCGTCGGAGGATGCTTTGGCTGGAAGAAGAGGCGCGCCCCTGACATGGCCCCGCTGCTCCGGGAGGCTCTCCGTCGGCGTCGGCAGTTATGGTAGCGGTAAGGATGGATAAACCGTAGATTCGGTTAATGTCGTAGCTTCAGTTATTCTGCTACCTTGTATCTAGGAAGCTAAGTTCGGGAGGCATTACAAGTAGTTTATCTAGTTCAGAATAAATAAAAACAATCGAACATGATCCTAAAGGAAAGGGAGGCACTGACGCACAAGGTTTTGATTTGTGTAGTTCCCTAAGGCAATCGATGTGAACAATTGCGAACCTGCACAAAGTCTGCAAAGTCTCTTCTGGTCAATTATATCGTTCTTTGAGATAACAGAAATGTTGAGACACAATTTGTCCTGTCACATCACAAATGTTACCTCCTTGGGTAACCATAAATCACCTATGTCCCAACCAATTTGCTTGACTTAGCCACTTTTTTGTGTGAAGCCGGGAAATGTTACTGACTGATAAGAACTATTTCCATCTGGGCGCATTGTCCGGGTAAAATCAAAATGAGATGAAATCTAGGTACAAAACCTACTTTTCATATTGTGAGACTGGGATTTTACCTGTCTTTATTTAATGAGGCTCTGCAGAAATACCTATGGTTTTTCTTTTCATTTTGGCATTCTTTTTGGTCTGCAATTGTTTCTAGGGACACAGTTCCATGATGCCGAGTTAGTCAATTGTGTTACAGCTCAGGCTCCTCTATCTATTTCTGGACCATCTGGACAAGGAAATATAACTTCAAAAGTTCCATTCACTTAGTCAGAATTCGAACAAACATTTTTAGTTCTGTTGGCTGTTCTTACACTTCGATTTTTATGTGACAAATCTTGCAATTGAAGCTTCTTGTCTACCAATGTAGATATTGAGTTAGCATTTAGGAAAGCTTAGCCTGACTTGTGATCAATGGACCTTGAATACATGCCTCTAATACTAGTTTTGTGTGGCTAATAGTTAATTTCTATAGATTTCTTCATCATCATGGCTGTTATTTCATTTTTAAAAGCTGGAAGACTCTGTCTTTACGTTAGTGCTGTTGGTTGTTTTAGTACCAGCATTAGGTACTGTATATGCACTGGAGTTGACTTATCTATGTTGCATCTGCAGAGCACACTCCGGTATTTCCAAGACAACAATCATGGGATCCCTATAAGCTTCTTGGTGTAGATCATGATGCATCTGAAGAAGAGGTCCGGAGTGCACGGAATTTTCTTCTGAAACAATACGCTGGATATGAAGAAAATGAAGAGGCTATTGAAGGTGCTTATGACAAGATAATAATGAATAGCTACTCAGACCGTAAGAAATCCAAAATCAATCTAAAAAGCAAACTAAAGAAGCAAGTTGAAGAATCCCCATCATGGCTTAAGGCACTGCTTGGATACTTTGAGGTGCCATCACTAGAGATCATTTCAAGGAGATTAGCTTTTTTTGCATTCTTTGCTGGGTGGAGCATTGCAACTTCTGCTGAGACTGGGCCTGCATTTCAGGTATGCTTCAATTCATTTGTTAGCTATTCAAATGCTATTTTAAATACTGAATTTGTTAAATTTAAGATGTTCCTCTCCCTGCATTATACATGTTCACTGAAGGGCCAAAACTGTATACTTTTGTAAGGTCATAAGTTTGATCGTCATTAAGGTTATGGCTTTGTATTGTCTACCTATTTCTCTAGTGCCTCTCAAAAATCACTGGTATTCACAATAGCTGGGAGATTTTTTTGCCCTTTTGGTTTGAGAATTAGAATTATGAAACTGGAATCATATATAAGATGAAGCTTACTGCATTTATCTTTTCAGCTGTAACAAATTTAGGAGGCACGCTGTTGACAGTTTGCTTTTGCAGCTTGCACTATCACTGCGTCTCATGCATATACTTCCTCAATGAGAAGATGAAGAATCTTGTCAGGGCATCCACCACAGGGTTAGTGAGCATTTTCACTGTATACTATCTTTCTTAGTTGTTACTCCCTCCGTTCCAAATTATAGTTCACTTTGACTTTTCTATATACATTGATTTTGTTATGCACCTAGTTATACACTATGTCTAGATACATAGTAAAATAAATGAATCTAGAAAAGCCAAAGTGAACTACAATTTGGAACGGAGGGAGGATTAGTCATGCCCCAGGTTTTAATTAATTTGTATATTTTCCAGGATCGGAGTCTTTGTGGGTGGTTGGATCTTAGGTTCTTTTCTTGTTCCAGTGATACCAGCTTTCATCATCCCACCTACATGGTCCCTTGAGCTTCTTACTTCGCTGATGGCTTATGTTTTCATGTTCTTGGGTTGCACTTTCCTCAAGTGAAACTTTGCAACAATCCTCCAAATTAGAAATTCCTGCTGTCATCAAAGAAGATTGCTCTTGCTAACATCTCCACTGCAAATCTCAACCTTCTGATAAGCGGCCCCACTATCACATTTTTGTTATGAGAGTGTATGATGATCTATGCGTAACTGTACATTGTCCCAGGAAGGATGGGTCAGACTTCATACATACGTTTTTGTCGATCTTACTAAGTGTACGCCATAGCTAGTTGATTAATTACTGTAATCAAACATTGATGGGAGTATAGATGTATATGAGGATGAGTCCTATAATGCTAATCAAACATTGCTGCAGCATTGTAACCGTTGTGGTGGCATGTTTGTGTTGCTGCTTTTGTATCTGCATGTTAAGAGTGATGGAAAAATTTATGCCATTTTAGTCGCACATACTGCAACGATTCTTTATGTTATTTATGTACTGTATTATATCACATTTCCTACGTGATCAGACACCTGAACTTTCAGGTGATGTCGAGTCCATCCGTGCTTTGAGTTAAGTGCTCAGTGTCAGGAAACAGGTGCAATTGGTTGATGGTACACGTCGTCTGAAAACTCTCATATTTCAGGCACTTGAAATATAGCAGGTTTAACAACGAGACAACTGCCAGAAGGGATGAATGTTGGATTTTTCCATAGCTGTTGGATTCTTCAATCCATAGCTGTAGTACGCTACTACACGATGCTGGTACGTGAGCCGTGCGGCAGCATATGCATATTGCTACACGATGCCGCTAGAATCGCTTACATGGACGCGACGCCACAGGAGCAGTTTGGGTAGTTGTAATCTCGGGGCGGCCTCGTCCGAATCAAGGGATTTCTATCGAAGAAGTTGGCCGGGCGCAGCTCAAAGGCGCCGCTGAGCGTGGGCATCACCGGGAAATCCTCCTGGCACGGGATGTGGTGGAATCCCACGGTGTACCACACCACGATGTCCCGGTCCTTGATGCTCCTATTCCTCTTGCTCCATGCGCCCAAGCTGTCCTCCCCATCGCCCTGCTCCGCGTACAGCCCCGTCGCCCACTTCTCCGACCGGTCGTAGGGCGTCACCCACACCTGCCGCTTGGTGTAGCTGGCGCGCCGCTGCGGGTAGTCGTCGTCCGCCAGCAGCGACGCGCCCGTCGCGGCCGCCGGGACGAGCCGGTACCCGACCTCGTTGCCGACGGCGGTCCGCTTGCCGGGGTTCACCAGCAGGAGGTCGGCGGCTGGCGGGGCGTGGACGTTCACCTGCCCGTCCGCCTCGGTCTCGGCCACCTCGCGGCGCACCGTCCAGTAGCTCCTCCTCGGCGTGGCGGCGCCGCCCGTCGCCGGGTCGCCGGTGTTGCGCGCCGGGACCATGGTGTTCTTCACGAACGAGTTGTTGGTGCCGTCCACGTCCACGTCCAGGTGGTACGTGATGAAGTGGTCGTGGTAGACGCCCACCGTGTTCTCCGCCACCAGCGTGCCGTGCGCGTCCGTCTTGATCTGTTCAACATGTGTATACGACGTCGCCTTCATCTCGAGCATGCCGCTCAGTGACACCTGCAATGCACGCACACGTGAGTGCCATGTGTTCGCGCCCCGTCATCACGTGACAGAAACGGACAACAAGAGAGATGCATATATATGTATATATACCACACACTTGATGGAGCCCATTGTCTTGAACTCCCAGTCCAAAGTGTAGTCGTAGTTGCCCACAGTCACCACCGTTCTCGCCACCAATGTCACGTCCGGTCTCACTTCCGTCTCCTGCATCACGTACAAATCCTTCAAATTCTGTAAATAAAACAATGTCCGCCGCGCGTGAACATCCATTATATGCAGATGGTTTAGTAAATCAGAGTTGTCACCCTGCCGCCACGCTGCCTTAACCCAGTGTGCCGCCACGCGACATCGCCGGCATACCGCTCGAACAGGCACATGACGTCCTTGGCCTCGACGGGCTCGCCGTCGGCGTCGGCGTAGTACGCGTCGAAGTAGGCCGCGTCCGCGGGGCAGTCGGCGCCACGAAGGAGCGGCGACGCTTCGACGCCCAGGCCGTAGTCGCCGGCGTCAATGAAGGTGCGGAAATACCACTCCTCCGACGGGTCCATGTAGGGCACGAAAAACCTCCGACACGAAGCCACGGTATAGCACCCGCCGCCGCCGCTGGTGGCCCCCGGCGGCGGCATCGGCGTCGTCTTGGATCGAGGCGAGCGAGATGATCATGCCGGCGCGCATGTCGAAGCCTACGTGGAACTCCCAGTTGGCCCATCTGCATTCACGCGTGCACATCTTTCTACTGTTGAATGATGCAACGCTAGCGTGGACGCGTGCGTTGTCCAGAGGAAAAAAAGATGCGCAGGACCAGGACGCCACCAACGGTGTGGGCTGTGTCCATTCATCAACACTAGAAATAGGCAAAATTGGCTGTAGGACACTGTAAAAATGTGGCTTTTGCCACCGGACACTAAGAAAACTTGTCTTTGCTGATAACCATTACAAAAGCATACATATTTGCTGAAACACACTCTAGTGCATACAATAATATATCTACACCAAACCAGTGACAAAAGACATGAATCTGGACAGAAATACCCTGGGAGATGATTGTAGGAAACTAGGAATTGGTTGAAATCCACGAAAGATGTGCATGCTCTTGAGAAAAATTCTCTCAAAGAATAATGGCCTCCTGCTGCTCCGCTCACTAAGAATCGAGGGGCGTGCACCTGCTGCTCGGCTCTAAGCCATAGGATTCCCGCAGGAATTGAGCACCGCTGCCAAGAGTGTTGCCGTCGAGGAAGGATGCGTGGGCGCCCCGCCGCCGCCGGGGGTGCGGGCGCCAAAAAGGCGCGCCGCGTCGCTGCCTATGCGCCGCCGCTGCTAGGTGCGGGTGCCGTAGCTGCCTGCACGCCGCCGCTCCTGGGTGGCTGCGCTGCAGAGGTGCGTGGCGTCGCGGCCAGCTCGCTGCCTTTCCCGTGCGAGACGAGCGAGCTGATGAACACATTCGTGTGCATTATCTCTGCCAAGAGAGATGATAAAAGGACAAAGGGTACATTGGTCATTTCGCCTGGTTCTTCATTAAACTCAAATATAATAACAAGTTTAGTGTCCTGCAGCAAAACAGTAACGTTGAAGGATGTCTTTTGGCCAATACAAGTTTTTTTTAGTGGTTTATAGCAAACGGCACCTTCTAACGGTGTCCTGTGGCAAATTCTGCCCTAGAAATATCAAGAAGAGTAGATGTGACACTCTGCCTGACCACCTTGCCGTGAAACGGAATCCCCCCCGCTCCGGCTGCACGACGACACCGGGCGCCGTGGCCGCCCGGTGAACGGCGGCCCGAGCCCGCCGCTGTAGTTTCGGCGGTTGCCGGCCTGCACGGGTCGCCCACCACCCCGTCCCTCGCACCCGACGATGGCCACCCGGCCGAGGTCCACCACCGGCCACGCCTTCCGGTGCCGCGCGTGAAGTTGGCCGACCCGGGCGGTGACGGCACCGCATCTTGCCCACCCTGGCGCGCGCCAGAAGTCCGGCTGGCCGCCGGCCGCGCCGGCGCCACCGAACCCGGACCGAGATCACCCCGCGGCGACGCCGCCGACGCTCAGCCCGCGCCGCCGCATCGAAGTCCACGAGGGAAGGTGCGTGGCAGCGCCGCTACCGCCCGCGACCGTCCTCCGTCGTCATCATCGGGAAGCCCGCGTCGCCGCGTGGACGGCGTCGCGACGACGGACGGGCGCCGAGGCGTCCGGTGACGCCGACGAGGAGCTCGGATCGCCATCCATCGCCTCGATGACGATGGCGCGCCCCGGGATGTGGACCGCCGTGGAAGAGGCCCCGGCGGCGGTCGCGTCGGAGAGGACGGCCGCCTTGTCGGGCTCGTCGAGGCCGACGTAATGGAAGTACAGCGGGCGGGCAGGGACCAGCGGAGAGGCGTAGCACGGCTTCACGGACGGCCGTGAGCTCTGCGGCGCGAGAGTGGGTCGAGCGGGTGCGGATCGCCATGGGAGGATGCTGCCACGGCGGCGGCGGTGCTGGTGACCAAGAGGACACCCAAGACAACAACAATCATTGTTGCCAGGAAGCGTGCAGCGCTCCAACAGTGGAAGACAACAAGATGATATAGCCATCATTTTATATAAAAAGTCTATTGGGCTGGGCACTTTCTTGCATATATTAGTGGGCTTTATACTTTTATTTCGGTTTGTATATTGGGCTGGCCCTTTTCTTGTATATACTAGTGGACTTTACCTTTATATTAGTTTCGGTAACCGAGCCCAAAAACCGACATTAATATATACTCCATCCGTCCCATAAAGAACGTTTCAGGGTTTAAGTTGACTCGTTGTTTCACCATCCGTCTTATTCAAATTATTTGTATAAATGTTATTTATTTCGTTATGACTTATTTTATCACTAGAGATACTTTAATAATAATTTATTTATTTTCTAATTTTTATAATTTTTTTTGAATAAGACGAGCAAATCAAACACGATGTTTGACAAACCTAAAACGACATTCTTTTGGAACGAATGGAGTATACTACTTTATGTTTAACCGATCATAGATTAGTTGGTTAGGTCGGTGGACCTTGCCCACCCAGGGCTGAAGTCCTCTACTTGGCACGAGTGCTTTCGTATTTTCTGGAATTTAGGAAGTGTTTGGCGTAGCTCGAGCCGAACTCAATGGTAGAGCTAGGTGGAGCTAGCCAAACACCCTAACTCTAAAAAACCTCAAACTTTATTGGAGCTCTAGTTCATTTTTGTAGAGTTCTTGGAGCACCTCTTTCCCAGCTCCGGGACCCTCTAAAATAGACCTGGTCATGGAGTTAGAAAAGAAATTACCCACCTTTGCCATTTATTACCCACACAAACCATTTTCTATCTTTTACGCCCCCCCTCACCCGACGCACATGCCCGATGTGTGCCTTATTCTCCGTGCAAGACCGCGAGTCACGACTTGGGTGACGTTGTTTGCCGCCGCTAAGTCCCCCACCACGGTGACCTCATCGGGCGGCGCTGCCCCCGCGACCGCCCTACCCCCGCACCTTCACTCCTCCAATCTAACCCTAGACTGTCACCCCGAGTCACCTCCTCCCTCCCTTGCCGTCGTGTAGGGGAGCTTCGCCCGTCGGAGGCAAAGGCCCGAGAATCCATGTCGTCACCGCTCACTAGAGGCAGTAGAGGCGAGACATATACACCTAAAGACAGAGTAGCACCGAATGGGGCCATGTGTGTTGGTGGCTGGCCCACTTCGCCGCCAAGAATCGCTGCCCCTGCGCCACCCACCGAGGGAGGGCGCATCCCCGTCATATTTTTTTATGTTCCATATTTTTTATACAAGACGTCCACATCATTTGTCACTAAGTTGCGAATCTTTTGTACAAGCTACCCATGTCACCCCTTATTAATAAGTTCTTATGTCCTTTAATACAAGGACATGAGTGCCAGTTTGAGATAAAAAAAATCATGCCATCTCTTTATCTACGATACTCTTGATCTTTTAATCCATTTTTTACATATAAGTCATCTACATATGTTATTTGTTTTATCATCCTATCCTTGTCCATGTATTTGCTTTAATCCATGTGTGTTGAATTGGGTTGATGTGTATTGAACTAATTTCACTCTAACACATATGGTTTGAGGCGAGATACATGCACATCCAAACAAGGCTTAAATATCTGTTCTTCTCTCATATAGCTTATCGATTTTTCTAATATTCTGTTAGCTTTTCTTCTAAAAAATGTGATATAATATTCTTTTAGCTTTTCTTCTATTATGTGACCCATGCCATCCTATTCTTCAAATTGTTTTTATCATCCTATCCTTCTAAAATGTGATGTTATCTTCTATTAGCTTATCGATTTTTTTTTTTTTCTAATATTCTATTAGCTTTTGTTCTAGAAATGTGATCTAATATTCTTCTAAAATGCGAACCAAGCTCATTTATATATATCTAATAATGCTATATATACAACAAACTTATTTATAAGAAAGTCCTCGTATACACTACTAGAGATAGCGTGCGGCAGTCAGAAAAGCCGACAAAGGCTTGCGACAATGCACGGAGTATTCATCTAGTTCCTGTAATCAAATATTGTTGGGAGCCACATGATTGGAATGTACATGGGTACTATGATTGTAATCAAACATTGCTCTGCAGCAAATATATGTAAACATTATGGTGGCATGTTTGTGTTGCTGCCGTCCTATCTTCATGTTCGGAGTGATGGAAATAGTTTATGCCATTTTATTCGCACATATCGCAATGATTCTTTGCGTTATTATATTTTAACAACCAGACAATTGCGATGGCTATTGATCGAAAAGAAACGAAGGCGATGGCTATTGAAAAGGGATGAAGGTTGGATTCTTCAGTAGCTGTAGGCCTACAGTACTGAATCCTTCTTTGTGGCCAGATAATCACGCCAAGACGGGTTCATCTTTCTCCAATCCATCAGCGGGTCGCCGGATTAGCTAGCGCGCTGCTGTACTCCTCGTACCTCACGGGCTCGTACCGCAGAGGCTGGTCACCGTCGACGACGAGCTCGTCCATCGCGCGCACTGTGGCGTTGTCCCTGGACCGGCAACCGAGCAGCACCGAGAAGCGCTCGCGGCTGCTCGGAGTCCTGACGCGGTGGAGGCACGCCGGCACCCGCCCGTTTGTGACGACCTGCAGTGCGCGCGACATATCAATCGGGAGATCATGGATGATCGGAGAAGAGAAGCGTGGATTGATCCGTACGTACCCTGAACTGCTCGCCGGCAACGAAGGTGACCGTCTCCGGCTCGGGAGGGACGGCGGTCCAGCTCCCGTCCTTGGCCTGCAGCTCGAGGCCTTCCACCTCGTGCTGCACGATCCCCGTGACCATGGTGTCGTCGCGGTGCTCTTTCATGGACACGCCGGTCTCCTTGTCCAGAGGCGCGTCGTAGCGCGACAGCCGCACGCCGTGGGTGAGCGACTCGAGGTGGTCGCCGACGCTCTTCTCGTCCCGGACGCCGAGGCCCTCCAGCGTCATCTTCTCCACCATCCGCTCCAGCTCCAGTATGTTCTTGGCAAACGACACGATCGTGTCACTGGACGGCGAGCCCGGCGGATCGATACCATGTGAAATTGCCGTGGCAAGAAACAACGAAATGCGTTTCGATTCAGAACACAGCAAGATGGATGGTATGGAATGGGCAGGAATCGTTGGTGGCTTACCAGAATTCCTGGTTGCCCTGCTGCGGCCAGAGACGGCTGGCGAAGTCGCGGACGCTGCCGGCGTCGGCGGCGTCCGCGACGCGGATGCTCTCCATGGCGATGCCGGGGATGCCACTGATGTAGCCTTTGAACGGCCCCAGCGGGAGTCATTCCGCTGCTTGGCCTCCAGCGGGAGCGCGAACACCTCCGGCATGGCGCGGCAGAACAGCGCCCGCCGGAGCTCCGGGCCGAGCGCGTCGTGCGCGACCACGACGCAGCCGTGCGCCACCATGGACGCGGTCACCGCGGCACGGGCGGCCTCCCACCCCGGACTGCCGGGCTCCAGCCCGCGGAGGTCGATCTTGGGGATCGCCATGGACCGCAGCTTTGCTGATTCCGCTTTGGTTTTATATATGTTGCATCTGGCTTCGCGCTATTAGTTATCAAGAAGTCAAACAAGACAAGGTATACGAGCACGTGAGGTTTTATCTGCCACCAACTCCAACTAGATAAGCTTGTCACTGTTTTTTTATATAAATAAATGTTTGTCACTGTTAGTCCTCCCTCCGTTTTAAATCATATAAGTCACTTTTGACTTTTTTTTTTCTTCCATTTTACTACACATCTAGATAGATACTTCTTCCGTACTAAAATAGATGTCATTCTTGCTTTCTGAAAAAGTCAACAGTTTCAAAATCTTTGGCAAGTATATATTAACATATACAAATATTTATGCTACATAATTAGTATCATCGAAAAGATATTTAACTCTAGTTTTTAACAAATTTATTGGAGATTTAAATGTTGCACGTGTTTTCTACAAACTTAGTCAAAGTTGAGAAAGTTTGACTGACACGCTTTCTCATGACGATATCTATTTTGGGGACGAGAGAGTACATAGCAAAATAGATGAATTAAAAAGTCAAAGTGACTTATAATTTAAAATAGAGGGAGTATTAGTTATCACTTTTCAGAGTGTCTACCACATAGTCATTACAAACCCAATTTAAAACTCAAAAGGTAGGAGGTAAACCGAAGGACTGATGGCTCTATGCAAAAAAAAAACTAAATAGCTAAGTGAAGTGTAGCGTGTGCATGGATCATCTGTTCTTAAAAAAAAAAATCTAGGATCCAAAAATTGAGTTTCCAATCCTGGAAATGGAGAGATGATCCATGCACGGTTTGGAAACTCAAATTTTTGGATCCATGCACCCCCGTCTTCTTCGACCCATTTCCAAGCATCGACATTTTGCTACGTTGTGGCTAGTCTTTGCAAGATCCAAAAAGTTTTAGAAACTCAAATTTTTTGCACCCAACCTATTCAAGGTTGTGGGTCGAAGAAGACGGAGGCACGATGTCGCGAGGCGCCTCCGACAACCGCTGGGTCTAAGACATCACCGGGCACGCACCGTTCCTCGTGATCATGGAGGGTGTGGCTCTCTAGAACCTATTGGAGGGCGTGCAACTGCGACCGTCGGTGCCGGACCGCTTCGTTTGGCGTTGGGCGTCCCAACGCCGTATATGTCGTGGCGCTCGGGCGCATGGGCGTTCTTCGTCGGACGCCCATGGCTAGGGGCTAAGGAGCTTTAGCATGCGACCGTCGCCGTGAAGGTAAAATTCTTCTTCTAGTTGTGCCTACACGGGCGGCTTTGGACGGCGGCGGGCGCATCGCGGCCGCCTCCGATAGAGCGCCGCTTGTGCCGGGAGGAATCCACAGGCCACCTGCTTTGCTCCTGTGTCTACACTCGTGAAGTCTGGTCGCGCATTTTGACGGCACCACCGTCGGTGACGATCGTTTACGCTGGCGGTGGCTCGCGACGCGAGCTTCCCTTCCAAAGGCATTGAGGAGGAGTTTCGACTCCTTGGTCCTTCTAGTGACTTGGTGTCTTTGGAAGGAACGCAACCAGCGGACCTTCGCCTAGACATCCTGTCACACCCATTTTTAAGAACAAAAGTGGATGTATATATATCTTATGTGCGCCCAGGAATGTCACACACATAAGTTGACAAATGATTAAAAGTACCATTGCTGTGCTTATTACATAGAGATAAAACATTCTTTACAAGTCTCAAAAATAATAAAAACAACTAAGACGACTCTCGCAAAGTAAGCTCCACCACGTGGACCGGTTGGTAGTTGACTCCAAGCCTATACTCATTGCGATAGTCCTCAATGTAGTCATCATTCCAGCCTTGATCTATTGATTTGATATAGCAAGGGTAAGTACAAACGTACTTAGCAAGAATAGTAAGGCAATATCTATCTAGAAACCCATGATCATTATAACATAAATAATGAATAGCATAAAACGATAACTATGAACAAGTTAACAAATAGAAGTCATCATCGTTGATGCAAAGAGTTCCAAGGCCGCCCGTGTCCTTGGGCAAGGCTAGTATACCAGGTTTGATAAACTCTCGTAGTAGGTGTACACTTTCACTATGAGTCGCGTTTTTCCGAATGCATGGGTTTATAAGGTCCATGCACCAAAAACCGCTATGAAGCCCTCAAAGGTTCTTCTAACAAACTAGAGCGCTAATTAGCCGTGGACATAGGACCCACCCTTCCTATGTGGCACATAACTCGCAGCCTATACTCACATATTACGGGATAGGGGGCATACTATATCCACTTCTCGCACTTGCCAACTTGTTAGAGGAATGATCTCCAAGGAACTAAAGTCGAGCCATATAACCCCCATAGTTGTAATGTAAATCCCGGAGCCTCTAATACGGACAAATCATCACATTGCCAATTATTCATTTTTATCGCTCATTGCATAAACATTAAGTAAACTATAAGATCATGTCTTTAAAGATAGCATATCCCAAACTAAACTTGCCTTGATCAAAGAAGTGCTGCTGCTGCGTTTCAAGGCGACTGCGCGGGCAGGAAAAGAGTATCGCAGCGCTGGCTGCTCTGCTTATGTAGACTCGGCGAGCACGGATTCAAGGAAAGGCGACGAAACGGGAAACGTACGCCAATACCGCGGCTGTTTCCTTTCCACTCGGGACGATGGAGAAGATGAAGCGAAGCACGTGAGCAGCGCGTGCCTTGCTGCAACAGATTGGCTGGGCCGGCCCTTGGCCCAACATGGAAACCGAACAGGCCAAACAAAGAAGAATAGGCCACAGGAAAAAGTCCACATTCCCTCCCCGACTATCACGAGAAAGTTCACTTTTCCTCCCTCAACTCTAAAAAACGGACAAATCGTCTCCCCAACTTTTCAAACCATGCATTTTTCCTCCCTCGAGCGGTTTTGAGGGCGGTTTGCTACAGTAACCGCGGGTTTGGTACAGTAACCATGGTTTGCTACAGTACCAGCAACTTTGCCTTTTCTTTTTTTAAAAAATTCTGGTTGAATCTTTGAAAAAGCATAGTAAATCATAGAAAAATCATAAAATAAAAAATCCGGTTTTGTTGGACTCCACATGAGTAGATCTACACAAAATATATAATATGATATGCTTTAGTACAAAGTTTTTGCTATGAAAGTTTTGTCTTTTTCTTTTTCATTTATTTGGTTTGAATCTTTGAAAAATCATAGAAAATCATAAAATAGAAAATCAATTTTGTTAGACTCCACATGAGTAGATCTACACAGTGAATATTTAATATGATATGCTTTAGTATAAAGTTCTACACGGTGAATATATAATTAATTAAAATAATTCATAGCCGCAGCCTTCTATAATTATTTTGTTGAACTAAAGTATACCATATTATATGTTCACTGTGTAGATCTACTCATGTGGAGTCTAACAAAATTAGATTTTCTATTTTTTAATTTTTCATGATTTACTATGATTTTTTAAAGATTCGATCGAATTTTTTTAAAAATAGGAAAAGGCAAAGGTGATGGTACTGTAGCAAACCATGGTTACTGTACCAAACCCGCGGTTACTGTAGCAAAACCGCCCTCAAAACCGCTCGAGGGAGGAAAAATGCATGGTTTGAAAAGTTGAGGGAGGCGATTTGTCCGGGTTTTAGAGTTGAGGGAGGAAAAGTGAACTTTTGTGATAGTTGGGGAGGGAATGTAGACTTTTTCCTAGGCCACACGGTTCAAAGAAAATGGCCAACGGGCCCAGAAAGCCAGGAAGAAAGAATGAAAACAATTAAATCCTTTTTATTTTATTTGAACTATTCAAAAGAGCTTTTTCAAGAGAATTTGAATACCTTTTCATATTAAACCAAAACAAGACATCACAATAAAAATAATGCACCAGCATGGATGCAACATCATGTAGCTAGGCCTTATATTTGATTTTAATTAAAAAAAAATTTATTATTACCTACATTTGATGCATCACAAAAATTGCATAAATAAATCAAATTGACTATTTCAAAATCATGCAGAATTTAGGGTGTTACACATCCACCTCCCCTGCTCAGCTCATGGCGTCCATTTTGGAGGAGGCCGACTCTTGGATCGGGACAAGCTTCGGGTTCCTTGCCCTACTCATTGGGTTGATTGCTCGAGGCCCCGACGCCCTCTCTTTGTAGTGCAATTGTATGCCCTTTAGTACAACTTGTTTAGGCCGACACTTGCTGGCGATTTGTGTTGCATATCTTTTCAATTGGCGGATGACCTCTCGTCACTCCACCAATTAAAACGTGTAAAACTCTAATCTTCCACTTAATGAAACACGTACTAATGTTAAAGCAAGCTTTCGGAAAAAAAAAATAAATAAGAATAACATTTTTTGGGATTGCGAAAGTATGTTTGAATTTAGGCCTGTCTAGTCGTTGTCTCGTTGTCTACCCTCTACCGAACGAAACCACCAAATGATTGCTGTTTCAGAGTGGTGGTTGCCTGGGACCGGTATATGATATGAGTGGGTACATGGTCAATGTACATACAACAGTACAAGTACATGATGATGTTCTCTGTGAGCCCCACCCACCATTGATGAAAAAAAAAAAAAATCCTTTTGTTGTTGCATTATATCATCGAAATGGACCACTGGCGGAGATTAGTTTATTAGGCCAAAAGGGCAAAGAAAAAAAAAAACGCTTTGGAGTTTTTTAAGTTAATATTGCTTAAACATTGTAAAACCTCCCTGTTTTACCAATGATAGCGTTAGGAGCAACTCTAAGAGAATTTTATATTCTTTCTAATATCTACTTTCTAATTTATGGGAATAGAGATTTTGTTGTTGGATATATCCAAACGTGGGCATCTTCTATTATGAACTGTGTTAGGGTAGGTACATTGCTACACGTGAGCGGCCTCATCTATTTGTCTCATTCATCGCCACGTAGGATTTTTGATGATGTGGATGAAAGAGAGAGTGAGAAAGAATGAGGTAGTTGCTTTGCGAAATAAGCGGCTCATGAGCTAAAATTTAGGACTATGAGACAACTATTTTACCATTATATGAGTTGTTATCGTCATGCACCTCACAATCCTATTTTTTCTCTCTCCATAAATTAAGAAAATGCAAGTTGCTATGAGACAACTTAGATAGACAACCATTGTATATGTAGTTTATTAAGTCGTTTTAAATTACGTAACACTATATGAGACTAGTTATAAGACAACACCAATGTACTTGCCCTTAGACCAAAGTCAGAATGAATCTCTTGCAACAATTGTTTATCTGAACTGTGTTGGAAGGAGACAACTGTGTGTAAGCTGTAAAGGGGAGACAACTGTGTGTAAACTGTAAAGTGATTTTGGTAGTCTCACCACAAACTTAGGAAATATATCCAACAGCTGGAGGGATAATATTTATGGTACATAATTAATATCATTGAAAAGATCATTAAATCTATTTTTTAATAAATTTATTTAAAGATATAAATATTACACATATTAAATACAAATTGAGTTAAACTTACGGTACGGAAACAAAAACTATGTATATTATGAGATAGAGGGAGTATTTGGTAAGTAAAGGTTCGGATGGACATTTGAGGTAGCCAATTGAGTAGGATGGTCACGCCACAACCTTCAATTCTCCTTGTCCACTCCACAGTAGAATTTGAGCGGATCTCTGTATTTGAACGCTTCCTCCGTGTAACGCCACTTGGAGTACTCCTCGTGGCGCAGCGGGTTGTACACCAGCGGGTGCGCTCCGCGTCGACGAGGTCCTCCAGCGCGCGCACCACGACGCCGTCCTTCTGCCGCCGGCCGAACAGCACCGAGAACCGCTTGCGGTTGCTCGGTGTCCTCACGCGGTGGAGGCACGCCGGCAACCGCCCGTTGGTCACTACCTGCACGTCGTACACACGCGACGTACGGCGCCGTCAGCAAAGTGAGAACAAATCAATCAATCGTGCGAGAGGACTAATCATCAGAGGAATCAATCGGACTCGTACCCTCAACTGCTCGCCGGCGACGAAGGTGATGTTGCCGGTTTCGGCAGGGACGGCGACCCAGCGCCCGTCCCCGACGTGCACCTCGAGGCCTTCCACCTCGTGCTGCACGATCGCGGTCACCATGCTGTCGTCGCAGTGCGCCGACATGGACATGCTGCTCTCCGTGTCCACTGGCACGCCGTAGTTCGACAGCCGGATGCCGTGGCCGAGCAATTCGAAGTGTTTGCCGATGCTCTCCGCCCGGGCGCCGAGGCCCTCGAGGACCAGCGTCTCCACCATCTCCTCCAGCTGCTTCATGTTCTTGGCCAGCGACACGATCGTCTCACTGCACGATCGTCGGTCCGTTACAGCAATCGATCCAACATCAAAATTCAAGATGGTTTTGCTGCATGTCTCACCAGAACTCCGGGTTCCCCTCGGGCCAGAGGATCTCGGCGAAGGCTTGGACGCTGGCGGCGTCGGTGGCCTCCCCGACGCGGAGGCTCTCCCAGTTCATGCCGGGCTTCTGGCCGATGTAGCCTCTGAACTCGCCCTTGTCCGACACCGTCCGCTGCTTGACCTCGAGAGGGAGCGCGAAGAGGTCCGGCAGGGCACGGGAGAAGAGCGCCCGCCGGAGGTCCGCGCCGAGCGTGTCGTGCGCGACCACCACGCAGCCGTGCGCCACCATGGACGCGGTCACCGCCGCGCGGGCGGCCTCCCAACCGGCGCCCCCGGCACCACCTCGCGGAGGTCAACCGGGGCGATCTCCATCACCATGGCTCGCGCCTCTGCGCCTGATCCAGCGTCTACCTCTACTCGATCTGGAACTGGAATCTTGCCGTGCTTCGATCGCGTGAGGTGTAGTGGCTCCAAAAGTCACCAGAGTAGGTGCGGGCCGTGCGGCGGCTACTTCGCCATGTGACGCCGCTAGCTGGCGCCATTTTTATATTCCGACGAGCAAATCGTGCTCGTCGTTTACCTTGGGCCACGGCAGAGATTTTTTTTAAAAAACAAATATATCTTTGTGTCAACTCTTTCGTTTTTCTTCATAAGACGCAAACTGCAGTAACTGTAACAGCGCAAGCAAACAAGTTCGGCACGTTTTAGAATTGGGGCAGGTGTGAATGGCGCTCTTAGCAGAAAGCGAGTGGTGCAATAGTCCATGTCTCCATGGCCACCTTTTTTTTTTTTTTTTTTTTGAGGGATGCACCACACTAACATTCGACGCCCTTGCCCTCATGCACCAACTCTGCTCTTTCGAAGCTCGCCATGCCCGCATTCATTTCCCTGGTCATCGGGCCGTAGCGACCCATCCCGGGTCCTGCCAAACTCTTCACGGCGGCGACGCAGTCAGTTGCAATCCGAAGCCTCCTTTGCTGAGAGGTCGTTCGACTCTACACGCCATTACCTCCGCCGTCCTCGGGTCCGATATGCCCTTCATCACCAAAACTGAAGCCCCCTTGAAAGCACCGGCTTTGTCCCTCGCTACCGCCGCCATTGTCGTAACATCTGAATTCTTCGAGAGTGCCGCATCAACATTAACCTTCAAACATCCTCTCTCGGGCGGTATCCATCGGGGTTTCACACTAGGCACGCCCGACACCTTCACTCCACCTTTCTTCACCATCTTGGCGCACACCATCTCTAAGTCCGATATAAAGCGCTCGATGAAGCCGTAGGTGGACAGCGAGCTCAGGAAGATGTCTTCATGAATTACCTTCCTTCACGCATGCCAAATTGCCCACT
The DNA here is from genome assembly GCA_015847255.1 of Hyparrhenia diplandra. Taxonomy (NCBI): domain Eukaryota; kingdom Viridiplantae; phylum Streptophyta; class Magnoliopsida; order Poales; family Poaceae; genus Hyparrhenia; species Hyparrhenia diplandra. The sequence goes on along the minus strand of JADLZK010000862.1, from coordinate 45,943 downwards.
GTGAAACAACTAGTCTCACCAGGGTTGTCATGGGAAAGACTCGTTGTCGCCGTGGAGCCACCTCCTCAAGCTCATCTCGAGCCCGGGCTGATGAAATCCACAAGCTCGTAGCTCAAGAGCCCGCACACATCTTGACATATTGCATTCCAACAACGAGTGCCTCCACGAATCCCGATGACCACAGATCGAAAGTTTGCTTATGCGCACCATATTTTTGTGGTGACGGACATCTCCAGTTGGTATAGATTGCTTTGCCAGCCTCCACAAAAACATGCGTACCTTCACGGGTACCTTAACTGACCACAACTCTTTCCATTCTTTTTGGTCTGCAGCGATGTACGAGTGCCCCGAGTTGTGTTCGATCCAGTCCGACCTTCGCTCACGATTAGAAATCAGCATCCGGTAGGTCGATCTGACAGAGAACACCCCGGTCTTTTCATAGTGTCAGGCCCAGAAGTCCTCCTGCCGCCGGTATGACAGGGGGATGCTCTTGATCAATTCAACATCCATCAGTAGAAAGTGTGCTTCCAACACCTGTAAATTCCACGTGAGCGTCATAGGTTAATTAACTCACTCACCATAACTGGCCCGGTTAAGCTTTAACTTATCAGCCCAACTTTTAGCCCATTTATTAGACATGGTATGGTATAATATTTTCTGTCACAACAAAACAATAACAGCCGGCTTATCAGTCGCATAAACCATCAACCGAACTTATGAATGTTCTGCACTAGTTGCAACCAAGTTGACAGAGTGTTGAACTGACCACATTTGGCAAAGATACCAATTTTGTTGTGCTTAGCTTCTGATTTGGGATTTTATTCTCCTCCACCTAATAATCACAAATATTTCTAGTGTTGAACATACTCACATACACCTAGTAGTGCATAATATAGTTCTGTTTGGAGCCGGTTGTGACGAGGACATCCTAGGGCACGATTTGGCCAGACGCGCAACAGTGTAAATAGCAGGTGATATGCGGTTTGGCCAAAGACAACAAGTGTAGGCGGCAATCATGGCCCAGGAGCATGGTTTGGCCAGCGACAACAAGATGTAGGCGGCAGCCGTGCACGCCCAAATTAATCCCGCCTTGCTCAACTTGGGAGGAGGAAGGCACCTTAAAAGGGAGAGCCACCATTTCCCTATTAGACTAGTCTTTTTTGGGGTGATTGGGCCTTTTCTCGGTGGTCCGGACTCATCAAGTTGTCTAAAGATTGATTTTTAGGGTGTGTTCTATTGAAGCGTTTCAATTTCTAGGACTAAAAAAAGTCCCTTAGAAACCAAACAAGGAGGGATTTTTAGAGACTTTCTCTATTAGTCTTAAAAAGGCTCTTTTGGAGGCACTTTTTCTATTAGTTCTTGAGACTAAATAGTCCTAGAACTTTTTAAACCAAACAGCCCCTCAGTTTTAGAGGATCGGGATAAGGTGTTTCCAGCGAATGATTGACAACCGAAATGTTTCAGCTGTTTTATTTAGGCAAGCAAAACGGTAGGAGGCCAGTTTCGCGCAGATTCTCATCTCATCACTTCCTACTTCTCTTTATTCTTTGTTTAGTAATCTTTTTTTAGCTTTACAAGTTAAAATGAGTTTTACTAAGTTGTCCTCCATCCAAATTATTTTTAGAATTGTTTGAAGAATATTTTTATTTGCACAATTTTTTTTTTGAAAAAAAACATTTTTCTTGTAAATTAGAATCTGGTCCACTAGCCAAACAGTTTCATAAAGTGATTCTGATTCATCATTCCAAATATTTTTGTGAGAATCTAAATCCAAAAAGTTTATGTGAAAATTAAGTGCCCCACAGTGGATCTACAATATGGAAAGTCTGGTGTTTGGTAGTCCTTATTATTGCTCCTACATCTATCCATCCCTAATAATAACAAAAACCAAATTTGTAGCTATTTTTTTGTCCAGCCCATTCAATTCGGGCCCAATTTCCGACCCACTCTCTCCCGCTGCCCAAGTTTCTAGCTATTTTTTTTTTGTCTAGCCCATTCAATTCGGGCCCAATCGCTGGCCCACTCTCTCCCGCTGCCCTGGGCCCTGCCCTTCCGTCCGCATCCTGTTTCTAAAAAAAAAAAAAAACAAGAACTCACGCTCCCATGACTTCCGTTGTCCCGTTCCGTTAAAGGGGAAAAAAAAATCGCCGCCCTTGCACACTTTGCCAGCGCAAGCCACCTTGGCCAAGGCGGAAGGTGAAGAACTTGTGCATACCTGGCGGGCGATACAGTTTCCTCTCACACCTACACTATTCTTAGTTTGAAGAGATAATTTAGCAAGATTTCGGTCTAAGATAGCTGATGATTTGCACAACACTAAAGCTGATGATTGGCTCAACGATTTGATGTTATGCAAAGTTTCTTACTTTCGTGCAATTTAACTACTCCAGGTACTTGATGATAATGGACTACATTCTACACTTGTCTACACAGCAGGTGTGATGATAAGTTCACATATCTTAGATTCAGAAACGACCATCCAGTATTCTTTTTATTGTTTCAATTATATGCTATTTATTGCACGTCTGAATAGCCAAGGGATTAGTATCACTGCATTGCATTGAGGAAGCAGTTACCTTTTTTTTTTTTTTTTATGTGCTTAACTTTGCATCTACACATCAAATATTATACTAAATTGAGTGCAAATTACTTGTTTGAGGTCCTAAACAAATTCAAATAAAAAAGTAGTTAACTATAAAGTTTCGTAACTTTTAGAGATCTACAAGTTTCATTTTGGAAGTTTTTTCATCCGAGGTCGTTTGAAAAATTCAAATTTGAGATCAAACGTAGTTTTGGATGATAAGATGATTTCAAATCAAAAATTGTCACCAAAAAGTTTCATAACTTTTTAAAGATATACAATTTTTCATTTAGAAAGTTTTTTTATCCGAGGTCGTTTTGAAAAATTTAAATTTTTGAATTTTCAAATTCAAACGTCGTTTTTTCATGCCAATATGATTTTAAATTAAAATGTTGCCAACTATAAAATTTCATAACTTCTCAAGATCTACAAAGTTTATTTTGGTCCTTTATTCATCCAACATAGTGGTAGTTAATTTTCAAAAATCTTATATATCTCACATTAGTTTCATGAAACTAATATGAGGGATATGATACATGTATTTTATGAACAACGTTACTATCGTTTTGTCAAATGAAGAAACGAATAAAATAAACCTCACAGGTCTTGACAAGTTATAAAACTTTTGTAATTCAAAAGTTTTTCATTTGAACATATATATGGCCTCAAAAATTGCTTTGAAAAAGATTTGTCGAGGGCAAACAAAAATGTACTTTCGAAAAATACGTCATTGCCGAAGCGCCTTTTCTTTTTGGCACTTTGCAAAGACGCATTATACGGAGTGCCAAAAAATTGCACTTTCGGCAAAATACATCTTTTGCCGAGTGCTAGAAAAAATGGCACTTGTTAAAGATATATTTTTTACCGAGTACCGAAAAACGACCGCGACAAAAAACATCTTTTTTTTTGACAAGAAAACATATCATCATAGATTAGCGGAATAGAAAGCCGCTAGAACCATTACAAATAAATGTTTATGGTTACAAAAAGAAGCGCATCGAGAAGAGGACACGCATGACCATGTGCCTGGATTAGCACAAACACTAGAAAAGGCTACATCTCCCCGCATTCACGTAAGCTACAACCTTGTTTAGCTAAGTAGTCGGCCATCATGTTTTTCTGTTCTTCTTATCCCGCGGAGAGTGGATCCGGAGGCTTGTAACATGGAACCGATCTTTTGTGTATGTGGCTTTGATCTCCACTTTCGAGGGGGGGGGGTGGGAAGGGGGTTTGACCGGTCCGCCGAGTTGATGTGGTTGACTAACCGTAGATTGTCGGAGAAGTAGTTGACACCGGGATAGTCCTAGCCGTAAAGAGGACCGTGGACAGTTCCATGGCCACCGCCTCAGCCATGAAGACCGAGGAGTCGCCCCTGTAAACACGCCTTGACAAAAACATCTTTGCCGAAAGTGTTAGAATAATGATACTCGACAAAATGGTGCTAAGAGAAAAATACGTCTTTGCTGATTGACGGGAAAAGACACTTACAAAGCCAACTTTGTCAAGTTTTTTTTTTCGAATGTATTTTATTTGGCACTCGACAAAGACCACTTTCGGTAAAGGCGGTCTTTTCGAGTGCATGATAAAATGCACTCGTAAAGCCTGGGCAAAGATCCAGATTCCGATAGTGATCGGCATATTCTAAACTTATAAAACACGTGCAAACTAGGAAAGGTTTACGACGCTATTTGTGAGAACAATTCGAACAATTCGCCGTGTACATCGACTGGGGGTGGCTACTGGAGTCTCCTCCCCAGTCGCAACTCCACTTGCCAGCTGGACCCGCTGCACCCGTTTAGGGCCGGCCCAATAACCCGACAAGGCACCACCGCCAATCACGGCGTCACCCACTCGGATGCTTCCTCCTTCGTCATCGTCTCCGTTCTCCCCACCGCCGTCGCACTCGCACCACGCTTCGCAACCAAGCCAGCAGCAAACCCCACCACCAATCTGCTTCCACCCGAGCTCGGAAGCTTTTAGGAGGCGGCCCTAGGGTTCCTCCAGGCCCATGGCGCTCCTCTCCGACGACGGCGACTACGCCGGGGCTGGCTTGACGTGGCTCCTTTCAGGCCTCGTCGCCGTCGACATCCTCTGGCGCAGGATCAGCAGCGGCTCCCGCCCCCGCGGCCACGGGCTCCGCTCCAAGCTATTCCATCTCATGGTGCTGGTCTACGGCACGCGTCTCGCCCGGCACGCCCTCAAGCTGCGGGCATTCTTGGCCAACATCGCTGAGGTAATCGCTAATTCGCCGTATCCCGTGCCGACTTGCCCCCTGCTTGCTTCTCTGTTCCTAATTTCGTCTCGTGTGCCGTTGTCCATGGCAGACCCGCCGGTTCCTATGCCCCGCACCCAGTGGCGTTCCTTCTGCTGGGGAATGTATTCTGATGGAGGGAGCGTATATCCAGGATCTCCTGCAGGTCGCCACCAGCAGCTTCCACCTGATGATGGCGGTCGTCGTGCTCGTCATTTGGAAGAAGAGCAGGCCACGGCGTCCACGTGTGCCTGAACGGGATGGAGCTGGAACCATCTTCATTGAGATTCTGGACTTCGTTCTCTGTATTTTGACTTGGGCCTACACCATACACGCCTTGGTTCTTGACTTCATGGCTGCTACAGCGAATCGAGGTACAGGATTCTTTCTATGTCCTCGTTCGTTCAAGCTTGCTATTTTTGGGTACCTGCCACTTTGCCAACTCGATTTTAGTTTTTGTGATCTGGTCCAAATATACAGCAAAAGTTCCACAAGTTAATGGTTCTTGTTTTTGGACTTCCATGCTTTTTAATTTGGTGTACATTATTTAGTAATATGGAATTGCTGGACCAGTTTTCATGTCAATCAGGGTAATGTTTTAGTTGCTGCTTGAATTTGCTGCTGTAATTGCAAACTGCTGTGCAATCCTTAAATTCCTTATATGTACTCCACTTTTATCTGCTCAGAGCCATGGTGCCATTGAAATTTTCTTATGCTCACTCTAACTCACTAACTCGGAATTAAAGCTTCAATAAGTACCAGGGGCACTAGACCATCCACCTTTGGATGCTCGTCCTCTTTTCCACTTCTATGATATGAACAATTGCCATATTGCCATGATGTTTCCTTGATAAAATATAGGGTTCTTTTGACAGAATGAGATAATTAATTGTCTCCTTTGTCCATTTCCTTTATTTAATTTTTATGAGTTGATATATCTTCTTGTCATATAGAAGGATTGAATTGAATCTTGTTCTCCTTTTTTCTGTTTGACACACTCTCTTATCCTGAGTCCCCTCACTGAACTTCTCATGTTGAGCCTAATTGATTCAATATGACATTCAGTAAATTAACCATGTCTTTCATATCTAGATTGAGTTATGTTAGTAAATTTGATTGATCTAGTTGCCTTAGTAATTGGTTTCATGTCAGGCCATCATAGTAATGTTTAGTTCCTGCTTTAATTCTGAATTGCCATGCGATCCTTTTACTTTAAAAATTCAAATGGCCACACTTGACTGAGCATAGCAAAATTTGGGTTTAACTTTTGGTTATATTGTTGTATACATTTCTTGCCAGGGATGTTGGTTGGGCTCCCTTTATGTAGGTGATTCCTTTCAGCTTCCAAATTAAATATGCAGAGGCATGAGTTAGTGTTACTATAATATAGTTGCCTTAAAAAGTTTAACTATAGTTGACCATTGTCTTGATTTCAGTATTAATTCTTCATTCCAGACATTAAAGAAGAGTTTGTTTGGTACTGATTATATATAGCTGTTAGATACTTCTCCCTCCATTCCAAATTATAAGATGTTTTGACTTTTCTAGATACATAACTTTTGCTATGCACTGAGATATACACTATAAACTGGACTAGCAGATTTGTTGTGTAAAACATTAGCACTGGTCTCCATCTACTGATTGGAAATTGATCATCATGTGTTGTGCAATATTTTTTCCCTTTGTTTTGGCTGTGTTTGTTCATATTGGGCTATGAAATAAAAATGTCCTACTGAAGTTAATTATTCATGGGTGCATATTAATTTCTAGATGATAGACACTGCACCTTCTTAGAGCCATGATGGTACTAAACGTTTCTTGATATATAGCCATTGACCCAGCCACCCAGGACAGAAGCTTTAGTAAGTACGAGGGGCTCAAGACCCCCAGCACCTTCTTAGAAGCTTTAGTAAGTACCGAGAAAATATAAGGTGCTTATTTAGAAGGAGTGAAATGGTTTCCTCTGTCTATTTTCTTTTGTTTGATTTGTAAGAGTAGATATCTTATTTTATAGTTAAATATCAGAAACGGATTTGTATCTCTAGTTCCTTTTGTTTTTTTTTTTTTGGCACAGTTTCAAACCCCGAGTTCTCATTGTACATTTTCATCAAATTGATTGATTGATTCAATAGGACATTTTTTGGAACTTACCATGTCTTTCATACCTAGCTGGAGTTATATATGTTTGGTACATTTGATTTATCTAGTTGCATCAATAATCTGTCTTTTGCAGTTCATGGATCACTAGTCAAATCAGGTCAAATGTTGCCAATTTGTTGGCTATGCCATCTTTGTCACCTGCTTATCTCATATGAAGATTGAATTGGCACAACATCCAAGCAGGTGCTGGTTTTAGATGTTATTACCTGATTCATGTGTAGGGTGTGTTTGGTTCCTGGACTTAACCTACGCCTAGCTAGAAGTTAACCATGGCCAGACTTGGTCTGGTTGTAACAGTATGTGGAGGTTGTGTTTTGAATTTCGATGTGCTAAACTTGGTCCGGCTGGCATGTTTGTGTGGAGTGCTTGTTGTGTGTGCAACCTTTTTTTTAGTTTGGTGAGTTTACCTCAGTCGCCTTTCAATTTCTTGTGCTTGAATTAAATTAAACTATATTCCATTTATTGAACCGATCTGCTTCAGAAATCACCTAGACAACAACTAATTAAACCAATGTCCTAGGCACTTTATGAATAATTAACAGAACATTAATGTGTTATTTTAGGACCACCCAGGACAGTAAAAAGGAGGGGGACAAAAAGTCCTCATCCTTATGTCGTCGCATCACATCATCTCTTCTTCGTTACTACTCCTCCGTCCCCACTTGAGTTTGTCACCCTAGATTCCGTGCCATCTTTTTTTTTCGATGCTTCGTCTTATTCAAATTTTTTGCACAAATATAATTTATTTTGTTACGACTTATTTTATCAATAAAGATACTTGAATATTGATTAATTTATTTTATAATTTGCATAAATATTTTAAATAAGACGGATTGTCAAACATGAAGTTCAAAAGTCAAAAACGACAAACTCCATGGGACAGAGGGAGTACACATGCATGTCTTAAGCCTTCCTGTTCCTTAGTTCTCTAGCTTCACCTGCTAGATTTCTTCTGCTGCAAGAGCTTATGCAACATGAGACTGAACACAACTTAGCAAGGCTCAGCGATGTGGTGTCTCAGTGGCGGTCTGCCGGCACCAAAACATCAATTCTTCTATTCCAACTTCCAAGCACAGGCAATGAAATCTAGGAAGTGACGTTGGGGTTAGCAGCTAGTATAGTGTTAATCCTGGTCCTAATCCAAGCAGCGACCATCGATGGTTGCTAAATTTCATTGTTCATGCTTCTTCACCAAATCTGGATCAGTGCCAAACACCAGAGCAGCTCAAGCACGCTGTCCTCTTGCTGTTGTGCAGAGCTGTGGTAGTGTGGTATGCTGAGGATGCCACTGTTCTGCTAAGCTTCCTCGTCGCTGAGCTAACTTGGTGCCACCTTCGTGGCCCACAGTAACCATGCTACATCATGGGCTCTGCCTCATGCACGCAGTGCAGGTATGGACATAGACCACATGATGCCAGCAATGTCGAGAGCTGGGACGGCAAGTCGGAGCTGTGGCCTGAGGAGCTTGTGACAGTGGTGACATGGAAACCAGCGAAGGGGAGGTAACATGAGCCACACACTTCCACATAGGCCTGATCTAGACCTGGTCTGTTCATCCTTATCCAGCCGATTTTGGCGGACTTGGCCTGGCCATCCTTGGCCAAACCGATTTGGGTGGTCAGCCCTGGCTTGGCTAATGGCGTACAGCTGGCCAGATGACCAGATCTGATCTGGGTAAGAGGCCTAGTGAGGCAACCAAACAGGTCCATGCTGGCCCTAGGAAGCCTGGTTAGGCGCTTAGCCAAGTAGGTCCAGTTGATTGACGCAAGGTCAATAATCTAGACATCACAGTGTCGGTGGTCAATGTGGATGGTGAAGATTGCGAATAGCTTGTTGAATATTGTGTTGAGCGCACAACAACGTAGTCAAGGACACTCGATGGTGCTGGAGATGTCATGGTGGAGGTCATGCGTGGGTGATGTCGCGGTGCAAGGCAAATGCAGCGGCACTATATTGCTTAGAAAGGAAGCAGGCAGTACTCAACGATTAGAAGGCGGCTGCAGACTCTCAGCTGGTTTGATTGATTGTATGTGACGTTGCAGACAACGATCATCGAGATTCTGGACTTTGTTCCCCGTATTTTGACTTGGGCCTACACCTTGCACGCCTTGGTTCTTGATTACGTGGCTGCTACAGTGAATCGAGGTACAGGATTCTTTCTATGTCCTCGTTAGTTCAAGCTTGCTATTTTTGGGTACCTGCCACCTTGCCAGCTCTATTTTAATTTTTGTGATCTGGTCCAAATATACAACAGAAGTTCCACAAGTTAATAGCTCTTGTTTCCATGGTTCTTCATTTGGTATATATTCTTTAGTAATATGGAACTGCTGGACCAGTTTTCATGTCAGGGCAATGTTTTAGTTGCTGCTTAAATTTGCTGGAGTAACTGCAAACTGCCATGCAATCTTTAGATTCCTTATATGTACTCCACTTTTATCTACTCAGAGCCATGGTGCCACTGAAATTTTCTTATGCTCACTATAACTCACTAACTCAGAATTATAGCTTCAATAAGTACCAGGGGCACTAGACCATCTGCCTTTGAATGCACTTGTTCTCTTTTCCGCTTCTATGATACGAACAATTGCCATGATGTTTCCTTGATAAAATATAGGGTTCTTTAGATAGAATGAGATAATTAATAGTTTCCTCTGTCTATTTCCTTTATTTAACTTTTACGAGCTGATATATCTTGTTGTCATAGAGAAAGATTGGATTGAATCTTGCTCTTTTCTTTTCTGTTTAATTGACACACTCTCAGACTCTTGTATCCCGAGTCCTTACTGAACTTTTCCTGTACAGCCTAATTGATTCAGTATCACATTTGCTAGATTAACCATGTGTCTTTCATATCTAGCCTGAGTTATGTTGGTAAATTTGATCGATCTTGTTGTCTCAGTAATTGGTTTCATGTCAGGCCATCAGAGTAATGTTTAGTTTCTGCTTTAATTCTGAATTGCTATGCAATCCTTTTACTTTCCAAATTAAATGGCCACACTTGACTGAGCATAACAAAATGTTGGTTGAACCTTTGGTTATATATTTTCTTGCCAGCTGGGATGCTGTTTGGGCTTCCCTTTTATGTAGGTGATACCTTTCAGCTTCCCAACTAAATATGCAGAGGCATGAATTAGGGTTAATAATATAGTTGCCTTAAAAGTTGTCTTTTTTTTTATCTATAGTTGACCGTTGTCTTGGCTTCAGTATTAATTCGTCATTCCAGATATTAACAAAAAGTTTGTTTGCTACTGATTATAGCTGTTAAATACTGCTCCCTCCATTCCAAATTATAAAATGTTTTGGCTCTTTCTAGATATGTAACTTTTGCTATGCACTTTGATATACACTATGTCTAGATAGCTATGTATGTCTAGATAGCTATGTATGTCTAGATAGCTATGTATCTAGATGTGCGAAAATGTCTTATAATTTGGATTGGTTGGAGTAGCTGATTTGCTGTGTAAAACATTAGGGCTGGTCTCCATGTACTGATTGGACACTGATCATCATGTGTGTTGTGCAGTTTTTTTTTTCCTTCGTTTTGGTTGTGTTTGTTCATATTGATCATGAAATAAAAAGTGTCCTAGTGATGTTAATTATTCACAGGTGCATATTAATTTCTAGATGATAGGTACTGCACCTTTTTAGAGCCATGATGGTACTAAAAGATTCTTCATATATAGCCATTGACCCAGGATAAAAGCTTTAATAAATATGAGGGGCTCAAGGCCTGCCAATATATTGTCTTCTTTTTTTCTGTTTTACTGTATGAACACACACCATGGTATTTTCTTGAGAAAAAGTAAGGTACTTATTTTGAAGTAGTGAAATGGTTTCCTCTGTCTATTTTCTTTGTTTGATTTGTAGGAGTAGATGTCTTATATTTTATAGTTAAAGATCAGAAACAACCTTTTATCTCTAGTTCCTTTTTTTTTTTCTTCTTTTGGCAGTCTCAAACACTGAGTCCTCATAGTACTTTTTATCTCTACTCCCTCTGTCTCTCTTTGAAAGTTGTTTTATGTCCTGACAATATACACCAGAGAGTAAATGAATGTGGAGAGAGGGATGGTCTAGGTACATGGCACAAGCTTTGAACCTGGACAGTTGAACTGGCTTCCACAGCGACACACAAAGCGGGACAGAGGGAGTATTTTTTAGAACTTACCATGTCTTTCATATCTAGCTGGAGTTATGTTTTGTACATTTGATTTAAGTCAAATCAGGTCAAATGTTGCCAATTTGTTGGCTATGCTGTCTTTTGTCACCTGCTTATCTCATATGAAGATTGAATTGGCCCTGTTAAACTATTTATCAGCCCGGCCAGCCCAAAAGTATTTTCTCTCACAGCATCAGCCAGTTAGCAGCCAGTCAACAGTACTTTCTCTCACAGCATCAGCCAGCCAGACAGCCAGCCGAACAGGCTCGAGCAGGTGATAAACTTGTTTTAGATGTTATTACCCCCATTCATGTGTAGGGTGTGTTTGGTTCCTGGACTTAACCTAAGCCTAGCTAGAAGTTAGCCATGGCCAGACTTGGCCTGGTTGTAACAGTATGAGGAGGTTGTATTTTGATGTGCTAAACTTGGTCCGGCTAGCATGTTTGTGTGGAATGCTTGCTGTGTGTGCAACCCTTTCTTTAGTTTGGTGAGTTTACCTCTGTTGCCCTCCAATTCTTGTGCAAATTAAATTAAACTGTATTCCGATCATTGAACCAATCTGCTCTAGAAATTACCTAGACCACAACCAATTAGACCAATGCCCTAGGGCACTTTATGAATAATTAACAAAACATTAATGTGTTATTTTAGGACCACCCAGGAGAGTAACAAAAAGGGGGGAAGACAGTCCCTCATCTTATGTCGTCGCATCGCATCTCTTCTTCATTGCTACACGTGCATGTCTTTGCCTTCCTGTTCCTTAGTTCTCTAGCTTCACCTGCTAGATTTCTTCTGCTGCAAGAACATATGCAACAGGAGACTGAACACGACTTAGTAGCAAGGCTCGGCGATGTGGTGTCTCAGCAGCGGCAGATTCTGCCAGCACCAGGCCATCAATTCTTTTATTCTAACTTCCAAGCACTGGCAATGAAATCTAGGAAGTGAAGTTGGGGTTAGCAGCTAGAGTATAGTGTTAATCCTGGTCCTAATCCAAGCAGCAACCTTCGATGGTTGCTAAATTTCATTGTTCATGCTTCTTCACCAAATCTGGTTCAGCGCCAACACCAGAGAAGCTCAAGCACGCTGTCCTCCTTGCTATTGTGCAGAGCTGTGGTGTGCTGAGGATGCAACTGTTCTTCTAAGCTTCCTCGTCGCTGAGCCAACTTGGTGCCACCTTCGTGGGCCACAGTGACCATGCCACATCATGGGCTCTGTGTCAAGCACTGCACGCAGTGCAGGTATGGACATAGACCACATGATGCCATGATGCCAGCAATGTCGAGGGCCGGTACGGCAGGTCGGAGCTGTGGCCTGAGCTTGCGACAGAGGTGACATGGAAATCAGCGAAGGGGCAGTGGCATGAGCCAGACTCCCACATGGGCCTGAGCTAGACCTGGTCTGTCCATCCTTAACCAGCCGATTTGGGTGGACAGCCTTGGCCTGGCCATCCTTGGCCAACCGATTTGGGTGGCCAGCCCTGGCCTGGCCATCCTTGGCCAACCGATTTGGGTGGCCAGCCCTGGCCTCGCTAATGGCGTGCAGCTGGCCAGATGTGATCTGGCTAAGAGGCCTAGTGTGGCAACCAAACAGGTCCATGTTGGCCGTAGGAAAGCCTGATTAGGCGCTTAGCCAAGTAGGTCCAGTTGATTGACGCATGGTCAATAATGTCGGTGCTCAAGGACAGTCGATGGTGGTGGAGATGTCATGGTGGAGAAGATCAAGGGTGGGTGATGTTGCGACACAGCAAGGCAATGCAGCGGCACGATATTGCTTAGAAAGGAGCAGGCAGTACCCATAGACAAACTTCACACGACCCTAAGGAGGCGCATGTAAACGCTTGATCAGACTGGTCACATGATTAGGAGAAGGTGGCTGCACACTCTCAGTTGGTTAGATTGATTGTATGTGACGTTGGAGATAACAATGCCAAGGCCGTGCGGAGGCATCCTGGTCAGTGATCTCGATGACCAATTGGTGAGAATGATCATGCCAATCAAACAGTGATGCAGTTGAGGGCGTCCCCTAAAAGGTCTGCAAACCTCAGCCATGTGCAAGGGAAGAAGAGGATGAAACTGCTGGTGTGGTTGGTGCCAGCATCGAAAAATAGAGGTGCTAAAAAAACGACAGGTGACCGTCAACCTGTCGACGTAATCTAATCTTGGATCATAAAAAACAAAAGAAAACGACAATTTGTTTCAAAAAAAAAAAAAAAAGAAAATGACAATCAATCAACTGGCAAGAGAGGAAGGCCCAATCAACGATCGGGGAAAGAATCTCATGTGTGGCCGATCAACGCCAATCGGTGGCATGAGCCCTAGGTATGAGTAGTGCTTCCCAATGGATATCCTCATGGATGATCTCCATATCACAAAGAAGTGGAAGTTTAATGTTTTAAGCGGTCTAGGATCGAAATCTAAACTTGTCATACCATGTGGGATAAAAGAATTGGTGGATTAGCGATTTATTGCTAAGTCTTGTAGACAGATTATATAGGAGTACATTGTTTAGGGTAAGAGTAGGCAAGCTGGGATTATAACCTTTTTCTAATTTAGCATATCTGAAGATATCCGAATATACACTTAAGAGTCGTGACTTGCTAGTGATGTTTGTATAGAACTACTGATTTATTAGTTTGTTACAATGCTATATGCATGGTTTGTTTACAGAGTTGTTAGCTTGTTAATTATAACCCAACACCTCAATCTATCTACAGAATATCCTCTAACATCCTGTAGCTTGCAATATCAAATGTAAACCAGTGTGTACTATCACTATCTTCTTTTAATAAAGATTGGTAGCACGCTAACTGAGCTTTTTGCTTCGTTGGATTTCAATTGTTATTGGATTAAACAACCTTGTGACATGCCGAGTCGTAGCATTCTAAGTTCATGCACGAATATGAACCGCATCTACTTATTTTAGATTTAAATTCTGTATGTAAACTGACATTTTTGTTGTTGTCATTTCATTTCAGTTGTTGATCGGAACACCTAGGAGACTGCCTTTTGATGGAGTGAAGAGATTTAGTTACCTTCTGGCTTCTGCAAATGTTTTGATCTCATTAGTCGAACTACAAATGGTTGAAGAGGCACAAGACTCTATGCCACTACACGTTACCAGTTGTTTCTGGCCCTGAAATGATTATGGAACTATGGAAGTAGCTTATTGTCAAGTTTAGCTATTATATCACCCATCTACGTTTTTTACATTCATAGCCAAAACTCAAACTTGAGTTCAGCAACTTTCGGCTGTAGTTTGTGGATGTGTTAGGGGGCAGACCGCGGACCTAGCAGGTGGTGGACATGGGTCTACAAATGGGCACCCAATTTTTGTCTGAAAAGGTGATCTAGTGGTCATGAAATATATGTGCACAGTTTTGCTTTGGGTCCCAAATCTCCCAACATCATATCAAATTTTGACGGTTATTGTCCCAAATCTCCAATATCATATCAAATTTTGACGGTTATCTTTAATCTCTTTTAAGCAGTGATGACGGCAACAATTTTTCTGAGTATATTATACAGATGCCCATGTAAGGTTTCCTCTCGCTGGCCTAAAATAATATCTTAGCACTTAGGGTGTTTGGTTCCAAGGACTTTTTGTGTTGGGATTAAAAAAGTCAAGTCCCTAGGAAACTAAATAGTAGGGAATTTTTTGGAACTTTTTAATAAAAGTCCCTAGAAAATCCTCTTTGAGAGTTTTTTTTTTTAAAAAAGTTTAGGACTAAAACAAGTCCTAGTACTAGTTAAACAGACACCCCCTGAGTAGATTTATAGAAAATATTATCTAAATTTGTATCTCCTAATAAGTTTTAAGGAAAAAAAATTCCATAATGCCACCGATCAAGATCATCTTGCACCCTTCCTACTTTTGGCATATTGTCAACAAGGAGCTTAATACTTGCAGAGTTGCAGCGTTTGTTCTCTTCTGTCGCTGTTCAAGATGGCATTTCCACTTCCTTTTGGCTTACCGGCCCCATTACTTCTCATGGGGATCGACATGCTGGATCAATGCATGGGCACTCAAGGGTGAGGGGGTGTTTGGTGGTCGTGGTGGGGTGAGTGTGCTATATGTCCGATTTACTAGTAAACAAATATTGTACTAGTGTATAATTTGATCCAAATGTTGGAGTTAGTACTTAGATTATGTATCAAAATGACATGATCAATAATTTAGATGTAAATTTGAGGGATTGTATTTTAGGTTACATTTACAATGGCAAAGATAGGTAATTTAGTTGTAATTGTATAGTGGTTACCTATGTTATTATATTTTTATAATGACAGATGGTTAGCATTTAGAAAAAAAAAAATAGATAGATAGATAGATGCAGTGTGGCTATTTTTATGATTGTAGAATACCAAACCAGATTTTTTTCCAAGTAAATGATTTTTTTTAAGATTTATTTATTCTTCCAGGTGGTCGGTGATGATTAAATAAATATATAAACTTCTATAAAGTTTGTAACTGGTAATAGTGGGCGTGAACAAGCTTGCACTTTTAATATTTTTTAAGGATGATTTGTATTTATAAGTTTTTTTTTTTTTCGTTGCAAAGCTTATTGAAAAAAAAAAAAACATATCTGTTAAACTTTCAGTTTTAAAAGCTATCACGAAATACTTTCATTGTTGTTTAATGCTTATAGGGGCTTGTTTGAAATAAGTTGAACAACTCGTTTTACGTTGTGTAGAAAACATGTTTATGGCAACTCTTTGTAACGCAATTGTTCAATCAAGAAGAAAGCAAATATAGTATTTAATAATAATTCCACGAGTGTTAAAGAGGACACATAAATGATTAGTATGAGCGGGCACATAGGGCTGACAAGCCGAAAAGACAAAACCCTCCTCAACGCAATCCTCCCGTCCGCCGCCACTCCACAGTACCACTCCGCCGCCGCTCCACCCACGCTGAGAGATGCTCCGCGTGCTAGCGCCTAGGGTTCCCTACGCTGCGGCGGACGCGGCGAGGCCCTCGCGCCGCCGGCTCCTCAAGACCTTCCGCCACGGCGTGGACGCGGCACTGTACGGCTTCATCGCCGTATGCTGGGCGCACAGCCTCTGCGGCGTCGCCGTGGAAATCCTTGCGCGCTGGGTGTATGGAGAGGGCTCCGCCGCGGGGCCATCGGCGCCACCGTCCGCGCCGCCTGCTGGTCCGTGATGGTGCCACTCTTCCCGCTCATGTTCCTGCTGATGCTGATGCGTGCTTGCGAGCATGCCGAGTTCAACAAGGAGAGGGGAGGAGGAGGTATTACTAACTGCTACTGCTGCCTCTTCTTCTTATTGCTTTGATCAAAAGCTAAATTATGAGTTTTCTTTGCACGATCCAGAGTTCCAGACTATCAGAGCATAATAAGCTCTCAGTTTTCTACTCATTCCTTTTAGTAACAGTGCCATAATCTAGTCATCTGTTGGTTGCTTTTTATCAAATGTATTCAGTCTTCAACAATTTACCATATGTATTTGAGCTCAGTGAAATAGGAGGCATATGTTCTGCAGCTATTATTTGGAAACAGCAGCTATCTATTCATCTGAAGTAGCTCTTATTTAGGGAGATCTTATTTTATCGAATTCAACACCTTTGTGTGTCTACCTGTATGATTCACATCTGAATTTGTTATGTTGGTTGTGCTAGCTGGCAAGCAATGAACAACTTCCAAAGAAGAATGGAGGACTGCACATGCTACCAGAAGGCTTCCACTTAGCCCCACTCTACATGTGTTCACCCTTATGTCAGCTTTTGTTTACTGCAAGTATGATGAAGCATGCTGATGGAGAAGGGTGTCTTATGTGGAGGAGAGTGGGTTCTGTACTTGTTGATGTTGCGTGGTTTGGAATTGCTGTTACTAATGGCTTTTTATATCATAACCTGGTGATTCTGATGACAGTCCCCAGGGTGGCAAAGGATGAGTATGCATAACTTGCTCCAGGTATCTGCTGTTCACAGTGCATATTTTTTCAGTACTATATTTTTCAATTTTAATATTTCTCAGGATATTGCTTTTGCTCAGTTTTGTCTTGTTTGAATTTTTTTGTCATCGTTTCCTTTGAGCTCTTTTTTTTGTAATACATTGTTGTAAAACTGAATTAGTAAAATAAAGTTACTGCAAATAAAATTGGGTGCTCCTCTAATTCGATAGCAACTATGACTTGTTTATTTTACTTGTAGACATCTAAATCCGTTTTTGCAGCAATGGTTGTGTACTTGTGTTCATTTTGTACTCAGCTATTATTAATTTTATTACGGTGGCAAATTTTGCCTCTCTTTCTTGTTTTGCTGTGTCTTAGACCCTTTCTTGTAATTTTTTTTTATCAATCCCTTTCTTGTAATTTCGTTACTTTTCTCATGTAATGTAAATGTGTCATCAAACATCGCAGGGAATATCTTTTAAACACCCATGAGTTTTTACCATGTCTCTCTTGTTAGATAACTTAATGAAGTGTCACTAATTTGGCCATATTGCGAGTTAGGCATAACTTTCTTTTGAGACCCTAATTGGGTATAATAACTTCTATTGTTCTGCCTTTTGTAACCTAACCTAAGACATTTTTAGTTACTTGTTCTCTGACATACTTAACAAAATCATGGAATGCTTTCTAGAACTTGATGTTGATAGTTACTAATTGTTGGCACTTCTACAGCTACTCTCATATTTCCCTTAGCGCGTCTCAGTGTATTCTAATGGATTGCAATTGCTAACAAATCATTATGACCAGACTAGTTTTGTAGATCATCCTTGTCACAGATGCATATGCGTGTAATGACAAATGGTACCTGTTGGTCAATTTGATTTTAAGAAAGAACTATGTTTTCTTATACTTCCATTTCTGTCCATTAATTTGCTAAATTCTGCTAATTAGCATGATGTGAATTGTGACATACAAAGTGGCAATCTTCATTTACTACTGTTTATGAAAGAAAAATAACTTGTTTTTTTCATGACCAACGAATCAAGAATATAACCACACTATATTGTTAATGATGTGGCATCCTACAGTGTAGGTTCTGTTGTATATCTTTGACTTTGAGTAGCTAACTTTTGCATGTGACGTGTTTTATCACTTAGTTTTGCTCTTTTGTTAGAAGTATAGCATGGAACGTCACCATATTTAGGCAAAACTACATGTAGAATCTTACATGGGGGCAGGTTCACTGCAGGGGCCTGGTTGGCTGCACTTGTCATTTTTTTATTCTGAGGGTTGAAGCATATCCTTGTATGCCACAGTATCCCAATGGAATGTGGGTACATATTTACAGCTTTATGTGTTCTCAACATGTGGCTTGTACTGATGTCCTAAGATACCCTGTTGTACCATGTGTGAAAACTCGAACTCAATTTTATGCACCGGGTATCTCGTAGTAGGACTGGTGATTAACCTCAGTAGCTTTGAATTTACACTGTGCATGTGCCCGTCTATTGCTAGCTTCCTTGTAGTTCACTATATATGTTCACAAAGTAAAATGTTGTGTAATTACCATACCCTAGTTGATGTATCATGAATTGTTTGCTGTTTATGATGTACGTATGGGCTGCCATTCTATGTCAACTACTGTTTTGCTGAGAATTTCTTGATTGAAAACTTCTGAAATTTCCTTCTTTTGCTGTTTTGCAGTTTCAGTCTCTTGACACACGAAGAGTTTTTGAGGATGCACAATGTACGGAAGTCCATTGAGTAACAAGACCTGGAAATGCTAATAAATTTGTTGTGTTTACTTTCAAATCTTCCGGAGCTACTCTTGCCATACTATATATGTATAACTCATCTAGCCCTAGCATTCAAGAAGATATTCTGTTTATGTTCTCTTAGGAAACTCGTAAGTGCCAGAAACGATGCAGGAATGACTGTTTTTATATGGTCCGGTTGAGGTTTATCTTCCATGCTTGTTGGACTTTTATATTTAGTTATTATGATATGATGATTGATCAGGCTTCAACAGCTAGTTCGGTACTGTATGCGTATCTTGTGAATTTCGATGACAGCTGAGTATGCTTGTGTAACTCGGTTGTTGAATTTTCACCTGTGGCTCATGATACATTGGAAATGTCTCTGATGCGGGTGTGGTGCTGCTTCTAATGTGAGCAATTTTTTCCTGGAAGGGAAGGAGGGATTTATATTAAAACTTGGCACAATATATCATAAATTGAGTGCAGTTGGATAGAAGAAATGTTTCGGTTTTCTTGTCAGAATCGGGAGGATCACATCTAAACGATGTTTTCGGCTGAGTGACTTGGAACTATACAACGTCTCACCAGTTTCTACATGTGCATATGAAACGGTAGCGCTGGTTTTAAACAAATTCTAATGTCATCGCTTTCTACTTCTCTTTTTTGAGTTAACCCTTTTTAGAATGTAGGAGTTTAGAGTTCTAAACAGTAGGAGGCTGGTTTAGAGTGACAAAGAACAAATTCTAAACATGTAGAAACGTTAAATTGGTTCTCGTACCGTATTTGTCTCATATGAAACGATGCTTTGTCATTCTAAACGGCTGGAATTTGTGTTAGTGACAAAGAACAAATTCTTAAGTTTAAATTGGAATTCTAAACGGTACGAGGTGGTTTCACACAAACGATGCCTTAACTTGTTCTTTGTCCACAAATAGTTTAGAATGTACGTAAGCATATTTTTATTTGTATGATTTTTTGAAAAAAAAAAAATTATGAATCAAAACCGGTATACCAGCCGAGCAGTCCTTATTTAGAGAATTTAAATGCGAAACATTAGTACGAGATTCAGGAGCCCTACCTCACCCTACATATGAAAAAAAAAGAAATAAAAAAAAATATTTCATCTAAGTCTTTCCACTATATTCTTGCAAAGAAAATAGTTTCATCACATCTGTTTGTTAGTTGTCATTAGGGCGTCTGCAGCGGCCAAAATGAAATCCCTCTCTCGTCCATACGAGTGCATTGTTAGAGACAGAGCCTGTATCTCATCTTCTCTCTCATCCACATGTGGTATAAAATAGAATATGTGTTGGCGATTTGTCCACCGTTGCGGACGAGTGGTGTCGTCTAAACATTACTCCCCTGTCCCATAGAGATTGTCGTTTTTGACTTTTGAGTACTCGTGTTTGACTATTTGTTTTATTCAAATTATTTTAATGAATCATAAAATAAATAAACTATGACTAAAGTATGTCCAATGATAAAATAAGTTATAAAAAATAAATAATATTTATATAAATTTTTTGAATAAAATGAGTGGTCAAACAAAATGACACGAGTCCAAAACGACAATCTTAGTGAGACGAGGGTACTCTCGATCCTACGTGATAGAAAAAACAAAGAGGTCAGACTCTTTTTTTCTATAATTTTCATGTGAAACCGACACCATAGAAACATTCCTCTATTTTTTCTTATACACAAATCATTTGTTCCAAACTACATCCAAAGGGATTAACTCATGAACATTGCCATTTCCTATAGGGCGGAATAGATCCTTCATTCTTTTTTTCCCCCAAAAAAAAACATTCAATCCAAAGAAAGCCTTCAAAACCAGCACGGCTTATCGGGTGGATATAGCAGCAACCATCCCCAAACCCGATAAGAGCGCGACCACCCGATGACCCGATTCCCTCAAACCCCTTGTTCGTCGGACGGAAGCAAGCTTCTTCGAGAAGCCTCCAACTAAACCACACTCGCTTCCGTACACCAACCCACTCCGCCCCGCTCGAATCGCGCTCGTCAGTCAGGGAGGCGGCGAGAGATGCTTCGACGGGCTAGGGGTTCCCATGCCAGCAGCGGCGACCGCGGCGGCGGCGGCGGCGGCGAGGCCTCAGCGCGGCCCGCTCCCGAAGACGGAGGAGGCGGGGGCTTTGCGCCTGTTCTGCCGCGCGGCCACGGACGCCGTGCTCTACGGGTTCATGGCTGCGGTCTGGGCGAACGACTTTGTCGGCACCGTCGTCGAGATCCTAGGGCGCTGGGTCTGCGGGGAGGGCTCCACCGTCGAAGCCGCCGGCATCGCCATCCGCTCGTGTTGCATGTTTATCATGGTGTTGCTCTTCCCGTCTTTCCTCCCACTGATGCTTATGCGCGTCCGCAAGAATGCCAGGCTCGCTCTCAAAGAGGAGGAGAGGCAGAAGGTATGGATGCTAAGCGCTCCTGAAGTCAGTTTGCTCTGTCTATATTAGCAAAATCTATTAGCTTGATTGCTATATACTTAGAGCACAGGACCAATTTAGTGGGTGAAGTTTGTTCGATCATTAGATGGAAAACTTGTTCAATTTACTTCGAATGACATCATTATCCAGATTTAAGCTACCATGAGAAATTTACAAAAATCTAAATTTTTCTCTTGCATTTAATCTAATCTATAATCATGTAGGAATCTGATTCCTTGCAGCACTATATTCCAGTAGATTTTTTTTTTACCCTTCAGAGAAATCCGGTTCCATAGTGGATCTCTAGTACCAATGTGGCAATGTGTTTGCCTACTCAAATTGCTGAAGTTTCTTCTCTACCATTTTTTACTGTGCCTTAATGTGGTCATTTAATGTTTCTTCTGTTTCATTGATGGACCTCTATATGTTAAGGTTCCCCTTTTTCTTTTGTGTTTGAGCTTATAGTACTATAGGAGGCAGAAGATCCAAACCTCCTAACTGGAATATCAGCTCTCTTTTGCAGAACCCCTTTTTTAGAAACAAAAATAAGACAATCTGGTTGTGTAATGTATTTCTAACACCCTTTTCCCTATTTGTATGATTTTCATGTGAATCGGTGATGATTGGTAGCTGGCAAGCAACCATAACGTCATGGTGGGATCCGTCAATGAACAGCTTCCAAAGAAAAACAGAGCAGCTCCCCGGTTTCCCAAAGGTATTAAGGTGGCACCGCTGTATGCGTTTCCCGTTGTGGCATTTATGTTTCTTGTTGCCACTATGATGCAGCTTCATCAGGAAGAAGGATCTCTCATGTGGAGGCTGGCTGATGTGCTCTTTGATGTTGCACGCTTGGGTTTTGCTGTTATAATAGGCGTTTGGGCTGTGCGAAATGCAGTGATTCTAGTGACAGTTCCCAAGGCTAAGGATGGGGATGATTAGATGCAGTGAGCTGCACACGAGGTATCCACCCTTACTGTACACTATTTCTTGTTGGAATTATACTATTACATAACATCTTTGTTTTAGCGTTGTTCCTGTTACAATCATTCTTCAGAGATGTTTTGATTGATTTGCCATGACAATTACATTATTAGTGCCTCACCATGTTGAAAATCAGCTTATGACCGATATAATGAATCTAATGTGCACAAATCTGGGGTCTTTGCGCTTCACTAATTTCACAGCAATTAGAACCTGTTTGGGGGTACCTGTGTATATAAACAAAAATACCATTCATATGGGATCAATATGTGTGTTCATTTGTACTCAGCTCATGTGAATTTGTTTATATTACCATAGCCTGCTGCCCTCTCTTCATCTCTTTATATTTCTTTTTTGACTTTTCACGCGGCGGGGGGCAAACGGCCCGTTGCGTTACATAAGTATTGGGAAGGTGTGGGGAGAAGGTTATTTACATTTGATTCAGGGCATAGCACACGTTATGCTTGTAATGCCGTTTCAAACAAACTACACCAGCTGTGTGCTATGTGTCGCTTCTTTCTCTTGAACCTATATTGTCATTGCTCCGCTGTTTGCTTGCATTCCCGCAACACTGCGCGATGCTATGGATCTCGTTCCTGAAGACCTTGGCCTTCCTTGCTTTCCAAAGCTGCCAACAGCATAATGCGATGAAGGTGAGAACTCTTCACGCTGGGATACCGACCTGGGGGTGGGGGGTGGGGGAGGGTGATCAGGTGGAGTGTTGTGGTGTCGTGGTCGGCGAGATGAGCCATATTGAACTTCTCCCAGAACAAGCAGCTGAGCTAACATCCACTGATTATATTATGTGTTCGGGGTCTCGTCCTCCGCACTGCAAATGTCACAGGTTGCACTTTGAACCACATGTTTCCTCATTAGTACGGAGCGGCACTTGATCCTGCGCTTGACCAGCAGCCACATGAACAATTTCACCCGCGGTGGTGTTGAGTTGTTCTAGACAAAACCTGCTTTATCGTCCTTGGGCTGCCCCTCGCCATTAGCAGGTTATAGATCACAGTGCTGTCAAGGCCCCTTGCATTTGTAAAAGGGGATGAACGTTGGTCCGTGGAGTCCGACAGATGGATGTCACTGATCAGGTTCTAGAGCTGCTGCAAGTCCTGAGTTGTGCGAGGGGCTGACCCTGGGGACAGGGCTGTTCTGCACACCAAGATTGCTCATGTCCCGAACGAGGTATCCTTGACAACACGGTGGGAGTGTAGGGCTGGGAACAGGTCTGCCAGCGCCTCATCTCCCACCCATACGTCCTCCCAGAAAGAGGTAGTTTTCCCATCACCGAGCTGAACACTCATGATGGCCTGATAGAGCGGCAGCAAGGAGCGCAGGACGTTCTAGTGTTCTCCTTCTCCATGAATATCACCACTGAGCGTAGGAATAGAAGCCCTGCCGTGAACCCACTGAGCCCAAGCCGAGGAGTCGGGGTGGTGTAGTCTGTGTAGAAGCTTAATGAGAAGGCAGATATTATGTGTCTCTAGATCCTTGATGCCAAGGCCCCCCAAGTCCTTGGGTTTGGCCACGGACGTCCAGGTCACAAGACATGAAGTGGGCGCTGATTTGCCCGACTTGTCCGCACACCAAAGGAATGCCTGACATTTCTTGTCCATGAGCTGAAGAACTGACGGGGGCACCTGAATGGAGCTCATTAGGTAGACAAGCTGATTGTCCAAAGACGAAATTCACCAAAGACTGCCCGCCCATTGGGTTTAGCAGCTGAGCCTGCCACGAGCTTAGATGTCTATCGGCCTTTTGAATGTATGGCACAAAGGCAGAAAGCGGCAGCTTGTTGACTGACAATGGGAGGCCGAGGTAGGGTTGGGGAAAGCCCTCTCTCTTGCAGCCGATAGCCTGAACACACATGGGGCTCGTCCTTCATCCATATGAATTGGCAATCAAGTACTCTTTGAAGTTTTTTTTTTTTTGATCAAGTATACCAGTATTAAATAAGGACACAGTACAAGTACAAGTACACCGCACACGATACGTATGGTAACTGTCCACCCCTACATGCAAACAAGACCTCGAAAAGATAGAAATTACACACGGGTCCTTCTCCCATCTAAGAGCTGAACTTCGGCAACAACCACCTCCAATGAAGAACGCCGACGCCCGGTCACCGCCCGTCGAACGACTCGGAACAAACCGGGGGGGACTGCAGCGAGACGCTCAAACTTCGGCGCCGAGCCGGTTTCATTGAACGTCCGTCTGTCATATCCAATTCCCGATTCAAACGACGGTTGAAGCATCGACGATGACATCCGTCGCCGAAGTGAAAGCGACCCCGCTCCATCCACCGAGCTTCAAATGGA
Organism: Hyparrhenia diplandra; assembly: GCA_015847255.1. Taxonomy (NCBI): domain Eukaryota; kingdom Viridiplantae; phylum Streptophyta; class Magnoliopsida; order Poales; family Poaceae; genus Hyparrhenia; species Hyparrhenia diplandra. Next base: position 21,392 of record JADLZK010000862.1, on the reverse strand, counting down.
CCCACGGCCACCACCGAATCCACCAAACACGTAGAGGACAGGAAAATCGCCATCCAAAGACAGAGACTCACCCGCCTCGACTCCTGAACCGGGCTCCATCGGGCGGAACCCCACCTCCACCGCTCATCGTCGAGTCGGAGCGTACTCACCGACGGGCGAGGATGAACCGGAGAGGAATTATTCCTCGACATCACGCGACGCCGCCGCCTCGCCGACCGAAATCGACACCTAACCCCAGAGAAAGGAAAACTCCTAACCTAGGACCTACCTCCCCATCGAACTTCACACCCGACAGGCACGAGCACGCCGAAGATCCGCGAATTCGCCCAAATGCCGCCGCCCGCCGGCGAGCCCGGAGAGTCTCATCCATACGGCGAGGACCGCCCCTCCTCCGGGCGCCCGACGGGCCACCGGAGGGGAGGCGTCATCGCCGCCGGGACCTCCGGCCGCCCCTGGTCGCCGCGACCGCCCAAGGCTCTCAGTAGCCCTAGGTCGAAAGAGGGAAAGGGAAGCGGCGCTTTTCTCTTTATGTAGTTGATGTGGAGGCCCCGAACTGCGCAACCGATCCAAGATGTTCTTGAGGCAAAAACAAACGCATGAAGGCCGCTCCGAGGACGATCAAGGTATCATCGGCGTACTCAAGTACTGCGCGGTTGGCCTGGTTACGTTGGATGATGAATGCCGGGACGAGAACGATCAAGCACCGAAGTGTCTTGGCTACCAATAGGAAAAGGTACGGTGACAACGGATCACCCTGACGCAGACCCCTCTTGCACTGGATCAATGGCCCTGGGCAACCATTAACAAGAACTGATGACTTGGAGGTCTCCAGCAATCAACCCAAACATCATTGAAGCCTCTTGATCGCAAAACCTCGATGAGCCCCTCCCAGTTCACAGTGTCGAACGCCTTGGCGAAGTCAAGTTTCAAAGACAATCGCTGGTTCCCTCATCTTGTGGCATACCTTGCAAAGCAGCTCAAAGGCGTGAGACAAATGTATTCTGCGATGGAACGACCCCCGATGAAAATGTGCGTTTTGCTTGTCCACCGGGATCGGTATTTCTGACTACAGCCTGGACCCAGTATCTTGGACAGATCTTGAGGCAACAGTTCTTGAGGCAAATAGGCTTGAAAGCATCGACGTCCGGCGGTGCCCGGCTTCTTGGGTATGAGGACCATGTGTGATCGCTTGATTCCGTTGGCGGTGCTTCCCCGCGGTGGAACGCATCGAGGAAGTCCATAACCTGTGGTTGACCGCACTCCGGGTAGCCTTGTAGAAGGCTGGACCGAAACCATCGGGCCCGGGCATGCTGTTCTTGTTCATTAACCCGAGTGCGTTGAAGGCTTCAAGGGCAGTGAAAGGAGTCGTGACGCCGCCGCACGCGACTCTCCTGCAGTACAGCTGCCGTAGGTTCGGTGATGTTGAGGACCCTGGAACGCCGATCATCGAAGTGAAGTACCCGGTGAGTGTTGATGTCTTGCCGGCATGATTGACAATCTCCTCGCCCGTCAACGCCGCACCATCCCGATGAGGTTTTGCGTCGAGGCGCCGAGTGGCTTGGGCATGGTGGAACGCCGTGTTGGCATCCCCTTCCTTGATTGCTTTGTGCTTACTCCGCTGCTTCCAATACGTGGCTAGGGCTTTGATTGCTTGCGCGAGCTCTTCCTTTGCACTTTGCACTCTTCAAAGAAATAAAAAAGTTGAACGATGAAGTGAGAATTGTTTATGGATAGAGAGGGTGCCCTGTTACACCGAGCCTAAACCTTTGCCACCGTTCTCGTCGCCTTGTTGCACGCGGTCAATTGCATGGAGGCATCGTCCTGCACAAGAGCATGTTGCCAAGCCGGGAGGATGAAGGGAAGAAAACCCGGCGACTTGAGCCAGAAGTATTCGAAGCACAAGGGGGTTTTGGGGATAGAGGTGGAGATGGAAAGTAGGAGAGGTCGCTGATCGAGGTTGGACGGGGTAAAGAGGAGAGTGTGGTGGCTAGGAATTGCATGTTGAAGTCGTTATTGGAGAAAACACGGTGAGTGTGGTGGCTGGGAATTGCATGTTGAAGTCGTTATTGGAGAAAACACGGTCGATCCTGGCGAGGATGGGAGGGGTTTGGTTGTTGGACCAGGTGAAACGCTTTATCGGATAGGTTGACCTCGAGAGGCATGCCAGTTTGGATGGCGTCATTGAACGCGGAGGAGAGCGCTGGGTTAACGCGCCATTGCTTTTGTCCGAAGGAGTGCGGACTAGGTTAAAGTCGCCAAGAAGGTCCCACGGTCCAGCAATGGCGTCAGCGAGATCGGTTATGTTTTGGGGGAAGGGGAGGGAGCACCCATTAGCCATAGGTGTTTGAGATCGCGGGGGGAGTCGAGGTTGGAGGCATTGCAAGAGAAGGAGGTGGTGAGGGTGTAGGGCTTGAGAAAGGAGGTGGAAGGGGTGAACATAACTGGGTCCCAAGCAGTTAGGATCCCCCTCTCGAGCCATCTGCCGGGGCGAATGCAAAGGAGGAGGCCATGTTTGCTGGCAGGATATATTTTGCTTTGAAGAGGTTTATATCAGATAGCTTAGTTTCTTGAAAACAGACGTCGATGGTTTTGCATCACAAATAGCATTGCACACAACTGAACACTTGTCCGAGTCACCTAGGCCGCGAACGTTCCATGACACAACATTGAATAAATGGTTCTTCAAGTTCATTGATCAAACCGCAAACACCACAACAGCAAGCAATCTAAGCTGCACCTTAGTGATTACAACAAACAAAGTGAAATAGAAACTAGTGTAGCAAGAAAGAAACATACAGGCGCGATCCTGGTTTGCCCCGAGGCCGATGGGGAGGGTCTCTTTTAATTTTGTGTCCTATGCCTTTTAGTTTTACAGAAGAACTAGACATTTCATATACTTCCTCCTTTTTCAATCCATAAATGGTGCTAAATTAGCTAACTAGCATTTAGTTGGTAATTTCAAGTAAAGGTGAGACATTTTGAATCGTTTAATATTTGAAATCTGGCTTGTATTTACACTAGCAATGAATTAAGTGGATACTGCATTATTACTGATGATAGGACACTAGTTAGCATTGATATTTGTATATATCTTTCCTAGTTAGCTTTTCAAGAACAAGTTTTGTTCGTTGCTAAAGTGATGGAACAAAGCAAAAATCCTTTTTTTTTTTTCTGATGATCTAAAGGTCGATAGTTTTAAACTGAGCCAAAATTGTGTAAAATTCTGTCCACAAGTCCACATCTGTGTAACTTGTTTCTATATGATCTTCTTAACTGTTCAAATGAATTTCAAACATACTTCAAACAAGAGAAGGGGTTGCACATATTAAAATAGCTGCTATTTAGATCGAAATGTCTTTTTGGCTGATAATTTCTCACCTTTTCTTGTTTCTTTATTTGTCAGTTTCAGACTGTTGAGTACACAAACAGATTGGATGGGGCTCTTACTACATATATAGAAGTTCCATGAGTAACAAGACCCGGAGATAGTATCTTTTACTTGTAATTTTTGAAAGCACTTTTTGGCGTGAACTCACCTAGCTAGCACAAGTTTAGATGCTATTGTTTGGTGCCTGAAGCGATACTGTAATGCTGACTGTTCTTATTGCGTGGAGATGCTTGTGTTTGCCACGTGTGTTTGGCCTAGTGTGTATGGTATGCATCAGCCGCGCAAGTTTCACTGCAAAATCGTGGATACGAAGAACTCACGTTGGAAAAACAGAACGGACGAGAGGGAGCTCTGTTTGGGGTACGGGCCCATTTAGGTCTGGTCCCGCTTCGACTTGGAGACCAACTCTTGGCCCGGTGCATACATAAGCGGCACCGACGTCTCCTTGCGATCTCGAAACCAAACCTCTCCCGCGCCGCTTTTCCCAAGTCGATCTCGATTCGCCGCCGAAACCCCCCTCCTCGCGCGGTCATCAGCTCCAGCGATGGAGGAGGCTGATTTGGTGTCCGGGAGTCTGCTTGGTGAGGTGAAGGATGGTATGACTGCTGCCAAGAGGAAGGCGGACGATTCTCAGGTTGCTTCCTCCGATGAGAAGGCAGAGGCTACTGGTAATGGTGATGTCAAGGCTCCGATCAAGTGGGTGGAGATGCCGTTGGAGTACATCGCATGGCTTCTGTCGGAGAAGAAGGAGGAGGGGCTGATAGCGGATCTCACGGCCAACAATGAGGATAGGAAGGAAGAATTATTCGAGTTCCAGGAATGGGTCCGCGACACTTTTGACAAGAATGGTTGCGTCATGGTCTCTAAAGACTTCAACTTCCCCGATCCCGGAAGGCTTCAGGAGGTGATTGATCAAGCATGGGAAAAAAGGGTTGCGTGAGCTGGAGTTGATCGATGGATGTCCTCTTTTCGACAGGGAAGATGAGGACACTGCTGGTGCAGAACTGCCATCCAACTGAGATCGATGAGAATGTGTGCCCTCTAATCTGTCATCGTCATGCCCATATGCCTGTTTGTCGCTTATTTATCTATCTATATACTGCATGCTGTTTGTCATCTATGCCGCCTAAGCTTATCTTTGTCCTATATATTTATTAGAGACACATAATATCTATGTCGTACCTAAGTTATTAGGAACTGATAATGCCATGCGTGATGATCGTGTATGCCGCATGTTATCAGGAACCGTGGAATGCAATGTGTAATTCATCTTTGGATAATGTACCGAGTACCTGGCTACTTTTGGATCCATGAACCATACATTGTTGTTCATCCTTATACCAAGAGATAGTTTATTGGCAAGTCTGCTTGTCCTGGTGTGTGATACTGATATGTGATGATGCTCTTACAACCTGTCCTACCTTATTTCTGGACAAGAAATTGTTGGTCAACCATGTTTTCAGTTGCCAATTTAGTCACAACTAGGAAACGTGCTCGTCTGCGTTACAACGGGCCGCATAAACTTATTAAGGGCGTACAAAACTTATTAAGTAGTTAGCTTGACAATTGTGACTTTGGTATTTATTTTTCAATCATACCGCTTGGTCCACTAAGTTTTGGAATCAGACTTCGTACCATCGCTGGACGCGTTGTAACACTATACCATCTAGCAATAGCAATTGTGCATATACATTGTAATAGAATATACACCTTGTTTCCTGGTTCGTGGTATAACTAATTTGTACTATCTCATAAGATTTATTTAACGTTTTTTTTTTATTTTAATAAAAACATGTAAAGTAAATCTTAGAATTTCAGTTCTTCTCAGCCACAAAAGTATATATAAGGTAAAAAGAAAGAAAGAATATTTGACCGCATGTCATAACAATTTGTCCAGCGTAGCGCACCCAGAGGAGCTGACTACTGGGCCCCGTGGTCAACATGGACGATATAGTGCAGCCAGAAAGCTTTGTGTCGGGAGAAATAAATCCATCTATGGGCTCAAGTAAGCATGTCTTATGTACAGAAGCAGAGGCTGCACTTTGACCGGCCGTTGCTCGCCGGGCGGTGAACTTTCCGCGGCGTGGCTGGCACCATTGGACTTCGTCTCTCCGAGACACATCCATTGGTGTTAGCGAGCGAATTTCTCAAGTTTCTAGCGGCGAGCACTAAATGCTGAAATGATTTTTTGGCGGCGGCCCTTCTTTTCGTGGCGGGCACAAATCTCGCCCGCCCACGCACTGGAATTGGCCCGTCTAGCGCGCAAAGGGGAGGCTTTTCGCGTGGCGGGCGCCTTAACAGTCCCGCCCGTGAAAGGAATAAACATTATGCGTGGCGGCGCCCAGGCAACGCGCCCGCCACGCTTCTTTGGGGCTTTGCCCGCGGACAAATTAAGGCGCCCGCCACGCAAAGGCCCGACCCTATAAATCCTGCACTGCGCCCCTCCATCTTCCTCCACGGATCTTCCTCTTCCAACCTGGGGGGAGGGAGGAGGTTTTGACCCAATTTTTGACAAAATCTTTGATTTGGGACTTTTTGTCTTTGATTTGGGGGGAGGAAAAGACACTAATTGGTCCGTAAAGGCCTTTTTCATCTTACTTTTCCTCTTTTTCATCCCCTTCTAGATCTAGATCTATGGAGGAGAGAGAAAACTGCCTTTCTCTGCTCTCATCCTCTCTTCTTCTTCTTTTTTTTTCGGTTTGAGTACTATGTAACGGCACTTAGCTTTTTGAAGAGCGAGAGAGCGGGGATGGAGAGACGCCCGAGCACCTTTGGATGTATGAGATAAAGAGGGTTCGGGGCGAATACTATGATGAGGTGAAGAAGTTTGTTGCTCGGCGAAGCGACACAAATAGATAATTCAACGAGCTCGATTATACGTCGCTAGCTGTTGCAAGAATCTCGAAAGCTTTCACCGACACCATGGTGCGATCTCACCTAATCATGCATGGTTTCACAATGACTATTTGGTGCGGACTTTTCACGGCGAAGAAGTTCCACCCTTCGAACCACGGTCGATCCGATTACCGGAAGTCCCCCTACCGATCGAAGACCGGGGAAGTCCACGGCCGCTCTAATTCCGTCAGATATATTCAAAAGCACGGCTGGCGTCGGCGGCGGCGATGATGCGGTGGTGGTGGTGGAGGGATGGCGGCGAGGAGAATCCTATGGCGCGCAGCGAGGATGTCGGGGTTTATGAAGATTTGGTCAACCGACTTCGATGAGGGCGACGATTCTCGTTTGGGTGCCGAGATGGTTGGAGAACTTCATCTGAGATGAAGCGGGCAGCAATTGATCCGCTTTACAAAGACAGTCCGAAGGGTTGCACGGCGCTGAGTTTTAACTTGAATTTCTGATGTTGAAGTCTCGTCATGGCTGGTGCGACACTAGCTTCAATGAGCATCTCCCGTCCACGAGCTCTGGCGGTGGGCACGCGAGCAGATCTGCCACCTCCCCCCTACCCTTGGCGTGGGCCGGATCTGCGCAAGGAGTTGCTCCGCCTTGGTGCTCACCAAGCGGCTAAGCGAGCCTCAGCGACATCTCCCGGGCGTCAGTGGATGGGCCGCCATAGCCGTAGTAGTAGCCTCCCGGCGTGATGTCGAGTGTGCGTCCGAGCCCCGCCATGGAGGTCCCGCCGCCGAGCTCGGCGTCGCGTGGTCTCCGGATCCCGTTGAGCAGGCCCTCCCCGGGCGGATTTTTAGCGGGGCGCTCGGCTCGGCGATTTGTCGTATAGTATCGTGCGAGGAACGGAATCATATTTTCCTCGGCTTCCGCGAGCGTCACGAACACGGACATGGTCGGTTGGCAGGGCGTCACGAACACTGACATGGTATGGTCGGCAGAAGACCTCAACTAACCAGGATAGAAGGCTGGACGACGGAAAGCCGGAAATTTTCTCTCTTTATTAGTAGGTATATATATATATGGCAACCACTATATTTTCAGTTGCGGCTTGAATTTCCACGTAAACAACATGGAAAATTTCTTCTCTAAGAGATTAACCAAACAAACTAGTCTAATTTGATGATTTAACTACTCTCTAAAATAGATTTGACAAAAAAAATACTTGAGTGCTCCAACGGACTCACGTAAGGATAACTGGTGAGTAGGCTATCCCACGAAAAAAATAGCGCGCCAATTGAAACGCCCCGATGCTATTGTCAATTTCCACGCTATTGGCGCTATTGGAGCTATTGCGCGCTATTTCCACGCTATTGGCGCTGTAGCGCGCTATTTGCACGCTATTGGTGCTATAGCGGTAGCAGCAGGCTGGCGCTACTGCGCATAGCTGCCGCTATAGCGCGGCTATAAAGCGGCGCAATAGCGCCGAATAGCGTCGAGAAAAAGCCTAACGCTATTTTCCATAGCCCGCGATCAAAAACATGGAGGCTATCCAAAAGTACAGAGCTTAATAAGGTGGGATGGAGAGCTAGCCATTTTAGAGAGTCATATAGAGAGTCTATTGGAAGCAATTTTTTCTTAGGAATAGCTAAATTTAAGTTTAGAAAGTCATATGGCTAGTCTCTTGGAGGTGCTTTTAGGCCATGACATATCATTTTCTATTCTTAAATAACAACAAAGCATCTAGGTGTTGTGGATATAATTTGTTTTGCCAAGTTATTTTATTTAGAGTTCAACAAATTTTTGAAAAACCTCAATTGAGTGTCTCAATATATTGCCATGCCTCTCAACCTTCGAGATCGGGAATGAAAACCTCGCACCGAACTCGTCGTCGAAGGAATAAAACATGGCAAGGAGCATGTATTCAAGGTGGACGAGACCACAGCGAGAGCATGGCCAAAACACCAAGTGCGCTCGATTCCATGCTTCGCAGTCCTCATGCACGAGATTACAACGACGCAAACAAAGGCTCCCGCGGCAAAGAGTCGGGCACGTGCTCCAACTCTCACTAGTATAGAACAAACTTTCGATGTAGGAGCTTTAGTCCCGGCCATTTTGGGGCCCGAGACTAAAGAAAGAATTAGTCCTGGTTGATATCTTCAACCGGGACTAAAATCCCCTGCCCAACGGATAGTGGAGCAGATTTTAGAGCGAGGACCTTTAAGCTTGGTTGGTGGTTTAAACCGACTAAAGATGGTCTTTCAATCCCGGTTATTGTTTCCAACCGAACTAAATCTTTTATCTCGGGTTGTGCCTGCAACCGGGACTACTAGTGGTGTATCATTTAGTCCCGATGAGCTCAACCAACCAGGATTGAAAGTTTTCCCTATATATAGCCGCTTCTACTACTCCTAATGGCGAGCAAAGCTCAATTATTACTCTTTTGCTACTCGCTATGTTCATCGGTGGGGGGTAGTAAAGTTCTTGCTCAAGGCGTTGAGCTTCATCTACATATTGTGAAGGTTAGCAACTTCATCTTCTAATCTTTCAATGGTAAAATGTGTAGATCATTCCATGCTCTATTCATAGACATATAAATGTGTGGTAGATACAATGGTGGATTTATTTTTTTTGTTTATTATACATCATTTAGCATTCGTGTATGTATCTTCACACATTATCTAAACACATTAAATATGATCATTGCAATGTATCTTGACACATTTTCTATGATTTGCCCATCTTTTGTACACATAGATATAGGCTTTCTTTGGGAGAAAGTTCTCCATGTATAGATATCGTTATGCATCATAGTCCACCAAAACGGTGTACACAATATATGCTAGAAGAGTTCTATTGATGATAGAGCAACACCGAAGGTTACAAAAGCCTTGAGATTGACAGAGCCATCCGGGCCTATGGGCTTTGGAGTGTAGACTCGTGATTTATAGTTCGTAAGAGATATGGCATCCTCCTGAAAGAGAAGATCATATCAATGTGGTGATCTCCTCAAAAGTCTTGCTGGATTGTGGATGTGGATCCTATAGTTTTGCTTTGGATTGTGGGCGTTCAAGACCACAAAGGCGGTATTGGTATACATACGAGTGCCATAACCTTTGGAGATAGGTCATAGTCTCTCGGGAACAATGCCATAACCTCCAAATAACCCTCAATTTGGACTGCCTCGGTAGTTAGATGCTACAAGAGTTCTAATGAAGTTGGTTAATTTTAAATGTGTTTGTACACTTTGATGATAACATTGACCTATTCAAATAAAGGTCTTTGTTATCATATATGTAACTTTTTTCAAGGACTTTGTTATCGTATATGTAATTTTTGTTTAAGATCTTTTGTTATCATAAATGTAATTTATATTTAATTAATATATCTCATTATCATATATGTCATGTTTATTTTTATTTATTATACATTTATGTTTATGTTACATATGATTGTTGCAATCTATTTCTGACACATTTTATGCGATTTGTCAATCTTTTATGGATAATGGATATAGATATGGCCACTCTCTAGGAGAAGGCCCTCCACGCACACATATCATTATGCACTGTAGTCTACCAAAATGGTACACACAATAGGTGCTAAAAGAGTTGTACTTAAGATAGAGGAACGTCGGGGTTGGAGATGCCATAGATTCCCATTTAGGGTCGCCTGTAGACTCTGTTATTAGTGGCAAGAGGAAGAAAAATGTGGGAGGAGAGACAATGCAAACTCCGAAGAAGTTTAATGATCAACTTATTTGATGATAACCTCCAAATGTACCTCTCTCCAACCTGTTATTATCCCGGCGTGACTCTCATCCTGTGGCCTCCTCGGCAATTTTTTGACCCAACTCGGGCGCTTTTTGACCCGAGATGTAAGAAGTGTTCTATTGAGGTCGTTAAATTTTCATGTGTTTGTACACTTTGATGATAACATTGGTCTATTTGAATAAAGAACTTTATATATAATTTTTTAAGGTCTTTGCTATCATGTATAAGTAATATATTGTGCGCTTATTTAAATGAGAATTTGTTTTCACAGCTTTGTTTAAATTAAATTTATATCAAAGTGCATACATAGAGTATATCAAAATTAATTAATTTGACATCAAAGTGCTTAGGTACAATACATGGCGACCAAAGAAGAAGTCATGAATAAGATTTTAGAACCCAAAAATCTATTTTTGGGGTAACAAATGATGTCAAATGAAGAAGTCATGAATACCAAAAAATTTAGAAAAATATATATTTTGAAGATAACATGATAGAGAAACACTGTTTACAAATTTTATGCAAAAATTAAAAGAAAAATTATGTTTGTTCATATGATTTTGGAGGAGTTACATATATCATGAAAAACATAGTCCCCTGGCGGGAAATGAAAATGCAGGGCAGCAAGAAGGGTTTGCGAGCGTGCCAAAATTTTGTCTTAGTCCCGGCTGTGGCTAAACCGGGACTAATGGGTAGGTATTTAGTCCTAGGTTGTGGTTCAACCCGTGATTAAAGGCGTTTCAATCTGGGTTGTGTTGCATCCCCGGGACTAAAATCCTAGAAATATAAATTGCGCGTCTTCTTCTTCCTCCAAATCTCATTCGATTTTTCATTCTACCGCCGTCCCTAGCCAGCCACCATTGTTGCACCACCGACACCCTCCGCCTAGTCCACGCCAATGCCGTCGTCCTCCTCTCCGTCTCGCCGTCGTCGTCGCCCTCGTCGCCGCCAGCGCTGATGCCATTGTCCTTCCCTCCATCCACGCCCTCGTCTCCCATGCCGACACCGTCATCCTCCCTCCATCCACGCCCTGCTCACGCCCGCCGCAGACCGACGCCATCGTCCTCCCTTCCCTCCATGTTGTCCTCCTCCCGCCATTGTTGCGCCAAATGTCTTCCACCTCACAGGTTCATACGTCCGCCGTGTGGAGCTAGTTTGCATTTATTATTTTGTTAGTAATATATGTTGAAATGACAAAAATATTATTTTGTTAGTAATATATGTTGAAATGGCAAAAATTATTATTTTGTTAGTAATATATGTTGAAATGGCAAAAAATGTGACTTTGTTAGTAATATGTGTCACTACTCTAAAACCATCGTGTACTAGTGTCCGGCGCGGTGGAGTCCAGTCTGAACTCAAGGGACCACTGAGTCAAAGACGAGCTCCAGCTCCTCGGTGCCATCTCAAAGTCCGGGCGGAAGGAGATGTCCTTGGGCGCCACCTTTGAGTCGTGGTAGACGAGTTCGCAGCTTCGAAGAGAACATCCGACACCATGGACTCCCTGCACGGGCCGACGGCGATGACCACCTCGCACAAGGAGGCCATGGCGCCCCATGACTCAAGCACATGGCGATCGGGTGATTCGAGTCCATGGCGAGGACAAAGAGAGGCACGACGAAAGCGAGTGAGGGAAACGAGTGGGCTACCGGCGAGAGCGATGGGAGGCCAAAACAGGCAAACATATTTACTACGCATGCGAACGGCTGGCAGCCTTGTCGAGGTGGTCGTATTTACTCTGGCGGCGCCAGACTAAACGAATGGAGGGGCATTATCGTCCAAAAGGACCCTAAACAATCATGATGACTTCCTTATCGCTGCATGCATCCAGTTCCGGGATGACTTTAATACCATTTCTGAGAAGTGAGTATAGTTTAATAAATGTAGTGATTAGCTCGAGCCCTAGTGCCGGCGTGAGCCGAGCATCTCCCACACGCGCCGGTTGGATCTCAGGGGCAGGGCGAGACACGCGTCAACAATCAACAGCATGTCGGCACGGAATGCCGTGGCCCATGGGGACTATCCCCACCCACCCAATTTGGTTCCGCGGCCGCACCAGATCTCCCTCATCTCCCTCGGTTGGTTTGCCGCTGCTCTGCGCAAAGAAAAAAAAAACATAGCTTGCCGCGTCAACCCTTTGCACATGATGCGTTTTCTAATCGTCTCGTGTTACATGGACCTGATCTGAGATCCAAAAAAATGAGACACCTGGTTTGGAGGATCCCGACATGCGTAGCACATGGTATTAGAAAACCAATTTGTGTTCAGGAAAACAAAAAAAAATACTACTACTAGTATAGTGGTCCCTGTTTGGATACTCTAGCCGGACTAAAGCTAGGGGATTAGTTTTTTTTCTCTTTCTAGCTCTAAACTAGCTCTTTCTTTCTAGATGCGCTTTTGGATCCTTGGCTTTTTTGATACTAAATGCACCTTTTCAATCATTTTAGAGAGAAAAAGTGAACTTTTTGTGGTCCCAAAAAAAAACCAGCCCCAACTAGCCCCAATATACACCCCTTGGATGGGCTTTAGTGATTTTGGGAGGGCTAGTTGCATTTAAATTTCAAATCCCAGCCCCCGTTTGGATCCCTTTTGGGGCTAGTTGAGCCAAAACTAGCCTTAAACTAGCTCTCTAGCCCGGGATCCAAACAGGGCCCGAGTATAGAATGCCTGTTCCTATATTTATATATATAGACTAACATCACTCAGCTGCTGAAATCACCGGAGCAAGCACGTCCATACCAACGACGGCAATAATGGCCGTGGCGCAGAAGCAGCAGCAGCGCCTTCAGCGTCCTCTCCTCCGGGCATCCGCATCCTCGACAAAGACGGTTGTGCTTCCGTCTCCCCTTACCATCTGGCTCTGCCCAGCCGAGTGCTCCCTCCCGCTCACCTTCTTCGACATCTTCTGGCTCAACTTCCCGCCCGTCGAGCGCATCTTCCTCTACCGCCTCGCCTCGAGCGCCGACGTCCCCACCATCCTCTCAACCTCAAGGACTCCCTGTCCCAGGCCATCAGCGTGTTCTACCCGCTCGCCCGACCGCCTCCGGCTCACCCGAGGCACGTCAACGTTCACGAGCTCCACTACATGAGGCGGTGTAGCATTCACCGTCGTCGATGCGACTACGATGGCGGCGGTGTGAGCTGGCATTGCTCGACCCGGCTGCGCCCGGCTGGCGACCAGCGGGAGATCGCAGGATCGTCCCTTCGTCCCGCGGCGCGGCGGCGCCTTGCGGCTCTCCGGGCCACGCTGCTGCCTGCCGCGGCCTCGCCGCCGGCGTCTCCGTGCACCATACCGCCTGCGGCGGCGCTGCGTCCACGCACTTCCTCCACCGCGTGGGCGGCGGCGCGTCTTTTCATACCAGCGCCCGACATACGCCGCCCTATCATGACCGAGAGCCTGCTCGCCCGACCCCGATGGCCTTTCACGACATCTTCTGCCCACCGCCCGGTGACCACCACGGATGGTGGGATGGAGCTAATGAAACCGCCGCCCGAGCAGCTCCTCGCCACCTTCCGCGGTGTCCAAGGATGGCGTGCAGCGCGTCAAGGACGCCCGTGGCGCGAGGCCGCCGAGGCGTGGCGTCAGCGCCCGCCTCGGTGCACCTGCGCTGGTCGCCACCTTGGGCCGTCTGTGGGTGCTACCTGCGAGCCAAAAGGCGACAAAGAGACGGCGGCTGGGCTCTCTGTGCACACCGGGCGGCCGAGCAAAGCCTGCTTGGTCTTCACCGTGGACTACGGTCGCGGATGAAGCCTCCCCTCCCCGACAAGTACCTTGGCAACTCTGCGTCGGGCCTGCGTTCTGCCTGGCATCCAGGGGACGAGGTCGGCCGCCCGGCGTGGGGCGGCCTGTTCAGCGCGTGCCGCCAGATCGCGACAGCAATCGGCGAGGCGGTGAAAGGCATCGGGACATCCAGCATGGGCGCGTGGGGCGACCGCATCAAGGAGGTTGCCCGCACCATTGGCATGCTGTCCGTGGCGGCTTCGCCGAGGTTCCGCGTCTACGATCTGGACCTGGGATTCGCCCTCCGGCGAAGGTGGACATCGTGTCCGTGGGCCAGGACCGGCGCGGTAGGAGTGGCGGAGAGCGGCATGGCGCCGGCCAGATAGAAGTGGGCGTCTCTTTCCGCGGGATGGCATGGACAGGTTCCACAAATGCTTCGCTGATGCAATCGCGGCGCTGCAGAACCAGAGATGAGTTCAGAGGCTACAAAGCAATGCATGCTTTATTTTCGCGTTTCCTTAAATAAAATGGAACTATATATACTCAGTGTGAAAATCTGTTAGTCTGAAACGAAGGATCTATGGATCGCGTGAACTGGTAATTCCGTTGCGAATATTTGTTTCTCGGTTTTACTTTTACTAGAGAAATATGCCCGATGTCTCCATTGCGACTTGCCTCTTCGATTGGGCGCTCAAGCAAATTGATAAGAGACAACGCGAGCGTTCCTGTGGACAGGAACGGAAGTGGCGAGTGGGGGCAATTGCAAGCTTACATGGAGAATGGTTGCAGTTCAACTATCGTTATGCATTCGCTTGATCTCACTAAGCTCATGGGGCATATAAGAGGATCTGGTCGATTGGTTGCTCTGTCGAAGAACCATGCTCGGATCAGCGAGGCGTTCAGGCTTCGATTCCCTAGTGCTTCTTGTCTCCTGGGCGATCTGGAAAGAGTGGAACCCAAGGGTGTTCGGAGGGGAAACCCCCCCCCCCCGGCGTCCGCTCCCCGGCCTCCCCGGGCAAGTCGAGGGCGCCAGCGCCGTCGCCAACTCCCCCCTCCCTCGCCGCCCGGGTCACCCAAAAGGGTCCTCGTTCACACCCCGCCGCTCGCCTACCCCTATCCACTACAGGAATCCGCTTCTTTGCGAGTGCAAAAATATTTGCCGAGAGCAAAACGTCGAGCACTTCGGCAAAGAGCCTATCTGCCGAAAGTGCCAAATAAAAAAAACGGCAAAAGAAAAACACTTTCGGCAAAGATCTTCTTTGCCAAGTGTCAAATAAAAACACTTCGGCAAAGAATTCTTGTGCCATCAAATCAGTTTTGAGACCCTAAACGAGCTTAAATTAAAAAGTTTTCAATTACAAAGTTTCATAACTTCTCAAGCTCTACAAGTTTATTTTGTTCATTTCTTCATTTGACAAAGCATCAATAACGTTGTTCACAAAACTTACAACTCTTTCATATCCTTTCATAGTTTCCTACAACTAGAAGAGAGATTAATAAGATTTACGAACAATGTTACTAACATTTTGTCAAATAAATAAATGACCAAAGTAAACTTTGTAAGTCTCCAAAAGATATGAATCTTTATAGTACAAAAACCTTTTGATTTCAATTCATCTTATCATGCAAAACTAGGTCTAAAAGCGCTCTCAAATTTAAAATTTGAATTTTTCAAATGACCTCGGATGGAAAAACTTTCTAAATGAAAAGTGTAGATCTCAAAAAAGTTATGAAACTTTGTAGTTGACAACTTTTTATTGAAGCTCGTTTGGGGCCTCAAAACTGGTTTGAAAAACCTCTTTGCCGAGTGTGTTTTTAGGCACTCGGCAAACCCCGTTTTCAAACCAGTTTTGAGAACCTAAACGATTTTAAATCAAAAGTTGTCAACTACAAAGTTTCACAACTTTTCAAGGTCTAAATTTTTATTTAGGAAGTTTTTTGCATCCGAGGTCGTTTGAAAAATTCGAATTTCCGATTTAGTATAATATATGAGGAGCTAATACTGAATCTAGACACAAGTGACAGTGTAGTGCGGTGGTAAAGGCGATGTAGACACGCCGAGGGAGAGGTTGTGAGTTCAAATCCCACTCGCCGCAAAGTGTGAAAAAAGTGTCGAAGAAACTTGGAAAAAGACCATGATTGAGAGCAAGTGGTAGGCTGGTCGGTGGCGGCCTCTCCAAAAAAAAATAATTTTTTTGCTATTTTTTGGTTTTTTTTTCGACTTTTATCTTTGCCGAGTGTTTTTCTTTGCCAAGTGTTTTCGGCACTCGGCAAAGCCTTTGCCAGTGCAAAGGGGCTTTGCTTAGAAGTGCGGCGAGCACTTTCGGCAAAGCGCGATTCCCTGTAGTGATCCCCTCCATCTTCCCCTGCGCCCACATCTCCGGCAAGCTCAGGCGGCGGCGGACGGATCCACACCTCTGGTGGCCGGATCCGGTGTGCGGGCGTGGATCTCCCCACAATGGCGGGCCACGGCTGGCGATGGCGACCCACTCCCTCTCCTCTTCTCCGGCAATTTCCAGCGGCGGCGGGGCGGATCCGCCCATCCTGGGCGGATCGGCGACTCGGCCGGCCTCCTCCCTGGACGGCCGGCGGCGGCGGCGTGGCGGCTGGCATGTTGGGGCCACCAGTACCGGCGGTGGTGACACCCCCGCCGAGGCCGTCCTCTCCCGGTGTGCCTACATTTGCGCGGTGCCCCCCTCCCCCACCTCCTCTCCGGACGAGGGGGGATGCGTCGGTCGTCGTGGGCGGACTGCGTCTCCCCCGCGGTGGTGCCTGGGAAGGTGGGGGCAGCGGCCGCGGGCTTGATCCGCCCTCCATGCACGGGACCTGTGGATCGCCTGGGGTGTCGTCGACCTCTGTTGCCGGCCCCACGCGGCAGCTCGTTAAGTTCCCCGGAGTCCACGCTATGCGACGCGAGAGATGGTGCCTTGCAACTGTACCGTCGGCATGCACCATGGTGTTGTTGGTGGTGGTTTTTGTCGCTGCGGCGTCGTCACGACGCCATGGTGGCATAGATGGCGTCGTCCTGCTTTCGGCCGGATATCGGCGGCATCATGGTGGCGAGGTCGATGTTGGCCTAAAAGGCACTCTCGCTCTCTTGGCCGCTGCTCACGTGTGGGCGGGCCCCGCCAGCGCGCCGTCGCGCTTCGGCAGCGTCTCTCGGCCGCGGCATCGGCTACAACGTTGTTGGCGGACATGCGTGAAAAAACCCTGCCAAGGCTTCATGCCGGTGGCCAACGGCGATGGCGCGCTAGCGTCATCTCCTTCCCGAAGGCTTTGTTTACGTCCGTCACGGTGCGGCCCGTCGTGGCATGCCCTTCTACAACGAAGTTGGCGTCTATGGGCGTCATCACCTTGCTAGAGGCAGGCTTTGTTTTACGTCCGTCACCGGTGCCCGGCCGTCGTGGCATGCCCTTCACAACGTTAGTTGGCGTCTATGGGCGTCATCACCTTGCTAGAGGCTTTGCTGTTGCATCTCGCCACTCCAGCCGCGCTGTTCGTTGGAATCATCCCTCCCCTCGGTACCTGCACGTGCTCCTCGCTTCACATTGGTTAAGCCCTGCCTCGTCGATGTTGCCGCTCTGTGTTGCTCTGTTGAGCCGTGGGTTGTGGGTTGTTCGGCGTCAGTGGCTACCTGGTCACTGTCGAGCCGTTGGCCATTGGATTCCGGTGACTACCTGGTCACCGTGGAATCCCTGTTGTGCTCCCATTGTTCGGCGTGAGGGGCTACCCGTCTGGTCGAGGATTGGATGTCGCTAGGCTTCGTCTTCTCAGCAGGCAATCTTTGTGTTGTACCCTTTTTTGTACCTCCGGGAGGTTGAGTTGGGCTTGTGCTGCTAGTCCGTAGTGTCGTGTGGTGTGGCTTGTGGAGGTTCCACCCTCCCCCTATCGTGTATTCTTGCTGTTTGTTTTTGTTAGGGGTTTCGTGGGTAACCCGAGGGTTACACGCGTCTCCTCTTGTATCCGGTTACTGACATTTCTTTAGGCCTTTCACTTAATGCAGTACGGGTTAAGTCTCGCTTTCGAAAAAAAAAAAAAAGGTGTTCAGAGGAGTGGTGACCACGCCAACAGTACATCTGTTGCGAAGGGGGTGCCTGCTGTGGGGGGGCGAGTGGCTAGATGCCGGCTTCTGTTAAACATTAGAATCTCATTGTAAAAGGCGTTCATGCAACGAGATTACTAGGCTCCTAGCTTAATTATTTGCAATTCATATTACCATAAGCAAAAAATATGTAAGAACAATGTTTTAGTAGTGATGTACAATATATTGTTTGATGCTTACAATGGATGAGCTGCTATTTTGATCCGAATTTCTCACTTTTTCTTGTTTATTCTTTGTCAGTTTCAGTCCGTTTCGTTTCCTGAACTTGGTGGTATATATCCATCATTCTGCGTTTAATATGAAAATATTTCAGATCAAGTCAGATTGCAGTGACGGTGTGTGTTCGCCGCTGGTGGCAAAATCAGATCAGGGAAAGAGAAGAAATTGGCTGAAAGTAGATTGGGGAAGAAGTTGGGTGCACCACAGGCCTGAAGGTCTTCTCACTTCTCTTGGATTGAGCCGTATACCATGTCGCGTGAGTCTTCGGATTCGGAGTTCCTCACCACAACGAGAGTACGAGACAACGTCTGGATTGAGAGCCGTATACCATGTCGCGTGAGTCTTCGGATTCGGAGTTCCTCACCACAACGAGAGTACGAGACAACGTCTGGATGCAGGATCCCGTCAAACTCTCCCCCAGGCCCACATGACGCACAACATACATAGGCCTTAGGGCTACACAACCCAAAAGACTAGTCTGATGGGTGAGGACCGCCCCACCTTATATGTTGTGCTACCCCACCATCAATTACCGATGTGGGACTAACCCTAATAGCACTCGCCTCCAAGGCTGGGAGAGAAGGGGAAGAGACGTAGTACTTTCTCCCTCACGCCACCGAAGACTGGGAGCGACGTCGCTCACCACGGTCTCAGCTGAGCCAGACCAGCGAGGGCGTGCCGCTCGATCGACCTTCGTGGCTGACTTCCCCAGAATGACGACAACACGCTGGTGGTTTCTTGGGGGCCCGGCACCAAGACCCGATGGTGATGGGAGGCGTCCTTCCGCACGGCCACGGCCGGGCCGCGCCAATGTGTCTCCGATCCGACGCCGCAAACAAGATGGACATCGAGTGCTTCTCATGCGAATCGATCGGCATGGACTTGCCCTAGGACACGGACGTAGGTTAGAGGCGGCGACCGGGACTTTCCCGAGAACAGATCGACATCGGACCTCTACTCTACCCGTGTTCGAGAAGGTTTCGGCGCCCGAGAACCCTACCCTTGCTGTTGCAGCTCGGCTAGCTAGCATTATTTCACTCCCATCAATCGTAGAACGAGTCAGTACTGTAATTGATCATGGCACAACCAGCAGAAGACGCCCAAACAAGCCACGTCGTCATCAACATTGTAGACGACGCGGAACCTGCTACTAGGTGCTGCTGCGTGTGCACGGGGCCCCTGGAGTGGGTGGCTTTCGGCCGGTGTCGCCACGTCGACTACGTCTGCGTCGGCTGCGCCATTAGAATCCGTTTCTTCGGAAACGACCTGCGATGCTGCATCTGCAGGACGTACTGCCCCAACGTCATCGTCACTCATGTCGACAACAGGCTAGATGATTTTCCCTTCTTCAGTTCCAGAAATTGGGTGGGACGACACTACTGGTACCATGGCGGCATGGGGGCTTACTTTGACGACCAGAACCAGTACGAGATGGCCACCAAGGCGTGTGCAAATCCGCCGCCACGGTCGGACCCGAAAATCAACAACATTGTTGAAGCCGAAACGTCGGTGAATCGGCTGGACGACGACGATGGAACCTCACAACAACCAGCAGGCGGCGTCGTGGATAGGAGGAACCGCGACGAGCCGCTTTCAGAGCCATGCCTAGCTGTGGTAAGCAGTGTAGTAGTAATATCATCTCTAGTACAATTTATCATTATATTTCGACATGATGCATGTATCATGTATGTTATGTAGTAAGTTATACTCTAACCTCACCTATGCACCTTTTTTTTTTTCAGATCTTCGTTGGGATTTATCTTTATGTCATTCTGTTTCTGACCATGATGTGTGGGCCGCTGTTCTTAGCAGCAGCTGCTTATTACCAGAAAGTGGCAGCCGTGATAGCATTTGGCCTTCTCTCGGCAGCGGCTACAATCTATGCAATTTGGTGTCGGCCCAAATTCAAGGCCACCCTTCTTAATTGTTGATGCATGATTTGTTGTCCTCATTTTACTTCTCTCAGCTGCTAGACTTCTCTTTCTAGTCCTACCTTATTATCAGTAAGCCTCTTCATTAGAGTTTCAGTCATCTGACTAGCTAGCTAGCTAGGGATCAGAAGAGATATATATCGTTGTAATGTTGTTCATTGTGAATTGTATCATGATGATGTATCTAACTAATATTGCCATGTCATGTATAGAAATGCCATTAAATTGTTGTCTACATGCATCACCCATATATATTATCTGAATATTAATATATTCCTTTTCTAAAAACAACACACCCATATTATCCACTATTGTACAACGTTATTGTTTCTTAGGGCATGTTTATAGTATAGCTCCTCATGCTCCAGATTCTGTGTGGAAGCTGATTTTGTGATTATCTAACTGGAAGCACAACAGGATTCGGGATGTTTGCCTAGTGTCTCAAGCCCTCGGTAAACAAGGAAATACCCTCGGCAAACCATTTGCTCAGGGTAACACTCAGCATAATACGCTCGGCAACTAGGGGTTAGCAACCAGAGGTATGCCGAGGATTTTGTGGGGCACTGGGCAAACGTTTGCCGAGAGCCAATAAAAACACTGGGCAAACAAAATTTCAAATTGACGCTAGTAACAACCGTTAACGGACGGTTGCCGAGTGTCCTAACGGCAAGCCCTCGGTAAACAATTATCGTTTGCCCAATGTCCTAGGCGCAGCTCTCGGCAAACAACTCTTGTTTGCCCAGTGTCCCATGACCCAGCACTCGGGAAAACATCCATTGTTTGCCCATTGTCCTGCGGCCCAGCACTTTCGGCAAATATCCCTTGTTTGCCGAGTGTTTTGGCACAGGCCCTCGGCAAATATTGGAAATTGAGAAAAATAGGTTCTCAGACCTCCCAGATTTGCCGAGTGTTTTGGCATAGGCCCTCGGCATAGGTGTTGTTTGCCGAGGTCGACCCTCGACAAATGACCCAGGAAATTTCTTGTTTTTGTTTTTTTGATTTCCACTCATGCATATATGACACAAATATATCACAAATATCATAGATGGGGCACAAATATATCACAAATCTCACATATCACAAGCGTAGTCACAAATATCACCACGAGTCCACAAATCAAGCCAAGTGCTGGACCAAAGCTCTCAAGTTTTGAGGCTTTCACCTGTATGCCATTATGAAAATTGCACCAAACCCGTGTGTCATCGAAAAATTTGTTTTGAACCTGTGTGCCATGACACAATTTTACTTCTACCCGTATGCCATTTTGGACGGATGGAGGCTAACGGAGATGGAAATTGACTGTTTTTGCCCATAGTGGGTCCAAGCTGCCGGTGTTTGGCTTCTTCTTCTCAAGCACATGTCGCGCTGACCCCGCCCTGCGTCGGCACGCCTTTACGCTGGCCAGCGTTCCTTGCCC
>JADLZK010000861.1:0-33553 GCA_015847255.1 Hyparrhenia diplandra | reverse complement strand
ACAGGCCGTCCAACAAAGCCCACTAAGTCCCACACACTCCACAGCCCACACGGCCCCTCGCTTTTCCACGGTCACGATTCCGCCCGGCACCCAAAACTGCAAGCCCCAACCCAGTCCCTTCTTTACGGTGGCGAGGCCGGTGGGGCATACGACCGGCGGCGGGGGTCTTGAGCGGCTCGAGTATAGCCGGGCTCTAGGCGCAGGTGGTTGTCCGCTGGGGCTGAGGCCTGAGGGGGGAGACTGAATTACGCCTAAGCGGCGGAGGTCAGAGTTACTTGAGACTAGGGGGAGGTCGAATTGGCCGAGGGGCGGCAGCAGCAACCAGGGCAAAACAACACTACGGGCGAGAGACGAGAGGACTGCAGCCACCACAGCACTGACAACCCGGTGGGGAATTCACTGATTCAAGGAATGTTAATTTGGGGTTCTGGTTTTCATTCCATATAGCATTGTTTCTATTTGCTATTGCTGCTGGATTCACAGTTAACGGTGTGTATATATTTCCCTTCCGAATCGTTTGGTTTGCAAAAGATGTGGGACTTAAAATCGCTAAATTTAAAGATAAAGCGGGGAGTGTAGTTCATTTTGCTCATTTCTTTATTCAGTTTTGTTTCCATGTATATCTTAGAGTTGAGACAATTTGTATCAGTAATCAGCGATATTCACTATGAACTATATTTTGCATTGAACCTGTTTTCATACGAGCACTTTCTATTAGGAAATAGCTAGCATGGGGAAGAGGCGAAAAGAACTCCGGCTGCGCTTAACATGTTCTTCAAAGTCAACGGATTTGATGAGCTAGCAGCAATGTCTGATTTCTGAAACAATTCAATGATACTATAGAGATAAGGAGAAACTCCTTTGACCCCGTTTTCTGAAGGTAGCTCCGCATTTGGTTGTTCCTGTTGGCTGATCGTGCTTTGATGTTGTTTTTCCTCTGATTTTCTGGGTTTTGCAGTCCACAAGCAGCTTCGGACTGGTCCCTCAAAGCACTGATGATGGTTAGTGCTCTAATTTTTGGTCCTATTGAAGGGAATGGAGATTTTGATTTGCTTTGTCCATCAACTTACTAAAACGTTCGATTCTCTTTTCTTTTTGCTGCATTTTATGACATTGCAGAGAATTCAAAGGATGGTGATACTAGACAGCCTGTGTTTGACCTCGAGGTAATTTAACCCCTTATTACTGACTGAGTTCTCCAAAAGTTCATTGTATGTAGAAAGCTAGAAGTATATAGGTGTAGGCTAACTTTCAAGGGGTTTTAATTTGATTAAATAAAATGAAAATTTCTGATGTTCTTTGACTCAGGAATGTCATTATGATAATACCCCAACTACTCCTCCATCCACAAATAAGTGCACTTATTTGACTTTTATCAAACTTGAACACAGGCCATTCGTTTTATTTTAAAAAATTAATAAATATAATACCATAACACAATATCTAGCATGATACAACTTCAAATTCTTGAAATATTAATATTTATTAAAACTTTAAATAACGGCAGAATGGCGTTAATCAAAATGACCGAATAAAAATATCGAGCCTGGGAGAATTCTTCAGAAGCTGCACAAATACTGAAACTTTTGCATTGTGGCACTGTACTGCTGGCATCCTGCAACTGTTCCCTCACTCCTTAAAATAAGACTTTTAGCCTGTTAAAATCAAGTATTTCCAAAATTAAAAGCATTGCACCCTAAAGACCCGCGAATTAGCTAGAAGTAAATTCAGGCCCACTGCACAGGTGGAGTTAGGCACTTTGTGGATAAAAAAGCTCTGGGCATAGCGCAGACACAGGAAGCGTTGGCGGCCACGATCTTGCACTAGTCGCGATCGGGCAAACAGGAAAAAAAAAAGCATTGGCGAGAAACACGACCAACAGAAGAGGGCAGGAATATGGAAGCTGTGGAGCTAAGAGGAGTGCGTGGTGCGCGACTCGAATAAATACTACCTAAATTTCACAAAGCGAAGTGACATTTTCTCCTCGCGCGCTAAGCTGCCAGCTGCCAAGCTCGCGAGACCTCACCACTTAAATTGTTGCGCTAGCGTAGCCTCGTCCCAGTTCCCTTCTCCCTCATCCTGTTAGCGCCAAGCTTCCCATCTACAAACCCCTGCCGGTGCACCATTTAAATCTACAAACTAGTGTTGGGGCTGTTGAGCCTTGGGGAGTCATTGATTTGCAGTTCGTAGTAGCTTCCTGGAGTGGCCAAACTGGTGGATGAGCCAATCCTTTACCGGTATGTTTATGTGAAGAGTACGCTGGTAGCGTTGACTATTTCTGTTTGCAAAACTCATTACTTCCCTGTTGTCATAATTTTCTTCTGATACTTTGTTCTCAAATGCTAATAGCCTGGTAAAGTGTGCCTTGTTTGTGCTGCCTTGTACCTTGTTTGCCCTGAGTTATCTCTGTTAATACTCTGTTTTCTTCATCTGTGCTGGTGCACTTTTCCTCCTAAATCTAGTAATCTTGCTCCCAGTGACATAAAATAATCCTATCATTCTTAAAACAAACACTTAGTCACATTTAATCCCTTGAGGTGCTCTAGAAGGTTTTGTGACTGCCTAGCACCTTTTGGAACCTGAAAATCTAATACTTATTGCACTAATTACAATCCTTCTGTTTTACGAAGCTTGTTTCCACGAATCATACCTTTATTTAGTGTTTTCAAGTAAAAAGTAAATGACAGCAAAGGAGAAATGCAACGTACATACCTAAACTAGAAAGCTGATATATGAAAGAATATAGGACAAAAGGGTATATTTTCAAAATGTAGCTACTTTATTGATAAACTCTACACAATATCTATGGTCATATACCCCTATCCTGTTAGTGTATTTCTTTGTTTTCTGTGGCTTAAATAATTAGGCCCATATATGTGATACTAGGTGAACTATTCACTGTAGCAATACTCCTTTACACTAACACTTTAACAAAATGTGATGCTTCTTTTACTGAAATGCATTACGAAAATTCCTACATACTTATATATGATGCTGATGCAACTGTAAAAGATACATGACATTATGAGTGAGAAAAATACGGCTTTTATCTTCAATGTTGGAATAAATCCATTGGTACATAAAAATGCTTTAGTGCTGATTTCTTACTTTCAGAAATTTGCATGTGGTAAGCACAGTACTAAGTTTTTGGCTCGAGATTTGTTACGATTTGCATTACCGTTAATGAAATAAATATAAGAAATTCCCTGAACCTACCCTATTTCGCTTTCTTTCCTGTTTCTTCCACAAATATACTTGATAATTTTACATATACATAACTTAGTGTGTTTGAACAGTAAAAGAGCTTTGAGGGCTTATCAAACAATTACTGGAGAATTTTGTGTGTACTTTGGATGACGCTAGGAGGAGTAAACGAAAATGTTTGGGGCAGAGGTAAAAATTCATACTATGCTCCTGGTGAACAGTCTGATGAAGTGATGGTGGATTGCGAGGGCACAAAGGTCAAAAAACAATGAAAAAAAAGCTGTCTATGAAAGATTTTGGATTAGAAGATGGTGAAAGTGATGAAGAATAATGGCACAAAAGAAGGTGATTGTCTTTTTGTGAAGTTTTTGAATTGGTAAGTGACAGTTAAAAGGGATGGGCTGAGTAGGCGTTGTTCTTATTTTTATTCACTATCTCAGGATTATAATTTCATTGTCTTCTGCTCATTTATTTCATCACTTTATAGGAATATAATGTTTTATTTAATTACGTACGCCGGATAATACTATATACCATTACTACCCATTGATTGACTGAAGGTCAACACTGACAAATCCAAAGAGACTTTGCTGTCATCGAAAGATGACAAAATGGATATGGTACACGGTCTATTTATTTGAGCTTCTATACTATATAAACATTACTAGTTCCTTCACAAAGTCTATCCTCGCTTGACATAATGTATATCTAAATCACTTTAAGTATGGCAGAATCTTTTCACATACTGAAAATGATCATTGTAATGGTTAGTTCCACTAGAATTCAACTACTAAATAAGGCATGTCCATTAATGAAATTTTTGAGATTTGTAATGCTTATAGCATCTAAATTGTGTACTCTTGGCATCTGTATATTATTTTTCTTTACGCTTCTGAACTCATCCAGTTCTGCTGAACTCGTGAGGCTTGTTGTCTGAGTTGAAGGATGCCCATGTGAGCACCCAGGGCCCATGGACGCTTACAAGTGGTGAGGAATTCAAAATACTTTACAAATACATTGAAACAATGTTCTTGTTTCTTATTTTTTAATAGTATTAAGCTGAATAATTGTTAGCCTGAAGACTTTACTTGCATGTCTTGTGCAGAGAACTTTAAAACGAAACATGTGGCTTTGACAGCTTTCCCAAATGTATTTGCTTGTTTGATATTTCAAGGTAACTACTTTTGTACTTATTCATGAAGCTTAGGAAAATGTACTGTTGAACAAAGTTCAAACCATAGAATTGGTTCAAAACTGGGACCTACTTTCATCTAATCTCCTACATGAAGGTCAAGGTGGCAGCAGAATAAGCCCCTCAGGGGTGTGAAACTAGTACTCTGTACTACGATTTCTTTATCTACACTACACCATCTTTTTGGCACTATTTTGCATTTCACATTTATGATTTCTTTTCTTGTGGCTAGCGCACACACACACACTTTAGCTGAGTATTATGGTTTTACGGTTTAGTCATTACCATTTTGTTCCTGGTTCATGTTGTGGAATTGGCAGACTTAAAACATATCACATTAGTTGAATTGAGCGATTCACTGCTAAATTTAGTGGAATTTTGTGGTTCGTGATCTTAGTGCCTATAGCTGTTTTGATGTCTATCTTTATATTTTTTTGTTAATTGATGTGATAAGCAAATATTTTTTGGTCACGTCTTGTCTGAGCCAGAATCAATGCAAAGCACGGAAGTGAAGAAAGCTTGTTTGCTTGCTCATTGTCAAGTAATTACCTTCTATCTCTACTAATGAAATCTGAGGGGGTTGTGCTTTTTGGGATCAAAATATCACTGTTCCTCTATAGTTTTGAGCGTCAGAAAATTAGTAATATAGTAGAGAAGGTTTGTTTTAGTAAACCTTATTGATGACTCTATCATCATACTACATTTAGAAGGCATGCCATGCTGCCCTTTATCTGCCAGATGACATTTCCCCTTATCTTTGTGTTGATGGTTCTATTGGGTTGGTATTCTAATCAGTTGTATAGTAGACCAAAAAGCAGGGTTGCAGTAGAATCTGTAGCATGAAGAATTTGTTCTGTTATTGAATCTATTCTTTAGGGCTTGTTCGATAATTTCTACTCTAGGTTGTTTGGAAAGTTCTTTGGACTGTGATATATGTGAAAGATTCAATGTCTTTACTCTTACCCAGGTCAACAGAATCTATGGAATCCAACTGAGCCAAAAAGGGAGGCACTAGAAAGTAGGCCCACACTCTAAATATTTTGCCTTTCATCAAACAGATAAATTTGTCAGTTCAGTTCAAAACGCGGGAGGACAAAATAACAACAGTATTACTTAGCACTGGATAAAGTGGTCGAAGTACTGTTTCTGCTCTGTTGCTAACAATTCTATTCTTACGATTTCATCTACTACAGCTCCAAATAACTTTTAAATCAGGCTACTGATAATTTAGAGTTGCTTCCAGAGTCTCTGAATCAAGAAAAGAGTAGAGAGCTTTCTAATAAAGATTACCATGAGAAGTCTAGCGAACTGAAGAATAAAGGTTAATCTGATATGAATATGTAGTGTTCATTGTTTTCCCTGTTAAGTAGGGTGTATTTGCCTGAAATCTGAAAACAACAAATGACAAGGATGAACATATAATTTGCATAATACCTGGAAATGTTGAAGGTAGGCGAACCTTGAGGAAAGATTAAAGAAAAAAAGGTCTCTATAATTTGAAAAAGTTGAAGCCAGAGAAGTTGTCCAAAAAACAGGATACTTTAGTAATAGGAAGTGAGTTATTAGTTATGCATTCTTCTGTAGTTTTGTTGTTTTTGTTTTCACTTTGGCGTTTTAGTAATATTTGTCTTTGTGTGTAGAAAGAGGCCTTACTAAGGCTTACTGGATTCTGACACAGTGATGAAATGCTGAAGAATAATCAAATGATGAAAACTAACTAACTTATTTATTTTATTTAAATCAAAACTAAAGCATGGTAACTGTTCAGTTACAGCTGTTTCTTCATTACACTAAGGATTTCATACCTATTTCTAAACACCTGTACGTAGTCCTAGGTTTCTGTAATGGGATAATAGCATGTCAATTCCTCCTGCATCCAATGGTCTTAGTCATGGTAGTAGGTTGGAAATACTTTCATTTGGATATCTTGTTTTATTATAATGTCAGGATATTTGTTGTTCAAAGTAATTTGTCTAGTGAAGGTTTGAAAATGATGGTGAATTTTACATTCCTGGAAGGATTTTAGGTTCTTGTGAGGTTTGTTTCAGTTTTAAGCATATCACTTTTCACCTAAAAAGTATAAGAAAAAGGATGTGTTTTCATGTGATGGTTTACTTTTTTGGGATGCAGATAGGTTTCTGGCCCCTCCTCTGGAAACATGCCCTTAGTATGATAATGTTTTTAAAGAAGGAAAAGATTTGGAATAATGAAAGCTTTATAACACTCAAGTATAAGCTGTGTCTTAAGCTTTTATTGAGATTTTGCAGCTTTGGTTGTCTGATTGTGTCCTAACCCCTGGAAACATGGGCTTTTCAGTTTTGACTTCTGGTGATGATGACCTTCGAAGGGGATAATATTGGGAGAAAGGCGGAGGAAACACGAGCCGTACATGCTATCCAGAGTAGGAGCTACTCAGAATTGGGAGAATCCTGGAGGTTGCCAGATGGTGGCAGCTTCTGAAGATGACCATGAGCTGTCAGAAGGTGGTGATGTTTCTGAGAAGATGGCTTCTATGAGAATGTTAAAAGACAGAGGACTGAAAACTATCTCAATCAAGAATGCTCTCTACTCGAGGTAGAGATTTTAGTATACTAACGTAGTAAAATAAATGTGCTTCTGGTGAATGCTATACTGCTTTTAACTTACTTTTTCCTGTATGACAGAACTCCGGGCGTGAACTGTGGAGGGAGAGGAAACTGAAGGCAATGGCAAAGAGAGGACGATTTCATATCAGGTCAATCTTCACCTGCTGCATCATGTAACATATTATACTCAGGCTGATATCCTGTTACGTGCTTCTAGAAGTAGAGTAAATCCTTGCAGATCTTGAAGAACAAGAGGGCTAACCACGGTTCCAGGAATAAGAAAAAGAAGAATCCGCGAGAAAGAACTACAGGGTAAGTATGACTTGTGAGGTCATCTAAACTGGTAGGACGATAACACGATAGCTTATTATTTTACTACTATCCACTGGAAATTCAAAGCAGCACAAAGAATCTGGACACTAATTACCAAATATAAAAAGAAGGCAATCTTTTAAGCCTAGTTAGTTTATAATTGGACACTAATTACAAAAAATACAAACGAAAAGTGCTACAGTACCCGAACCCAAAATACTTCACCAACTAAACACCCCTAATTTGCTTATTATTTATATATAAATGAAACTCTAGCTTTACACTTTGTTTCCTTATTGGTTTTGCAAGAAGCCGACCATCAAATCAACCCATCGTGTTGCACTGGATGATGGTCGAAAATTCGTCGCACGCATCGCATTAGTCATGAATGTGGAGTATACGAGCAGGCACAATGGATCGACTCAGTAATTTGTGTGGTGGACTAGCTTTGAGAGTGATGAAGTCACTGATGACAAATACATGGTGGCCGGCCGGTCACGGCGACTTGCTATCTGGTTGGTGCGGTGACTGTCAAAAGATGATGCAGCAGAGTGATGAAGTCACTGATGACAATGGATTGAGTAAAAACATTCTTTAAGTTTGAATGAATTTATATAATATATTTAGAGTAAATGCATGCACTAAGAAAATATATTTTTGTAGTAAAACTAGTTGTAATTATTTTGATATCATAATAAATAGTACTGTTTTTTATTTATATTTAGTCAAAACTGAAATTGCTTGTTTTGGTACAAAGCTAAAAACATTCTTTTTCGGTAGAAGCTAGAATTGTTTGTTTTAGTCAAACCTATACTCCTGTTTGTTTATCATAAGTAGTCTTAAAATTTCCTCTACAGATTCCAATAATCACCCTCAAGATAGTTTGACATGAAACAAAGCTATATAATCATTCTTACTTCTAGGACAAAGACTTTTTGATTGGTTGATAGTCAAAATTCGTCTGTCAAAACTTGGGCCATGGTGGTTCTGAGTTTCCGCTACCATTTGGTTTGTTATTTGGGTTATTTACCATAACTTGTGAAACATCTCACTTGTATGGTAACATTTTGTTTAACTTTTTGGCAAATTTTGCTTGCCAAGAATCTGTCACGAAATGTTTTGATAGCAAACTAAGCATGTACTTAATGTGTGCGTTTTGTTGTTGTGATGATAAGTGAAGAAGAAGTTAGAGGTCCAAAAGACTTTCTTAAATTTTAAATCATCATTGGAGAGTTATTTCCACAAATTTTCTTGTTTATTTTTTTTCCATCCTTGAACAATTTTCTATATCTCGTGCTCATTCTAGAGAGCCAACCTCACACTCTATCTTTCAGTTAAATTATCATTTGAGAGTTATTTTCACAAATTTTGTTTTTTATATATTTTTATTTTTAACAATTTTCTATATCTTGTGCTCATTCTAGAGAGCCAACCTCACACTATCTTTCAGTTAAATCATCATTGGAGAGTTATTTCCACAAAATTTTTTTTTTATGTTTTCCATCATTGAACAATTTTTCTATCTTGTGCTCATTCAAGAGAACTAACCTCTCACTCTATCATTCACTAGCGGGCTGAGATCCTTTTTTTGTGCCTGTTAAAATTATTGTATAACTACGTGATCGGGCGAGTTCGGGCGAGAGGCAAAAGTAAATACCGAGAAGACAATATGTTTGAGACTGCTTTTCTTTATTGCAATGATCAACTTGTAATTACAATGAGGGTCTCCAAAATATCTATATATATGGGGGGAGTACCTACTTCTAGTAGGACTCTAAGTTTTGGTAAAGTTGCCCATATAGGAACTAGGATTCTATCTTCTAGACATATTCCATATGTATCCTAGTCCAAAATAGAGTTTTACAACACTCCCCCTTGGGCTCTTTACCACGATATATATGTCTCATTAAAACTCCCAAAAACCCAAAGGGGAAAAATGGAGAAAAGAGCACATACTACCGTTACTTATATTGCATACATTGCCTCATCAAAAACTTTTATATGAGAAAACTTGGGAAAAACTCATTAAAAGAAAAAGAGTACAATGTTTAATCTTCAACGATTAATTTTACTATTATCTTCTAGATAATTGGTTAATCAAGATTGTGATATACTTAGGGATATTCTCCCCCTGTTCTATGCACTTCTCTAAGTCTTCTCATGCCTATGCCTTCTCTCGCACTTTACAAAAGAGCTTGTAGGCAATGCCTTAGTGAACATATCTGCTAGATTATCACAAGACCTTACATGAGTCACTAAAATTTCTCCATTTTTTGCATTTCATGCGTTGAGAAAAATTTAGGTGAAATATGTTTAGATTACATTTGACTTTATATATCCTGATTGTATTTGTGCAATACAAGCTTTATTATCTTCAAAAATAATTGTAGGGGAAGGAGCAACCGTCATACCACATGTATTCAATCACGTGACTTGACATTCTCCCTAAGCGGTGCACTCCTTAGCTGCCTCAAATAATGCTATTATTTCGCAGTAATTGTTGATGTAACAGCGATAGGTACCGCTTCGTTGATTTCCAAGAAATTGCGGTTCCACCAAATAGAAATACATATCCGGTCTGCGAGATTGCATTATGTGGATCGGACAAATACCCCCGCATCGGTATAACCTACTATGGTCATATCTCCATTCTTCTTGAAAAATAATCCGAGATCTTGGTTCCTCGAGGGTATCGAGAATATGCTTAACGCCATTCGGTGGCGTTTGGTTGGGCTGAGCTAAATCTTGCTAATAGATTAACAACAAAGGCTATATCGGGGCCTAGTACCATTTGCTAGGTACATTAATGCTCCAATAGCACTAAGATAAGGATATTACGGTCCTAATAATTTCTCATCCTCCTCTTTTTGGTCTAAATGGATCTTTTCTCTACATCGAGTGATCTCACGACCATTGGAGTTGTAAGTGGGTGCGCATCCTTCATATTAAATTTCTTTAATACTTTTCAGTATAGTTTGATTGATGCATTAATATCCCTTGAGGTATGCTCAAGGCGCAAGCCTAAACAATATGTAGTCTTACCTAAATCCTTCATTTCAAATTCATTTTTAGATAAGAGCTAGCTTCCTCGATAGCTTGTGAAGTGCCAATAATATTCGGATCATCAACGTTATCTACGAGATTATACAATAACCTTTTTACGATTTTTAATAAAACACAAGGACAATGCGTCATTCTTCAAGAATCCTTTATCCAATAAAAATTGCTAAGCTTTTTATACCACATTCTTCGGTTGCTTTAAACCATATAGTGATTTCTGCAGTTTAACACTATATATCTTTGCGTTCTCCTTCGTTTGGGACTTTAATTCCTTCGGGGACTTTCATATAGATTTACGTATCTAATGACCCATATAAATATCTTGGTCACAACATCCATTAGTTTTATCTCGCAAATTCATATTTACTTTGCCATTGCAATTAAGTGCCGGAAAGTAATTCCATCCATTACGGAGAGTAGGTTTCTTCGTAGTCTACTCCCGGTCTCTGCGTGAAACCTTGAGCTCACGAGCCTCGCTTTGTATCTAACCACTTCATTTTTCTCATTCCTCTTTAGCGGACAAATACCCATTTGTGTCCTACGATAGATACCTTCCGGTGTAAGGTCTCTGAGAACCAAACACTTGTCGTTTCTTAAGCGAGTTTAACTACGCACGGTTACTTCTTTCCATTTTGGCCAATCGGCGCGCTTCTTGCATTCCTTCATTGATTTTGGTTACGGTTCCAAGTCAATGATTTGTGCAATCTGTTCAAAGAAAGAATATGTCGACATTTATTGTTTTCCTATCATATACTACTCCCGTCTCAACATAATTTGTTGAGTTTTCTTCTATTATTTCATATCCTAAATCTTCATCACTTACGGGTGCATTTAGATCTGGAATTTCCGGTCTCTCAACGTGAGTCTCTATAGTCTTGGCGCATTCTCACTTTGAGTTTGTACTTCACGTACATCCACTCAGTGGTTGACTTTCACCTTCTATGTTTTCTTATGAGTAGTTCGCATAGGCTTCTTCTCCATAGGGCGTCTCCTAGGATCTTTAGTTTTAGCTTGTACTCGGGCTTTTTTTTGTTGAGTGCAACGGTTCACTCCCCCTCTTCCTAGCATTCATTGCTTTAGGGGTGAGAGTTCGAATTCCTTTAAATTATCCTCTTCAAATGGGATTTCTATTCTTTTCGGTCGTTTTTGGCGGGTATATGAGATTTGATAATCTCTTTAGTGTTGAGTGAAAGCCTCTGGCGCCATTAGCAATTCTTTGTAAATGTAAAATATTACGAACTTCTAATTCAGTTTCACTGAGTGCGTGGATCCATTCCATGGATTCTGTAGTTTCCCAATTTATTTCCGACATTAGTCCCTAGATAGGTACTTGCCTCCCCTAATCTTGGGGAAATGATCTTCATTGAAAATCTGGTCGGCCCGAATCGGTAGCCGTATGCAAATCTCGATTGGAGGCTCTAAATATTTAATTATTGATGGGCTTTCATATCCCTCGTAAACTCCTAGTTTTTAGTTGAGCACCATTGTAGTTATTTGTGGAGCGAGATTGGAACATATAAGGCACATCAAATCTCTTTAAATGGGAAATATTTGGTATTGTACCACGTACTCTTGCTAATGGTGATTCTACACTTGTGGCGGATGGTCTCAATTGGATTAGTCTTTGCTTTGCATGTAGCGGCATGCCCCCAACCGGGATGTGGGCAATAAGCGATTACGTAATAATGGTCGCGCTATTAACTTGATCCTCTTTATTAATGATTACGCTAGACCATTTTGTGTATGCACGTGTGGTGCAGTGTTCCACTTTAATTCCCATTGTCATACAATAATCATTAAATACCTTCGAGGTAAATTCTCCCGCATTATCCATTCTGATGGATGTAATTCTATTATCACGGGAAATTATTTTTCAATTGTATGATCTCGAGACATTAAACGTGCAAATGCGTGGTTTTACGGTAGATAATAGACATACTTGACTCCGCTTCGAGGAAGCATCTATTAATACCATAAAATATCGAAAAGGCCCCCACCGACGGGGACTAATCGGTCCACATATATCACCACGGATTAAGTTCGGGAATGAAATTGATTCTGCTTGAATTTTTTAGTTTTGAGGGTCTTGTTATTAATTTCCCTTTTGCACATGCTATGCACAAAAAAATCTTCTTGATTTGGAAAATCTTTAGTTAGCAATTTATGACCATTTGAATTCTTCACGATTCGCCGCATCATATTGAGTCCAGGATGTCCAAGTCTATCATGCCATATTCTATATGACTCTTGGTTGCTAAAAATTGTTTTGAACACGGCTATATTACTTTGTGGTTTAACATACGTGTAGTATAGGCTTTCTTTAATGGATGGGAAACTTTACGCAGGTCTTTTGATCGCCATGCTTTCTAATCATAATGAGGCGTTCTTCACCATCATCATCATTTGTTTCTACGTGAAATCCATTAGCACGGATATCTTTGAAGCTTAACAACGTTCTAGTTGAGTCTGGATAAAGTAATGCTTCATTGATTACTAAAATTGTCCCATTTGGTAGGATAAATAAAGGGCTCTACCGGTGCCGACTATTTTATTATCATTTCCAATGACCGGTCGTTATACTTCCTTCATACTTTCTAAGTGTTTGGAAGTAGCGGGTATCTCTAAGGATTTGTTCGGTTATTGCAAATCACATCAATAAGACACATTTCCTCACCCATAGCCATAGTACTTCACGTTCTATAATAAAGCAATACATATAATTACGAATATAGCAAATGCAATAAATGAAGTGTGATAAAATACCAATAGTATAATAATAATAATATTCTCTACTAGAGATTATTTCAAACCATTAAATTCATTACAGAATTTAAAAACTTAACGCATCACTATTCACGAATACTAGTCTTTTTGTAGCTAACTTATTATAATATAGAGAACTATATCAGTAGCTAACTTATTATAATATGGAGAACTACTCGATATCTCAGGTGCACATCTTCATCACTAAGGAGATTATCCTCATCCATGAGGTCATCGTCAAGATCTACATCTCGGAATGCTTGTTTGACTCTTCTAGATCCTTCTTTGTTTGTCTTTTTGTCTTTATAGCTTTTAGCTTCTCGCTATCCATGAAATGAGCTTCATGCTTAGCTTGCTTACTTGCTTGCTTCTTCTTCTTACGGCCATGGAGTTCTTGATACAATTCCACGATGTGTTTGGGGAGTGCGACAAATACGAGACCAATGGCCCCTCATGCCACATCTAAAAGCAGTCCGATCTTGTTCACCGTACTCTCCCCGAAGGCGTCTTCTTAGACTTTTCTTTCTTATTCTTCTTGAATTTCTTGCCTTTAGCCTTCCATGGTGCTTTACGAACACCTTTCCCCTTTTATCATTCTCCTTGAATGATGTGGCATTTGTTTCGGATGGTGCCACGGTGCGATAGGACAAGACAAGTGATTACGCATGATTGTCTCATCTTCTCCCTCGATCTTGTTTTGCAGGCATTACTTTCGAGGCGACATATGTTTTTATAATTGTCCTTTTTATGCTTGGCGACTCACATAAGTGAGCTTGGGGTGAAAGGTTGGCGAGGGGTTTTGTTTATGAGATCTTTATCTTCAAGATTATGTCCACATAGCTTCATGCGTGTGGCGATCCCATACTGATGCGGTATTGTAATCCTCAAGCGGTCTTGTAGTCTTGGGAAGCGAAGGTTACGCCATTCACGCTCCACTTTAGGCAATAAGGCGATTCAATCTTCTCAA
Organism: Hyparrhenia diplandra; assembly: GCA_015847255.1. Lineage (NCBI taxonomy): Eukaryota > Viridiplantae > Streptophyta > Magnoliopsida > Poales > Poaceae > Hyparrhenia > Hyparrhenia diplandra. The sequence continues at coordinate 19,470 of JADLZK010000861.1, read as the reverse complement.
AGCGCTCATGCAAAGTGAGTCCCACAAGACCTGGGATTCCTTTCCGGTCATGTACTCATTCTTGAGGGTTGTACTTAAATGATGCCTTATAAAATGCAATGCTTGAGCATTCTCCATGTCGATGAAGATTCACCTGATTTGGGTTTTAATGCGTCTTCAAGAGATTTTTCCCGGTCGAGAGAATTTCAGCATCAAGTGACCAAGATAGGTAGTTACTCCCATTCGGGTAAGCATATCAAACTCCCTCTTCACGAGGTCGAAGACATCTACAAGATTTAAATAAATGTGCAAAATTTACTTCATGTAAACTAGTAATAGGATGCATAAGTAATGGTAAAAAAAAATCTAAATCATACTGAACACGTATAGATCGCAAAAAATTTCAGATTTCTATCAATTTTCAGAATTTTATTTGCAATCATAAGCCTACTTGGGCCTCAAGTGAGCTAAACCAGCCCAACTATCCCACACCATCGGAGCTTCCAGAAAACCCGAGAGGCAGCCGTAATCCAACCGAGAAGGACCTGCCCCGCCGCACCTTTTCTCGTCCCCATCGCTGGAGGCGCCTTCTTGGCGAGCTGCACGGCGGCGGACGCCTTCGCCTTCTTGGCAGGGATGCGTTGCGGCGACGCCGGCGAGCCTTCTCGCCTTCCTGGCGGGCATGAAAGGTGGGCCAGCGATTCAGTCACCTGCATCTCGTGTGCGCCGAGCATTGAAGGTGCGGTTGCTCTGCCGGAGGTCCCGCGCGCGACGGCAAATAGGTAGCGGCTGCTAGCCAGCGTGTGGTCTGGAGCCATGCGTGGCTCCTGTGTATGCTGGTGCCGGTGATTTCAGATCACCAAATCCAGGTTAGGGTTGGGTTCGTGTTCTTCTCGATCTATTCTTCTACTAAAGATTCTTGATTCATGGGGAAAAACAAATCAAGATCTGGCATCACACGATTTGTGTACCTTTTTGCTTGATGAAGGATTCGTGATGCTGGAAGATTTCGATGCCGTGTAGATCGAGATGCAGTGCAGTGCAGTCCCGAATCCGCCAACAGCGTAGTCGATGCCGGCGTCTTGCTCCTGGTGGATGCTCCTGGATCTCGGCGAAGTGTTCGTGGAAGTCGTCAGGTCCTCGTTTCGCCTAGTCCTGGTTTCGTCCGTCAGAGGGCGTGCGTCGGCTTGGTGTACGGTAGAGTCGTGCTGATAACGTATTGTATAACTACGTATCGGCGAGTTCGGCGAGAGGCAAAAGTAAATACTGAGAAGACAATATGTTTGGAGACTGCTTTTCTTTATTGCAATGATCAACTTGTAATTACATGAGGGTCTCCGTATCATATATATGGGGAAGTACCTACTTCTAAGACGACTTCCCCAAGTTTTGGTAAAGTGAGCATATAGGAACTCCAGATTCTATCTTCTGCACATATTCCATATGTATTCTAGTCCAAAATAGAGTTTTACAACAAAAATTAAGAATTCAATCATCGAACCTAAGTGGTATTAACGTGGCTCTATCGGCACAATGTTTTAGGGGAGAATGCGGAGGAAGTGAGGGATTGTCTTCAATATTAATGGCAGTTGGGGTGATTTCGGGTCAGATATTAAGGTGGGAACAGATAGGATCCGTTCCCTAATTACAAAGGATATGACATCAGAATGATGTAGTTCTACATGGCATTCTGTCAACATATTTCTTCTACAATTTTGACCTCGGCTATAAAAGGAAGTTTCGCTAATGCACACTATTCGTGTAAAATAATTCAGACTCCTGTCATTTCAGCAGCTAATGCATTGTGCTGGCCAAAACCAAAAGCGTTTGGTGAAGCCATTTTTTTGGTAGTGGCTCCCCACATAATAACTAAACAAAGATACATTGTTGTTCTAGGCCTTCAGAAAATATAGAAAGAAAAACAATTAAACTAATTCAACATACTGCCTAAAGAAATTTACAACTGGATAACCTGTACATGAGGTAGCAACTTTTGTGTATTATGCATGTGCAACCTCAGACAAATAGTTTGCTTTCCCCAGAGGGAGACTATGAGTGTAAGAATGTTGTTAATTTATAATTTATAATTAATGTACGAACACAAGTCCTTGTGTGAACTGTGTATTTGTTTATTCCATCCCTGGGAAACTTGTTGAATTTGGTTGTGCCATTGACCAATGGTTTTGCAATATACAACTGGAACGAACATAGAAGGCAGACTTGTGAATATACCCCAAAAAAAACGCCAGATCCATTAGCAATCCGGAGAGATGCAAAGACTGTACATATACAATATCTTTGTGATCAAACTGCATGCTAACCAAAGCATGATCGAGACATAGGTAAGGGTAGCATGGAACTTAAACAAGCTCAGAAATCCTGAATATAAGTGCAGAAGCATTCACAAGCAAAGCACCCCCCCACCCCCTGGTTAGGGCTTCAATTCTAATCTAGTCATATTATTTACAATTGTTCGTAATACCAATCACATGCAATCAGTCATCGCATTCAGTGTGACAACCCTGAAATCCACTCCCAACTATTCGCTGCCCAGATAGACAACGAAGAAGGAAGACCTTCCAATTCCAGCCTAAAAATCCTGGAAGGATGAACAGGATAGGAAGCATCTTGCTGGGGCTAGGGTGTGTCTGATTTGAATCTAGTCCAGATTTAGTTAGTATCCAAATAAACTTTGCCGACCCCATCAACATCTGATTCTATATGACTGATTATGCATGTTGATACCAATGAATTCTCCATTTTAATAATTATTCAGTTACCTTAAGCCCTACTCATTAGTCCATGTATCCCATTTCTACAAATAATAACTACCTGAATAAGCCAAGCATGCTGAGTTTAGCAAACACATGTGTAGTACATAATAATTTTTCTTAGGATTCAAATTTGTTTTGTATGAATTCTCCCATCCATCAAAGAAAGCTCAACACTCAGATAACATAAATACTGTTCAAATCACACCACACAAATGTAATCACAGAGGGCACCAGCCTAGAGAAGCAAAAGAACACATGCCATTACTGTAAGAACAGTCAAATGTAAACTGAAAAAGATAGTCTCAATAATACAGGCAGGGATTGTGATATGTTCAAGGTCATGCAAGTCTAAGTTCTGCAAAGCACCAAATCACGAACAGAAGGCCACATGTTGGCATAGGTTGGAAGACCTAATAATCCTTAAAGATTCTTCGACATATATGAGTAGTTCAGATTTCAGACATGGAGAGAGAAGTTGCCAAAGAAGATACAGGAGGTGATCTAGAATCCACCTGGCAGGTCAAATTGGCAACGGTTGGGAGGAAACATCTACCGGACCTGACCGCAATCGACGACCTTGACCACCTGCCTGGGAGAGCCGGAGCAGGAGCCCGCCTGGCTGATGTTCAAGACGGTATTCCTGCCAGTTACGACGGTGCCCAAGACGACACTGAGATCGTCATAGATGGGGGCCGGACTGAAGCAGATGAAGAACTGGGATCCGGAGGTGTAGGGGGGTAGGGACCGGTGTGCTTCACTGGAACCTTAGGGACCGCTTCGGCCGCGATGATGTCAAACGCCCTACTCCTTCGTGCCGACATCTCCACGTCGGGGAACTGACTGCCGTAGATGGACCTGTAGTGGGTGGCATCGAACTAATGAGATGACTGAATAAAGTGAGATGCCAGCATATAAAAAAAAAAAGGAAGCAAATGCGTCGACATAATAAAATTGCATTCCTCTTTTCTGAATTGAAAAACAGATTGGACGAAATGCACAAAAACAAATATTTGTTAAACTGAAAAGTAATTTCAGCAAACAAAATCGAGCTGCATAAGAAAAACATGACCTGTAGTGTGTGGCATCGCCTTTCTTCAAAATCCCGCCTTCGCACAGGTAACCGGAGAAGATTAGGTTGAAGATGGAATCCTTGAAGGTGAGCCGGCTATCCTTGGTGGCGCAGAGGACGCGGAAGTTTTCCGCCGCCAAAGGACCTCGTCGCTGTACAGATCTATCTCCATCCGTTCCTGCTGGATGCCGCCGATGGTGATGTCGAAAAACACACGAGGCCGAGAGACACGAACACGAGGCAGAGTCTCCATCTGCGAAGACAAGGGAGGGGCTGTCCACCTGGTAGCGCAGAGAGGAGCGGCGGGCGGTGGCTAGGGCAGGGGGCAGGAGGGCGGCGGCGGCTAGGGCGGGGGGGAGCCGCAGGATTGGATACAGAGGGATCAGGGGAGAGCCGCCACTTATAGTCGCGGCAATAAAAATCAGCTCTGGATTTTACCTATAAAAATAGAGAAAAATTCTACCGTTTTTTTTTTTCACCTCAACTTTCTTTCACCTCTCCATATTTGTACCAGACTCGAAAGCCCACCTGAAAGAAAATATCGAAGTAGGACTCTAAATTGGAGACTTGGGTCCATATTGGACAAGATTACAGCAGCTTCGAACAAAAAAGAAGGATCGAAAAAGAGCTCTAAATCTATCCCTAATATATAATTGCCAAAAATATGTTCCTTTATCCAAATATTGCTCCACACACACCTGCAACTCTAATAACAAATACTTCTTCAATTTCCATCGTCAAAAGCCTCGAGAGTCGAGGTACATGTCATAAATATGTGTTGGAGTTAAAGTTGAATCAAAAGTTTGAGAACAAGCTGGAGATGACATGTACTCCCTCCATTTTCAAATTATAAGTCGTTTTGACTTTTTTAGTTCATCCATTTTAGCGTATCTGTACAACTAGATACATAACTAAATGGATGAATCCGCAAAGTCAAAGTCGACTTATAATTTAGGATGGAGGGAGTACATCAAACGCCATCTATATACAAATAAATTCAAGGAAGAAAACAATCCAAAAACAAATCATTGGCAGGCATGGCGCGGTGTGGCACTTATGCATCTTTATTTTATTTATTTTTTATGCCACCACAACAAATAGGCTAGAGGTGTTAAGCCTCGGGGATATTAGCATGGGGCTTAAAAGGTTTTCACGCAAAAGACAAAATATTTTTGTTGTTTTCAAATGCGTATATCGATGCTAAAAAGATAAATATGATAGAGAAAGAATATGCAAAGCAAGGGATTTTATTGATAAACTTACCGCCTTACCTTTCGCGAAGATTCGACGTTTAAAGTCCTCCAACAAGACTTCGTTCTGCTCTTCACTCCCATGGTATATCGCTTGTCACAATCGGGTGCAATCGGATGATTATATAGTCTCTTCTCGATGATATCCTCGGGAGATGTCTTCTTCTTCCTTCATCTTTTAGATGATGAACTTTTCTCTCGAGTATTTGATTCTTTTCTTTTGTGGATGTATTAGGTGTAATGGTATTCATTTCTGCACATACCTTTTCATCTTCTAGATTTTTGATCCATCGCTTATTATGGCTACGACCTAGCTGACCCGTTCTTTTTCCGGGGTCTTTCATAATTATTATAGCTATTAAAGTAAACACGCACCTTCTCTTTTAGGAAGTGGAAATGTATCTCTCAATACATACACTGCTACCGTAGAAGGAACAACAACAGCGCACTGCCAGCATGAGGTATGCTAAAGTAGTAAAAATGATCAGCAGCAGCCTCGCTTTACTCTCCGACTAGTATGACACTATTTCCCCATGGAACCTGAACACCACACACATGTATATAAATACTTTTTCCAGTATTAGTGCATACAAAAGGCACCATCCAGAACAATCGCCTTGCATTCTTTGAGGTAATAGATCAGCTGACTTATAATACTTTTGAGTTTCGGATGATGTCAAAGTACAAATAGGTTAAAGCTTAGGTGTAATAGCAAACTTTCTAATTTAAAAGAATGAGCATGGTTAGAGTATTTCTAACGGTAGATATGCAGAACATTTGTGGTAGGCCTCCTGTATGGTGGTGGTAGACCTGTGTACTAAATTAGTATGAAGGTCTGAAGCAGTGAAGTGTTTCAGGAACATCACAAGAAGGGGCTGAGGTTGCATGTTACACGATGTCTCTAAGTGCTCGTTTTAGCGAGGTGCAGCCTTTTTAGTACTTGTCGTGGAGGAAGAAGGCTCTCGGCGTTTTCTTTGTTGGTTAAATCCATAATCGACCGTATCTACTCTGTGGATATGAGCCATGACAGTGTCGTGATTATATATGACGGTAAGTATTGGTTGCATTACTTAGAAAAGACAACACGCTACAATGCAGTCCATAGAAATACTTTGCCAGGCAGAATAGGAAGCCGTTGTTGGCCTCCTTTCACTACATGAGAAGGTGAGCATGGGTCAGCACCTGCAGATTTGTACTGCATAGCTATCTCGGTTTTACTGCCGTTGCAAAGCCCATCTACCTTTTTCAATGTAGTAGAAAATAAGCATGTGTTGTAGTATTCGGCGTATGCGGCTTCTCGTCATCTCCATCTCCGGCACGGCAGCGGAGCTGTAGTGTTCAGGTCAAGGTACAAACAATCTAACTAGGACACGTTTTTCTGGCCTATCCGTTAGCGCTGAACAAATATATAAAGCTGAAATGAGTAGACAACTGCGTATATGGTTTTAAGATGTAATGGTAAGCCCTTGAGAGTTGATTTCCTCAATCAGTTGAGCAAACATATGTTCAGATAAAGGATCGCGCCGCTAACTAGAAACCATCAAATGATGTCGGTAGGAAATCAGCTATAGTCAGATGGCAGTTCGCTATCACCTAAGCAAAACAATACAGGTGAAAGCTGCTTTTGGGAAGGTAACTCATCAATAGTAAAATGCATAAAATAAAAGCTACAAGATCTCGATGAGTATAGAATTTCATGCTTTTGTCAGATTGGCAGTCGGGCATAACTGCAATATACATCAATAGGCTGGTGTCCTGAGAACACAGAAGTCAGCTGCAGCATGAGGAAAGGTGCTCCTTGGTCGCATCATCACATAATAATCAGTGCCAACTGCATATGTGTAAAGCAGTGCAAGGGCATGGAAGTGCTCATCTTTGTGCAGCTTGCTAAACCAGAGAAATGAGGTTCTGTTTCTTCACACTGCATCGATATTATAGTTACTGGAGCCGGAAGCGCTGCTCGTCCTCACGCACACGTGTCCTTCCAGCCCTGCATAGTGAGATTCCTATCAGCTGCAGGACACACAGGTGTGAGGACGCAGGAGTTCTGCTCTTTTAGTCATCCTCGGGGAAGGAGTGCACTGCAGAGAAAACAATGAAAACAAGCCCATTCATTGAGTTTGCACAAATGCAGACTGCACTAAACTACTGAAAAATAACACCATGTAGGTCAACAGCAAGAAGCTTGAATACTGGCTCGACACGCTATCAAGAAGACCAAAGCACAAATGACATGAGTTTGCTCAAGATTATTTGAATTTGAGTCCTCAATAGTATATGATGACAGTACGTGATGAGTCCAGAACAAAGATTACTCTCAGGAAGATACAAGTGAGCTCACTGGAATGTGCAATCAGACAATTTAACTTCAAGAAGCTCTTAGGGGTGCATCCTTATGTGCTTCCCTGATTTCAACTGGCTGAAGAGAAAATGCAGGTCCAATACTGAAGGCAAAAGCGCACAGAAGGGATTGACACTTAAAATATGTACTTAAGCGGAGCTGCTGGTTCCTGTTGGAACAGCGAGGTTCTGACTAAAATTTACGTCATCAGCACTGATAGCTTACATGAGGTCAGCACTTTACTGGCATCCCTTTTAATTGTCTGATGCTGCTGAAAATATATCTGGCCAACGGCTAGCAGCTTTAGCCGAGATAATCATGTTGCAAAAAGAACGCCGAGGACAGAAAGAAAGCATGAGATGGAAGCGTGTAGCCACAGCGCATCAAGAAGATCTGGAAAGGCACTGATATTTACTTTATCTTTTTGGAGGTGCACATAGATTGAAAATAAGAATGCGGTTGCTACATCATCCAGCGAGTAGTTTTGTTCTTTGATTCAACATTTCTTCAACCCGTCTCAGATACAGAAGGTCACAGCGAGGTTACCATCAAATCCTAGGGAGAACTGTTCCACGCGTGTTGAACAGCGAGCTATGCTGAGCCAAATTCCTCCTCAAGATACGCAGCATATTTAATGGCCTCCACTCAGCAAGATAAATCCTAGACTTGAAAATTTATCAAATCTTTCATTTTAGAGGCAGTGCCTATAAGATCAGGCAATAATAAATGCATCGTCCACCTTTAGGATCAGCAGTCTGAGTCATTTCTTCATGCAAATCTGGTAAAAATATTATAGAGCAATATACGAGATGTCTAATATACCTGAGACTGCAGAGGTAGGTGGATCGTGTTGCACACATGTCAATGAAATTGTGGACTTCTCATTAGCAACTTTGTACTTCCAGACTCTGTAGTACGAGCTAGCCTAAGCTGCATTTCTTGAAGAACACATAAAATAATCAGAGGGCGGCTGAAAAGCTGGAGGAACAGCCTACAAACCGCGAAAGAAAAGGTGGAGATACAGATGCAGTTGAGATCTCATCAGGCAATACGGTACAGTAGAACTGAAAAGAGTGAGAAGCGCCAACAAGATGAGTCAGCGATTCATACTCAAAAGAACAAATGCAACATGTACAGCTTTTAAAAATAAGAAAAGTGTTAGGGGTGATATTAGGATGAAGCACTATTAAATGGAATTAAATAATGATAACATGGCAGACCATTTATAAGTTGCTAACATGGTCAGATCATACTATGAAGGCTATACCCTCTCAAACCTTGTAACTAAGTCAACTGCCTATTCTTAACATTCCATTTGGCATAATACTGGTTCTACAGCATGAGGCAATAAAGTCGTGATATGATGGAACATAGACAAGACATAACAGCTTAGGTGGGCACGGGCTGACATGCGATTAATATTAATTTGAGTAGAAAGTGGAACTACTGATCTATTAGCATTTCACAGAAAGTATACATTCCAACTGGCCTGATTTAGAAATGAGAAGCACGCGTGTGCTCTTGGTATTTATATACAGGTTGTTGACCAACTGCGAGAAATAGCATCACACAGAAAAGGGATCCGCGATATTGTGATATACATTTTATTAGGTGATCCAACTCGCAGGTTCGCTCTTACACACCATTTTGGCCTCGCAGCCAGGCAAAGAAAACCATCGATGCATCAATCCTCTGTGAAGTTATGATCAAATGCGCGAACTTGCCATAGCAGCTTTTAACTAAAATAATGGCTTGATCGCGGATGTTCTTCATCAGCCAGATGCGGCATGATTTAAAACCAAGGGTTGCGAGATACTTGGCGCACATTGATTCCGCGGAGCTCTTTCTGGATGCAAATATCCTCTGAGATTGGCCTGAACACTCCAAGTAAAAAGAGATAACGAGGGACTGTTGTTCATCCATGGACACGAATCCAATGGGTTGGGTAGGTATAATCTTAAAGTAAGTCGTGATGATCCATCAGAGCTGGGCATCCAAAAGAGCTGGGAACGGCTCGGGTGCGCCGTAGCGCGCACCATCTGCGCTTTTGCAGGGCGGAACCTTGAGAGACGGCTGGCTGGCAGGGCAGCACGCGCGTTGAGTTCACTCCCGCGGAGGGCGGCGGACGGCGGCGGCACATGGATGCAGAATACAGAAGACGGCTGGCGATGTGGACGGATCGATCTCGTCGGCACCGTTCGCCCAGTCGCGCCGCCGTGCCGCGTGCTGCCTCCGTCTCGTCGTCCGCGCCGTCGCACGAGCACGCGACAGGTCCGCCTCGACGAGAGCAAGCCGCCGGTGCCCTCGAAACGCGCGCGGCCGGGACCTCGCCGGCGTCGCGCCGGCGTCGGTGCCAGCCGGCGGCGCCAGCGCCTCCCTGCGCGCGCGATCGCGGGAAAGCGACAGTCCCCTCCTCGTGGCGCACGGTCTCACTCTCACCCGCGACGGCGCTGATGGCGGCGGCGGCGTGATGTGCATGGTGGGCGTAGATGGCTGGCTGGCGGCAGCGCCCGACGGTAGAGACGAGAGGATAGTGAGACATCTAACTGCATTAGCTGAATTATTCGTCCCACCGACATGAGTATCGGACATTATTGTTATAGTATGAATGTACTTCTTTACCCCTTGGTTAAAAATAATTACCAAAAGCGCAATTACGGCGCCTATTTGTCACAGTGGCGCACCTCGATTTCCGAGGCGTTGGCGTTACGGCGTTACGCCCAGCCCGTACGCATGACGGCAGCGTCACTAGACGGCTTACGTGGCGCGTCGCATTAGCGTTTCTCCAGCTGACTGCGATGTGTGGGCCGCGAAGCTACCATAGAAACACGTAAATTATCAGCGGCTTACGCGCTTCTCCGAAGCATTATAAAAACTCATAATTCGCCTTATGCCAACCTTTAGCATTAAGTTAATACCGATCCTCGTATACAGTAAAATGTATTATAGAAAGTTTAAACATTAGATAGACGTGCGATGGTACAGGAGTACCTCGGACTATCTCTCTTGTTGACGAAACATTGGAGGCCCGGAAGTAAATGGTCATTATAAGATTTTATATTTATTTACCACCATTACCTTTGTGAGAACGCCGTGCGTCGCTCTCGTTCTTTATTCTCGATTCGTTCGCTCCTACGATGCTCTTGTTATAAATTCCTTCTACCTTGACTCTCAAACATAAGAATAGGGAATTTTGAGTAAGTAAGGGAGGTGTGTACCTGTTCTCAGAAAGTGAGATTTCTCCTTTTTCCCTTTGATGTTGAAACAAATCTTCACGCCTGCATCTGCGTGAATGGCGCGACTTTAAGCCGAGCATAAGAATGGTCTAATGAGCATGATTGTTGCTCTTCTCATTTCTTTTCGAGTGTCTCACGATCACTGCAAGCCCGCTCGCGGCTTGCGTAAGTTAGTCTTTCTCGATTCCCACACACAACGTGCCTTCAAGGATCCCCTACGGGATACTGACGATTGATCTCGCAGTCACCGCTACACATATTCATTTTCCAAAGCGGTCACTATAAGTCTTTTCATAAATTACCTTAGGTGAGTATGTTCACACTAATGAGCCAAAATTACGTGAGCATCTGCTGCCGAAATGAGTTGTCCGCCTGATTGTAATGACCGCCTCCCTAGATCTTCCTTCTTAGGTGGCATCGCATATGAGCTATTAGCATGTTATAGAAAGAATAGAATGAATATTTCTAAGATACTCTAATCATATATGTCAAATGAATACTACAATTAGTGCAATACATCTAGCTATCATGGCAAGGTTGGATTACATCTACACATGGCAAGCTACTACTGGCCAACAACCAAGGACCTAAACTTGATCATTATCGCAATTATAAGCTCACTAGTTCTTACATTCTGAGGGTGGATTCCAAAGGACTCAACAAAGATCAAGCCACTCCCGCTGATCTACCACACGGCCGTAGTGGTCGCAGACGGGGGACTAGAGGGCGTGCAATGAAGTCCTTTTCTAAAAACTAATTAAGTATGGCTTTAAATAGAAATATGATGGAATTTAAACTATTTGCTTAGCCAAGACTTCACCCCTCTAGCTATGACTCTAAATCACTCCTCACAAAAAGATCCTACACAAAGCAAATGAGGTGATAAGCCTAGCTTGAGCTCCTAACTACTTTCTATTGCAAGGTCACACAAACCTATGCACTAGTAATCAAACAAATGTGAGTCTCCCACACAATTCTAAATGAGCAAAAAACACTAAGCCAACTCCTAAGCTCACTAGATGCACAATGGACAAGGCAACACACGCCTAACCCAAAGGCTCAAATTACTTAGCTACACAACTAGGCAAGGCAACTAACAAGCTACACAAAGCTAGTAATTGCAAGGGTACTCCACAAGCACAAGCACAAGATATATATGAATGTAAATGCAAAAGCTTGTGATTTGGGAGAATGCAAAACCACCAGAAGAGTGTATGCTGACACCGGGTGATTTTTTATCGAGGTAACGCGAAGCTTGCCAACTCTCTACTCCTCGCTGTGTCGCACTCAACACCTTGGGTGGTTCTCTTTGTGTTTCACTTTAGATGGTTCTTCGTCTCCAGCCAAAATGCCTCTTTAGGCTACCAAGTAGCTATCACCACTCAAGTGAGCCTATCACAAGGCAATCAAGAAGACACCACACCTCTACAAGTGAGGTAACTCAAAAGACACGCCTAGTAGTGATGCTCTTTCGCGACCCCTCGCAAGGTGAGCTCAACCTTCACAAATCCTCCTTCAGCACCGCGACAATCTCCGCTATGCGTTTCACGGGTTCCTTGCCACCAAGCCGCTTCAGGAGGTGGCAGGTAACCTCTAAGAGCAACAAGCACACCGGGCCAAACACGATCACCTAGTGCCACGTAATGCGATCTCTCAACGCTAAAATGCATAATTGAATCACTCCTCACTTTGACGGATGAACTTCATCAACTGCTACAAGTGAGGAGGGCTCTCAAGCACCAACACAAGCTACCAAGGCCTGGCGTTCAAAGACCAGCAAGGTCGCATGTGGTGGCAAATAGCCCCCCAAGTCAAACAGAGCCGTGATGAAATCACAATTCTTCGCGAAGCTGGATCGACGCATCGATCGGGATTTGGCACTGAAGGCCTCGCCGCAAGGCCTCGGCTGCGCGGGACAGGCCATCGGGCCCGGCTACTGGGCGCGCGCGGTATGCGGCCGCCCACGCCTAACGCAGCTACTTCGAAAGGCCCGGCCACTGCTCCGCCAGCACGGACGCGATCTCGGACAGACTGCCACTGGCCAAACACGCTACCGGGCAGAAGCTCGCTCAGACGTACGCGACCGGGGAAAGGCCCGGCTTGGCGGCCCGGCCGCGACCGGAAGGCCCCGGGCCGGTTTTTCCAAATAAACTCCACCGAAACACCGACTCTCCTTCTCTTCGACATGCTACCCATCAAGTATACCAAATTTGAGCACGAGGAATAATATTTTCACATCTACCAACTTGTATCCGCGCATAGAAAATATGCAACTCATTTTCTCGAAAGCGATGACCAGCTTCTTCGCCAAGCCTTGGCCGAGGATGAGCTGCTCACAAACCCAACTCAACCCTTTTTCAAATCATCCACCGCCTCGCCTTTGTAAATGTGCCAACACCACCAAGTGTACATCACCATGTGCAAGTGTGTTAGCATTTTCACAATCATTTCAAAGGTCGGTTAAGTTCTTAGCACGCCCCACTCGATCCTACCACATCGCAAATTAGATCGGCCAGTGGCACTAGATGACCGATATGCAAAACAAGCTTGCCCTCTGGATAGTACGCCATCTATCCTAAACCTCGGTCATAAAACTTTCTAAGCCCGCGACCGGCGAAATGAAATGCCCTATAGGTTATACTTTGCTCTCATGTGACGCCATTCCGCCCATCCCAAGCCGATGTAACACATGCACCAACATCGACACCAAATGATATGATCCACTTTACATCATCACGTGATACTACTGGTCCATATCGATGACCTCACTTGCTCACCGCGGCGCGGCCCGCGGCATAAGTCTTGCCTAAGCTTCACCGGGCTCGCCCATCGCCCACTCGCCACGATCACCTGCCCTTCACACCAGTAAATCCATTCCATCAAGCCGCTTCCTTGTCTTGATCTTCACCACTCCTGGTCACATGACTCCATGTCATGCTCTCATATATAATAAAGCTCCTTCATTGCAATTAACATGTGTGAACTAATCTCCTCGTGGTATTATCTCAATCACACACATATAGTTCACCTAATGTTGACACTCAATTACCAAAACCAAAAAAGAGACCTTCAACGTCTCTAATATAGGGCAGTAATTACAGATAAACGCTTGTATAAACACCACGTTTACATCACTGCTTTATCACCACATAGTGATCATCTATATGGGATGCCATACAATTCCATGCATAAAAATATAAAGCAATCCTCACAAAACTAAACATATAATCATAGTTACATGCAAAACACGCATCAATAAGAATATAACAATTATAAAGATCAAAGCCATAACAATTGTATTCTAAATATAATAGTACTTACGTGATTGGATTAATACAAGAGAGAAGTCTCAAGAACTATGATCCTTGCTACTCTTGACCATCAAATGAACTCAAGATGAACTTGACTAACCAGAACTAGCTAATTAGCTAACTACTTCTAGTATGAACTAGGGTTTAGGTCTAGACTTGGCTGACTTGATGAGTAAGAGTTGATAATGAAATTGATTATTAGCCCTGGGGTTACTTCAGGTCTCTTATAGTACTTGGTGATGAACGCGGAACCCTTGATCAAACTGACCTTTCAATAACGGTGTAGATACAACCCTCAAAGTCGGTGGTAACCGACATAAAAGGAGAGGGGCGATTGTGGTGACCCTCACCTAGCGGCCGCCTATGTGGACCGGGCGCCGCCAGGTGGGAGTGCCACCTTGGCATCCTGCCTTTTCGTGTCCTCCTCGTATCTTCTAGAATGTTTTAGTCCACTTTTCGAGTTATTTCACCTGGTCAAGTCTTGTCATTATATGTCTTGTATATTCCTAACTTTCTCCATTCCTTCTATGCTATTATCCTGTTAAGTCCCTGGTGCAGTCACAAAATACCAAAAACTCGTGGAAATATGCTAGTTGTAACCCTAGACTTATGTTGGTCTTTTTTGACTTGAGCTCTTATTTCATATGTTAAATTGATTTACAATATTATGCGCGCCATAAATAGTGTCAACAACCATCATGCCGACCTCAAGGCAGCCTCCTCCCGACTCGGCCACGCCTTCATCATGAAATGGGCAGTGTGGCAGGTCCTCAAGCCCATCATCGTCATCTTAAACCAAAGACTTGCTGCTGGACACGACCTCGCCAGCCAAGTCCAATGAAGGGGGCCCACTTAACCCTGACCCTGCAGGACAGCAGGAGAGAACTTCATCTAACACTTTCATGGGAGGACTGGTGGATACCGCGACTCTGCATCCATGCTGCTTAAGCCGGACAACCGCCTATCAAGGATTGAGACCGTGAGCTCAACGATGAGACATGCACGCGGACGCCTCTACTCACCATATGTAAAAGTGCTAGAGCCCTCCCAAAACTAAAAAGGAGGGGCACACATTACTAGGAGAAGGGGCCTTGGCCGGAGAACAACTCTATCTCGAACCTCCTCTCTTCCGGGAGGGACGAGAGACTCGCCTTCCCACCACCTTTTCTTTCTCGGACCTGAGCCCCGCTCCCCTCACTCGCTGTATCCCCTATTACAATCGGCGGTGCGAGGTAACATGAATGAAGTCTCAAAGGACAAAGCATTCTGGGTCGTGTTCGAAACTGGATAAATCTGTGTCTCCCCGCTTCACTACTATCGCACCATCTCCCTCCATGCCTCCTCCTCCCAAACACTTTAACACATGCGACATATAAATAATTTACTTACCCTGACTCCCTTTGACATACCCTTTTTAGAACGACCGATTCTCAAAGTTTAGCACCCAAACTTATGGTTCTAAACACAGCCCAAGAGAGTTAAATACTTGAATGTATAAATGGTTTCTAATCTTTTGTCAAAATAATAATAATGATAATACTACATATCACTAAGGACCGTTTGGTATGGATTCACTCCTCGCCTAGCTCCTACTCGCTCCCCTCGTAGAAAGAGCTTATCACTCTCATTGGAGCACATTTTCTTATCTCCTCTCTCACTAACACACAAGGATCCTAAGAGCTTTCACTTTAGTTTCCTGTGCCTCTCTCACCGCATTTTGTAGGTGAGAGAAAAAATAATTAATGTGTTCCTTAAGCGCTTTTAAAGATGATGGCAAGGAGTAGTCACAACCCCATAGTTGAGGAGGTTAAGTAGACCTTTTTTGAGTTTTAGAGAAAAACTAAACTCACTAATTTATTGCAAAAATGACCCCCTGGCAAACATGGTCCAGTCAGCCCAACAACGAACAGCCCAGCCCCAGCCCAGCCTACAGCGGAGCAGCCCCCACCTACTGCCTGGGGCCAGGCCTTTCCCCTTCATCCTAACCCAGCGATCTCTTTTGGCCTCGACAATCCTCCTTTGGCCTCCACCTCCTTGTCCACGGCGGCGGATCCTCCACCACCACCCGTCCGCACGCCGGCACGATCTCCTCCACCACCACCGGTTATCCGCGTACGCCGGCCGATCCTCCACCACCACTGCCCATGGAAGCGGATCCGCCTAGTTCCACGCCGGCAGATCCTTCCTTCCACCGGCCGTGGAAGCGGATCTCGCTTAGTTCCCAGCCGACAGATCCCTCCACCACCACCCCTCAAGGAAGCGGATCCGCAGGGCTCCCTCAATCTCAACCGCAGCGACCAAGGCGGCGGGCTGACCCTCGCCGCGGTGTTGGTGGTTGATGGCACGCTCAGAACCCAAGATCCGCATCCTAGATATGCTCGGGAAGCGTGCAAGGAGTTGCCGAGGTGCTGGGTGCGTTTAACTATGAAGACGAAGCTCTCATCACTGTGGTGTGCCGGGACGGCACGGCGCTTGCCCCAGGTCGCCGACTCGCGACGGCGTCACGGTCCTGTCCCTCAATATCGCCTGGCCACCCAACCGGTACGGGTTCACTCGCCCTGACTCCGCCTTGATCATCAGCTGCCACAAGAACTTGCTCCTCTCTGCCTCGGCAACAAGGATGGCTTCTACATGGTTTACAATACCAAGGCCAACTCCATCGCCGTCGTCCCCAGGCGAATTTGCTCTCTTAACCCACTACCCCATTGCACGGGTCCGATGGGAGTTTAGGGGCTTCGCCGTCTTACGCCTCCACCAGCAGCGATGACTACCTCCTCGCCGAGCTTCTCTTCCGCACGGAAGACCGGAGCGGCAAGGCACCCCACAAACAAGGCCACTCTTCCTGTGGAGGTCGTTCTTCAGTTTATCCACCGCCTCTGTCGATGATAAGCTCTGTTTCAGTTTATCCACCGCCTCTGTCGATGATAAGCCTATCTGCAGCCCTTATATCTGCCTCACCCCGACAAGGTCCCTCCCTTCCCTAGATACCCTGAATTCTTGTCCCAGTACCCCAGCAGTGGATCCCCATGGAGGTGGAGCCCCTCCCCACCGACAAAGACAACCACCCCTCCTTCCGTGCAGACATGACCTTCGCAGCTGGAGCACCTCGCTCGCTGGGTTGACCTTCAGGAAGGGATCTTGGTCTACAACCACCAATATCGTGTTAGGCAGCAGCAACCGTTCCACTTCATCCGTTGCCTCCCGAGGCATGTGCCATGGAAAACATTGGCGTCCCGCAGGAGTACACCGCTCCATGTGCTGCATCAAAGGTGGGGCCTTGAAATTCGTCTCAATGGAGGGCTTCAACCGAGAAGACATCTCCATGGCCGAGGTGGTGCTCATAACATGGATTCTGACTAATCCCAGAGTCGTACCAAATGGAAGTGGGAGTTGTTTGAATCAGTCCGCATCGGAGATCTCTGGCACGACCAAGACTACAATGATTTGCCGCTGCTGCCACATTTTCCGATCATCAGCACGGTGAACCCTCGTCATCTACCCACCGTCCGAACTACAAGTACAATCCCAACCCAGATGGAAGCCACAGAAGTATATGTTCTCGGCGCTGACATGCATCTTCAGGCTGCAGTGTCAGCTTTCAAGGCCTTCGCCCATACATGATGCTTCATTCTCACTTCTCCCGCTACCTAAACCAGGTACTACCTCCCTTTCTGCCAAAACAAAATGACTAAGCATTTAAAAATAGAGTTTTGTATGTGGTAACTAGCTAAGTGCCCTTGTGTTGCTATTGGTTTAATTTTTCTAATATGTGTTTGGAGCACTTAAATTATAATACATACATTATTAAATGTGGGAATAGATCAGGACCACAACATGAATTTTCAACTGCTGCCCAAGATTCATGATTATTAAAACAGCCACACAAAAGAATGGATTTCAACTGCCATTGCTCAATTTTCTACAGCATACCGTGAACAGTACATTATGTTAACATGTAAAAAAATTGTTAACCACGTCCACATCACAAGACCATGTTTTTAAGGCAGATGAATTCAGTGGCAGAATCTGATAGGAAAAGGACATGTATTTATACAGTAGGAGCATGCTTAATAACCAAGTGCCCCAATGGGGACATTCTATCTAAAACAACCACAAGGTAACGGATAGAGTAGCTCAATTTAACTGATTTTGCCTAAAATAGTTTGGCAACCCATTATGGTTCCAAGAAGCACCTTACCACCTTCTGGCTTCCATCACCAAAATAGGTTCAAGCAGTGTTCTCTTTTCACAAACCATTGGGCCCAATAATAGCTATCTTTTCACCTCTCTCTACTATCAGATTAGCATTGGTGAACAAAGTCTGGACACACATCACAGTTATAGGATAAGTGCAAAATTTGATTTAGAGAGTATCACAGTATATAAATTCAAAATACTAAAAATATTGGAAGAAATGGGTATTTACACAATAATGCTGATCTTATCCTCAAATCCAAATTGAAGATTGTTTATTGTCAACACAGTTCTCCCACTTCTTCAACGATCAGGGAATCTGATCTATAGCTGCATAAACAAAATGTTCTGATGACCACGCACGCCATATCAAAATGCCTAAGTTGGACAACCGTTTTTGTCTGCATGTTAATATTTGACGGTTTTAGCAATAGATGTGCAAAATCAAGAAATTGTGACTTGGCTAGTGCACTATGTTCTCCACTGACTATGTAGAACAGAAGCTAAAATTTTGTAAACCGAATATAAGCTCCAGGCTATATTGATTTAGGAATGAGAAAGTAGAATGTAGGCATCTAGTGGCATCCTAATCCGAAAATGTTTATTACTTTAGTTTTTTGAAGAATTGGTTTATGTTTTTTAAGCAACTGGTCAGCATATGTCCAAATGGATTTGAGAACAGATCAGTAGATCAAAGCCGAAATCCAGTTGTAGATGGAAGTCTGCAACTTGATAAACTAAGAAAAGGAAGACCCTGTTTTTGTTTTAACTAACATATATTGTTTTAAGGAGTCTATGTGATGTGTTCCTAGCATAAGCTATCCATATGAAGCACTTGTCGCTTTTGTTTTAACTAACATATCTTGTTTCTTCAGAGAACAGTTTGCCCAATGAAGGAAGAGGTTGCTGATGAGGGAGACCCTCTGCATGGGCTTCGTCTGATTTCCACTAAGTCGCTCAGAGTTTCTTCAGGAGAGCTAGCAGACAAAGCCAACAGATTTGGACGTGCTTCCAGTGGGGGTTTATCAGCAAAACTGGACTAACTATGTCATCGATCTCTTCAGTGGTTGGTTTGCAGTGTATGTTAGGAGTGTCCTAGGAGTTTAGGATAGTAAGGAAACTCCTTTTTTGTGAGGAAATCTACCTCCTCCTTAATGGTTTCATCACCTGTGACAACAACTACGTAAGCAGCCAGGACCTTTTGTGATGTGATATCAATGTTCTTTACTTAATAATGTTTCTCGTCCCGATATCTATGTTCTTTACTTAATAATGTTTCTCGTGCCATGGCTGGCTGGCTGTGATGTCGCTGATTA
>JADLZK010000860.1:0-189741 GCA_015847255.1 Hyparrhenia diplandra | reverse complement strand
AAATATATATCATCAATATTTTCCACACACACTTTTACGTTCGATCTAGGGTATGGCACCTCTTTCCAACGATCGAGCTTGACGGAGCAAAACATGCGAGAGGTATGTATGCATCACTTTCCATTCAAAAGATCCACAAAAACGCGCAAATAGGATGAGTGAGTGATACAAACAAAGTGCTTTGAGAGGAAAGTTCAAACAAGAGTGACTTTGTGAAGTCAATACCATAAGAAAGCAATCATATTTCTTTCAAAAATTCAAAAAACTTGCAAGTCTTTTTGCGCATGAGTAATAAGCGAAGATAGAAGTTCATGCTCCATTGCTCAATTGTTCTAAGATAGCTTGGTAGCCACCATGAATGCTCTAGGCGGGTGAGGAGGCTCGAATAACTGTGTGCAAGCTTACATCTTGGAGATTGAACCACTTTAGTCCTAATACTTCACTCGGGGCGAGTAAGGGGTGGCTAAGTGTGGGGAGTTTGTGACGGTAACCAACTACAAATTAAGCCAAATTGACATAACACCAAAACAATAACCTAAATAGAAGTTTTCAACTAACATATTCAAAGTTTTGTGGTGTTTATTTGGACTTGCGGTACCAACTCAGAATGATCACTTTGGGCAAAAATACAACGAAAAATAAAAATCAATAGAAAAAGGCCCGAAAAAGAGCAAATGGCAAGCCCAAACAAGAATCGGGACAAAAACGTCAAAACCGAGGCGGGGCCAAGACCACCCAGACAACTTTTCACGGCAAGGAGGCCCGGCCCTCACAGAAGCCGAGCAGGCGGCCCCCGTCTTGTAGCGCACCACAGTGTGGCGTATCTGGCTGAGGCGGGATTCCGGGCAACCGAGGGGGAGGCGGTTTGTTACCTTCACGGACACTCACAGAGCGTTGGATGGTGGTTTGGCGGATATAGAGTTTCGTTTGGTGATTTTAGCATAGGCCCCTCCCTTTTTTGTATAAATAAGCTCCTCCTTCACACTCTCTACACAACAATTCAAAGGAGAAACCCGGTCACTTGTTGCAAGAGGTAGAATTAGTTCTTCTTCTTCTGCTTCTTCCATATCTTCTTCTAATTCTAGAGAGTGAGAGGAGAAAAGCTAGAAAGAACTTTGTTCTTTCTACCGGAGTTCTTGGGTTAAGCCTCGGTGTTCAGCGGTTCCTAGGAGGACAGTCTTAGGACTTGTCGATTACACTTGGAAGCTATTACCTCTGCAAGCTACTTACACTTTGGTAAGGAGTCTTGATTATCTTCTTGACTACTTAATTTCCTTCGTATGTTCTTAGGCTGTTGTAGACTTACGAGTTGGTAGATTATCTCGTTAAGGCGTTAGTTCTTGGTGAGGAAGGAACTCTTTTGTAGGAGGGCAACTTGGCCAACATCAGAAGCTGTGACCAATAGTGCAAAAGCGTGGTGTTTGGACTAAGCGTTCACCTACCTTTTTGTGGCGCATCCACGGTTGAGGGGTAGGCGGCTTAGTCGTGACAAGCCTTGTCAGGTCGCAAATCCCCCCACGTTCGGGTGTGGCGGGTGCTAACAGGAAGGCTGCCCCGGTTAGGCGTTGGCCAGGTGCCGTAAGTAGGCAGTGAGACTCTGAAATCCTTTGGAAAACTTGCTTTATAGATACCTTGCTACTCTTAGAAAACATACCCTTGCCTTAGGTTGACCACAGACCAGAGAAAAAGCCTGTAGCACTTAACCGTCCTTATTAATAATCACGATACCACAACACCCAGGGTGAAGTGCTACAACGGTATTTTAGGTGTAAACTAGCGGATTTCTCTGTGTCTTGTAAGAAACACCAACAAGCAACTTGTGCCATGCTTCCCTGGGGTGGGCAGACTCTTTCAAAACCTATTCGAGTACTCATAAATCTCTCATACGGATACATGTGGTGGAGGGTACATCGGTCCACGGTCTCCTTAACGAGATGGACCATGAGATGGACGGATATGTCGAGAAGAAAGTCGAGGCGGGAAGTAAGCCTCGAGAGACACATCGTGTCACCCACATTCTTTTCAAGATCGTTCGGTTTTAGTTCGTCGATCACCTTAGAGATTGCATTAAAAAGAAACGCGGTGATGGCTTGACCTTTCGGACCTTCAGGTAATATGTTGGATCAGGCCCAACATCGTCGTGAGCATGACATCGCAATCGTGAGCCTTCATCGGAGCATTTTGTTCTCTTTAAGCGAGCCTAAGTTCGGGACACGAAATTTTAACGTATCGAGAGGGAAGTTTGACACTACAGAAAGAAGTCGCACAACTCACAGCTACTCGGCTGAGGTCGGGTTTGCAGACAAGGTGGTGAGGGCAGTTTCGTCGTTAGGAAGGAGCTTGGGCCTTATGTCCCATCTCCTCACAGGTCGACTCTTGCTTTATCATGGTCTTCGATTTCCATTTTATTCATTCATAAGGTGTCCCAACAAACTTCAAAGGCGTTCTTTTCACGTGCATGATATCTATCTTTGTGGCGAACGCTATGTCTTTCGATGAGTAGCTCCCATAGGATTAACATTTTCTTCCACCTCTTCTTATCGGCGAGGGCTTTGCGGTTTACGGCTCTTATTTGCTTTCTCTTTCTCTTTCTCTTTGTTTCCTTTGGTTACCGTCAGTGACGGTCGTATCCTTTACCACACCTTTCGTCGCTTTGTTCCCCGTTGAAATGCCTTGAGATGCATTTGCTTTCTCCTTCGTCCCATCAAAGCTGACATTTTCATCTCCACGGTATGGATGCTTGTAGGAAGAAGCATTCGATTGCTTTATAAACCCTCTTCTTTGAGTTATTAAGCCATCGGTCTCGGTGTCGTCATGATAAGCTTGATCTTTCTCTCCTTTGCTTTCGCCCGAGACCGCCTCACGGTGTCTGGAGATATCGGTGATTGTGGTGAAGAGCGGGGCAGTAAATTGAAGGCGCTCTCTCTTGTAAGCATCGTACACACGGCACCACCCACTCTTTCGAGCTCCTTGAGATCGTCCACTTAAGCCTGGTACCTCGATGTCCCGATACGTGATGAGGACCCGAAGATCAAAAGGTGACATCATCATGTGCCTCCTCGTTACGACCACGGTGGAAGATTGAATAGTTAATAACACTTAGGCGGACACTATGTGTGCTATCTCATGTTACCAAAGGGGTTCATGCCATCGTGCTCGGTGCAAGCAAAGAATATTCCTTAGGTCATCGAGAAAAAGTTTATGTTTGTGATCAATGTCCATGCTTGAATACCATCTATTTGGAGTGCCTTATATAATCATCACGCTTAGGCCATCAGGAGTGCCATGTCATCGATCGTCGTCCTCGGGAGGTTGCAGGCGGATTCTACTTCATCATCATCAATTATTTCCTCATCCCCAATTGTTCTTTGCCTCGCCACCATCGGTTTGAGGATCCTGCGCTTGGTCTTGGTCGTTGTCGTTGACACCTTCTCCATGCTTGTTCCAACTTGTGTACCCGGGCATGAAACCTCGAAGGATTAGGTGGGATTGGACTAAATCACGAACTCGAGTATTGCACAGTTACGCGGTCGACACATGGGCACCACATAGGCCTTGGGTCTCACGCACATGGGCCTCCGCGGCAGGAGGAAAAGATTGCAACCCATCTAAGTACTTTTTAGTGTCGCGTCTCACCTCGGTACATCCAAATGCTTCGATCCCCCATCGCCTACAAAAATAAGGAGGGTGGAAATTGAAGAAATCCTTAGCCAATTTAAGTCAAGATATTCTTTGCCAACAACTAGATGCACTATTCTATCTCAGCCATACGCATTAATCGATCGCGTAAAAGCTGGGATCTTAATATATTCCTTTTCTTAAAAAGAAGAAATTAGAAGCGTCGTAGCTAGGTTTGCTCACCTGAGTTCGAGAGATCGGCTCGACCCACCGTATGGCGACCCCCTGCGAGGGGCGGCGGAGCACGGCACTGCCACAGGGGAAATCCTACGGGGCGGGCGGAGCACGCCTCGACACGAAGATGGCGGCGAACGCAGCGTACGCCCTTCTTCGCGTCGCTCGCTTTGAAGCGCCGCGAGCACCAATATAATCTCTTGGGAGAGGAACGCGGTGACAAAGGAGGAGAGCTCTAAGCACGCCAGCAGTACTTACATACCGATATGGCGGAGCACACACCAACGCAGCCACCCTCTGTGCGTCGCGCTCCGCTGCATGCCTGCGGTGTGCCACCACCGAGGAGAGAGACGGTGCTCAAGTGTGTGGCGACAACGCCTATATATACTTTAAGAAGAAATAACCCGAAGCGGCTTACCGGACCTTGCGTACAAGGTGCAGTGCACGCGTACTAAAGAATCGTCGCTAACGGATAACCCTAACCGGTATGCTTACAAACGCATATCTCGCTTTACTAGGTAGGAGTACTATGAGTTCTGATACACATGGTACCACATACGCCACCAGAACCCAATGAACGCGTGGCGCGCTTCGCGGATGGCCGCCACTTACACCGCGATCACCGTATTATCCATCGTCGGCGGGGAAGCGGCCCGGCTTCGTTGTTACCACAAGAGAACGGGCCTAACATGCGGAGTCCAAATTCGGGCCCAAAGGAAGGCCGGCCTCGCCGAAATAAGCGGAGGCCCGCTTCAAAACCGGATGCGTGCCCAAAGAAGCGAAGCCTGAGCGGTGGCGACAACACACGTCGTAAATGACCGCTAGTCGGTAGCGGTTAAGCGACATGTACGAGACACCTGCTAACACATCTCGTCTCAAAACTATCTGTGGCGTCGGTAGTGGTTTGAGACATGTACGTATTACCCTCGATAACACAACTCGTGCGGAAACTATAAAGCGGCGTCGGTAGGGGCTGCGACATGTCTGAACACCTCCCTACGCGCAGCTTCGTGCGAAAATAAGCGGCGTCGGTGGCGGTTGCGCCATGTAGGACACGATAACACAACTCGTGCGAAAATAAGCGGCGTCGGTAGTGGTTGCGACATGTCGAGACACCTCCTAACACAACTCGTCTGAAAAATAAGCAGCGCGACTTCAATTTCGTGGCGTTCTGAGACCCTTGTATCTTGTTCAAGCGTCGGTATCTGCGGCGCAGCGTGCATGCCGTGTCAAGCAACACGGACGGGTATCGACCCGCGCGATCGTGATTCGGCGTGCGTGCGTAATATCGCCAGCGATGCGGCCGGAGGCGGCGAAAAAGGTGTCTGCCTGCAAAAAGCGGCGTCTGAATTAGGGGTTGCATCCACGGTCGATCGGTCTCGAAAATCTTTGTGATGAAAGCGGCGTGTGCGAATCACGTTGAATTCTGCGAACACTCGGTTTCAAAAAGCGTCTGCCGTAGCCGTAGCGTCGTGCCCGGCAAAGAAAACGCGTGCGGATTAAGAAAGCGAGCCCGGCGTCACAATCGAGCAGCGTCGTAATGACCTCCTATTCTTGCGTAGCGTATTGGTCTTGTGGGACCATCAGGCGTCTATGCCCGGCGGTCGCCCGGCCCGCGGCGTCGGTAATGTCTATCTGAGCGCTCGTTATTAGTGGCGTCTCGTCTGCTCAGCTTGGCGGTTATTAGCCTTTTTTACATAGTGTAGTATCGCGTCTCAATCCCACGGGCCCACCCGTCTTTCTACCAAGCATGGAAACACATCGACCTCCCTTGGATCATCCATGCTCTCACTCTATGCAAGTCATGCACCGTATGCTTGCCGACTATCTTCACACATGGGGCGCATTCGCTCGCCCATTTTCTTTGCATGCCACAATGAACCTGTTTATACGATTATCTTTGTCTACACTTGTCTTCTATCAATCCCACCTAATATCTCCAAGCATAGATTCCTGTACTCGATTGCCTTTAATTGTTGCATCTCGTGGCCTCTGCATCAACTTGTGTTGTCCTCGTCCACGGCACATCGTCTTCTCCTTATTGACATGCGGTACTGGACCAGGGGATTCGCTCGTTACCGTTCTTCCTATGACCTATGCTTGTCTCCCATATGTTGGGTCTCCTCTAGCCCATTCGTCTACTTGAGAACGTCTCATCACCGTGTTGTGGTTCCGGTATCAATAACGATGTTTTCTCTATTTGTAGAGCTCGGTAACAATTTGTGCCCTCTCAAACTATTATTGATAAAATCCTTGTCATGTCCAACTCTTCGATTAATGCAATTGTTGTCAACTCCAATTGGTAGTTATGTGATATTGAGGGGCTATGGCCTACTTTTTCACCTAACCGACGATCCACCGTG
Source organism: Hyparrhenia diplandra (assembly GCA_015847255.1). NCBI lineage: Eukaryota > Viridiplantae > Streptophyta > Magnoliopsida > Poales > Poaceae > Hyparrhenia > Hyparrhenia diplandra. The sequence continues at coordinate 183,526 of JADLZK010000860.1, read as the reverse complement.
CATAGGGAGAATGGTAATAATTGTTCTTTGCTATAAAAGATGGGGAGATTGATGATGGGGGAAAGTGATAGCCTCCATGGTCAATAGCTCTAAGTAGTCTATTATTATGAGTCAATCTAAGGTCAAAATAGCCTATCTTGTCCGGTTTGAAGAGGTGCGGTGTTTAGGATAGTGTATTGGTCGATGCATACCTCATGCGGCATACTCATGTGATTGAGCGAGAGCGGTATGTCCATTGATGAGTACTATTTTGCTTTTAATTGTGTGATGTGATCTTTAAATTTTATGGTGCCAGGCTACTCCATGTCGAGCCCATAAGTTCATTGAAAAGGTTTTTTACATATAGATTTATCATGGGCGACAAGCTGAATGTATATGATTCCATTCGGGATCCGTTCAAAGCATAGCTCTAGCTCGGAGATCTATATTGGGACTGTAGTTTATAGGCTAATTAAAGTGACCTAAATTTTTGTTTATTTTTTTTTGAAAGATGAGTCATGTAACTACACTGGTCCGCAGCTCTAGATTCGAACTTTCTAGAGCTATTGGTGACTAACTCTAAGAAGATATGCTAGAGCTAGAGCTCTACCATACACTTCATACACGATTTCGCACGCATACATGCATCATCGATTTACTTGGAGAATGCATCATCTGATTTACTTGGATAAGAAACACGTCCCAAGTATATGTTTATTGCATTTGTATCACATAGTGTGTTGGTAGCTTCTCGTAAGACCACTTTGCACCAAAGGGCACCTCGACAAAGCCCTCGTAAGCATTGTGGCGGGACTAGGTATTGGTATTTATTAAATGCACACAATAAAGACAAGTTATCCATAAACGCACAGAGAAAATACGGTTATAGCACTTCACCAAGATTAACCCAATTTTAATATCTTACCCAAGAGAACAGAAAGTGAATGTAACTAAGATCTAACTTAACCCTACTTCCCAGTCAAGGAACTTAAGAAAGTAGCAACATAAAGGAGACTTATCAAGCAATCTAATTCAAATCTAAATAAACCTTGTTTTATATTATTCTATTAAGGACGTTAATTCTTAAAAGAACAAGACAACTTCTTCTTCTAAGAACAAACAAAAATCTACAATTTCCTAACAACGAGGAGGTGTACTTGTCAAAGATATATGCTCGACAGTCCACCGATGGGTTACCCCACGACGGTAGATTGATCGGTGGAGGTGCACAAGACCAAAATCTAGATGGTTAACAGAGACACAAGACACACAATGTATCCAGATTTGGGCCGTCGGCTTGACATAAAACCCTACGTTCTGTGCTCTGCTTTCTATATTGGCTAGAGTGTATAATGAGGCGAAAAACAAGGGAGGTCCCTTAGTCGAGGGATAGGTAGGGTTACATATATAATCTACGAGGTATAGAAGGATACGATTTGTTACATACTTTCTATGATCAAAGTCTATCCTAGCAGATCGTCGTCTTCAGGATATCCTCCGAATGTCGTGCGACATGCGGCGTCTGCTGCCTTGAACCGCACTCCATCATGTCGTGGGCCGAGCCGCCCCTGAGGTCGTGGCCCAAGTAGTGCACCGTGGATACCTAGGGCGAATTCCCCGACAGCTAGTCCCTGAGCTCCTTGTAACCATTGTGCAAGGCGCACGAGGTCGACGTACAGGAACCAAAGGTCGGTGAAACGTGTGCGAACATCGGTGAAGTCGTCCTCTGAGGTCCTCAAGCTTCCGGAGAGGTCGTCATAGAGTGGTAAGGCCTGATGTTTGAGCTCTGTGAGAGGTCGATAGGCGCAACCATGAGGTCTCCAGATGACCCTGCTAAGGCCAGTGGACAACACGTCGAGCAGTGTTACGCCATGGCCGAGCTCAGTGACGTCAGCAGCTCGAGCATGACATGCCAGAAGGGTGTAAGGTGCTCTTGTATCAAAAATTTTAAGTCCTTAGTTTTCCCCAAAGTGTGCCCAAGTCGACATACCGTCTGTATCAAAAATTTTGAAGTCCTTCAATCTTCAAAAATTTTGAAGTTCAACCCTGCTAGTGAGTCAAGCAAACAAGAAAAACAACTAGTCCGCAATCCGATTCCTAAAGCACCATCCGTACTCATGAATACCACCAAAATTAACGACTCCCATTTTCTACTGTGCATCTTAAACAGTGGTCGATCTTCTTGTCTATGTAGGATGGACCACTAAGCGATCCAAAATGTTGCCTTAAAAATTATCTTTATAAATGCGTTAGAATTAGCCTTGTCAAGTACCATATCATTTCTGTTCAACCATATTGCCTAACAAAGTGCAGCTGCTCCAAGCATAATTTGTTTTTAAGCTTCGGATGTAATCCATAAAGTCAAGAACCAAACAAATTAGCAAAGCTGGTGGGCGGTGGAATTCCACAGTCGATATGAATGGTATTCCCGACAAAGCTTGCAAAGAGACAGTCAAAGAATAACTAAAAATACACAACACTTTAAACACTTCCTTGTCGGTTCTTCTTGGCAGCGGTGGGGCAGGGTGGCTCGAGCCACCTCTACTGCTACCAGGCACGTATAGAACCAATAAAGCTTCCCCATTGAAATTTCAGCCATAGATGTACAAGTAGGAGGGGCTGAGATCTTTTGATGGTAGAAGATAGTCTCGTTTGCTAATTGGGCCAGCAATAATATAGAAACAAAGAATTATCTAGGCAAGGCCCAAAGACCAACCGGTGAAAGAAATCCTATCCCTATCCCAAATTCCCCATCCAGACTCCACCGTGCCCTTCCCTTCCCCATCCGTATCGAGTGGCTAGCGACCGCTTCACGCACGGGCGCGGCTCGGCTCCTTGCTAGGGCGACTATGGTGCCGGTGAGCTGGGGATGCGAGTGGTGATCTGGTGAGTATCTTGCGCCGAGTGCTGGTGCGGGGGCTGGCAATCGGGCTGTGGAGCGGCGGCCAGTCCTCCCCGGGCGGCGGGCGGGCAGGCTGCATGCCATAGGGCATAGGCGTGCGATCTTTGGGCGGCGAGGGCACGCCACGGTCTGCGGAGCTAAGTCGGTGTTCAACCGGGAGATGCCGCACCCATTTTTCCATGCAAATGCAACTCAACGCCACAGAACGAACCTCATTGCTGAATTGGTCTCTGCTGATGGTGTCATCCACTCTGATCATGCAACAAAAGAGCAGCTCATCCGGGATGAATACAGGGACAGGCTTGGTAAATGTGAGTTTAATGGGTTCTCTTTCTCCTTGTCTGGGTTTATTCACAGAAATGACAATTTAGCCCACACGAAATCCCTTTCGGTCTGAGAGGAAATTGATAATGTTGTAAAGCACCTTCCCAACTTTAAATCCCCAAGGCCAGATGGCTTTAATAATGAGTTTGTCAAAGCTTCTTGGTCAGTCATCAAGCAGGATATTTACAATCTCTGCCATAGCTTTTTCAATAATAGTTGTTGCTTACAAAGTGTCAATTCCTCCTACATTACCTTGATTCCCAAGACGGACAATGCAAGAACTGTCTCGATTTTAGGCCTATTTCTCTCCTCAACTCTTCCATCAAGTTAATCACCAAAATGCTTGCCAACAGACTTCAGCAAGATATCACCTCCCCGGTGCATAGAAATCAGTATGGCTTCATCAGAAACAGAACCATTCAGGATTGCCTAGCCTGGGCCTTTGAGTACCTGCATTTATGTCACCACTCAAAGAAAGAAATTGTGATCATCAAAATTGATTTTGAGAAAGCCTTTGATAAGATTGAGCACCAAGCTATGCTTTCCATCATGCAAGCCCATGGGTTTGGAGAAAAATGGGTCATCTGGATGAAAAGCATTTTCAACTCTGGTACCTCTTCTGTCTTGCTGAATGGAGTCCCAGGCAAAAAATTCCATTGTAGAAGGGGTGTCAGACATGGTGACCCCCTCTCCCCTCTCTTGTTTGTCCTTGCAGCTGACCTCCTCCAATCTCTCATCAACAAGGCCAAAGAGATGGGCCTCCTGAAGCTTCCTATTCCAGTTAACTCTGAAACAGATTTTCCTGTGGTGCAGTATGCTGATGACACTCTGATTATTATGGAAGGTGACCCCAGGCAGCTATTTTTCCTGAAGACTATGCTGAGAAATTTCTCTGACTCAACTGGGCTCAAGGTTAATTACAGTAAGACCATGAAGCTGCCAATCAATATCTCTGAGGAAAGGCTGGATCTCCTGGCTAGAACTTTTGGATGCTCTACTGGTTCCCTCCCTTTCACCTATTTGGGTCTGCCTCTTGGCATCACTAAGCCAAGGGTTGTTGATTTCATGCCTCTTGTTAACAAATGTGAAAGGAGGTTGGGTGGAATCTCCTCTATGCTCAACATGGCAGGTAGACTTCAGATGTCCAATGCTGTGTTTTCCTCCCTGCCCATTTTCTATATGTGCACCTTAGAGATCCCCAAAGCTATTATTAAGCGGTGGATAAATACGTAAAATATTGTATCCGGAGAGGGAATGTGATCAACGGAAGCTATATGCCAAAGGCTGCACCGAAATGGTGAACACTTCCAAAGAGGAAGGGGGCCTTGGGGTCATTAATCTTGACCTTCAGAATCAGGCCCTGCTAATGAAGTTCTTGGACAAGTTTATAATAAGCATGACATTCCTTGGGTAAATCTGATTTGGAATAAGTACTATAACAATGGAAAGCTCCCAGGCCCCGTCAAAAAGGTTCCTTTTGGTGGCGTGATGTCACCAAGCTCATCACCTCCTTCAAGACTTTTGCTCAACTCCAGTTTAATGATGGTGCTTCTGAGTTTTTTTGGAAAGATTCTTGGTCAGGAGACCCCTTTGAGACTTCCTTCCCTCACCTCTTTTCTTTTGCAAAGAAGAAGTTCATCACCATCCGAGATGCATTTGCCGAGGAAGATTTCTCCAACCTTTTTTCCTTGCCCCTATCCTTGGAGGCCTTCGGTGAATTTGAATTGGTCCAAGAGATAATGCTGCAGAACCCCATCTCGGATCACGGCAGAGATGCTTGGACATATTTGAATGGCACCTCCGGGTTCAAATCTTCAAGCATTTACGAAAAGCTCCTCACTCACAATATCATTGATCCAGCATACAAGTGGTTGTGGAAGTGTCCCATTCAACCAAAGCACAAAGTCTTTGGATGGTTGCTGCTCAAGGACAGGTTGAGTACAAGAAACATTCTCAGAAGGAAAGGCATGTGGCTAGAATCTTATAACTGCACCACTTGTGTCCCTGGAATTGAAGAAACAGTGGATCATCTTTTCTCGAGGTGCCCTTATGCTCAGCGGTGTTGGGGAATCCTTGGCCTATCCACTGACCCTGATGGTTCTTGCTTTGACAACATTCATGCCCTGAAATCCCAAATCCGGAGTCAATTTTTCATGAGTGCTATTATCATCATGTGCTAGACAATCTGGAAAGCCAGAAACGAAATGATCTTTAATAACAACCAGTGGAGCATTGAAAATTGCAAGGTGGCTTTCTTCAAAGAGTTGAACCTTGTTTCTTACAGGGTGAAACCAAGTGCCTCTCTTCAGTTCGAGCAATGGCTGCAAAACCTATAACCGATTCTGTTTTTTCCCTTTCTTTCAAAGTTCCTTAGCCTGTTTTGCTGCTTTGCTATGTTGCTTTGTTGCTTAGTTGCTTAACTGCTAGGTTGCTTTCTTTTTTCCACACACCTCTGTAATTATTGTTGTACCTTTCATGTTTCTTTATAATAAATTTCTGCAGGAGCCTCGGCTCCTTCAGTTTCTTCAAAAAAAAAGTCAGTGTAGAACTTCTGTTTAGCTTTTCTTAATTTTTTTCTTAGGCTTCATCCCTGTAAGCACCAAAATGTACGAAAGAAATGGAATGTCTTCCCCTTCACGCTCCTTGTCTGTTACCTCGTCCCCCACAACCAGTCCGATCCCCTTGGCCTTTCAGCATGGTCCTGGCCATCCACAGCACCATCTGGTTGTGCCTCTCTACACGCTGTTTTGCTGGGGCATGTACAGCACGGTGAAGTGGCGCTGGAGTAGAAATGCCTATTACAGTGTTGTTTTATGCCCTCAGTTGGGGCTCTACACCTAGGGGCCAAAGTAGCGGCTCTACTGAGTTGCTCCCTCTTGTGTTGTAACACAGGGCAACACAGTCTTGACTTTACTTAACCGTGGTTGACTTTATTTCTTATGTTCTTGACTATTTGGCAAGTAATAATAGAGTTGATGCATGCCATGCCGTGGAGCTCGAGATCTCAGGATTTCTGTTTCTGTTTCTGTGATTTTCATTATTTTGCCTTGTTGTTTTAGTTATTTAATTGTTCATAAATTCCAAAACTTACTGGTCATAATTTCACCGAGCTATTAGGTACCATAGCAAGTCAGCATTTCTATTTGTTGTTCTTGCTCTTGCTTGTATTTTTCTGGTTTTTATTTCATCTCTAGGAGCCGTATCTGTGAAAACTATGTTGCCAAACTGCTGACATCACCAAGTTCTTTTTTGTTGCAGTACTACGAGGATGTTGCAGTGTTCACCATGGTCGGTATTGGTTGATGAAATTCTAAGTGCTAGAAAACAAGGCAATACAGGAGAAAGCAAAATCCACTTTGAGTTACTAGAAGATTCTGTTGAGTCATTGCAGGCATTCACACAATATCCCACCAACATCAGAGGGCTGCGTTATCTAGAAAGTGGCAAAACTGGGTGTCATGGTGGTGCGTCATCTCCATCTGCAAAGTTCAAGTCTATTCAGGTCCATGGAGAAATTGGGATTTATGATGATGATGTATTTTCATCTGCCATAGGCCTCAAGTTCTTGATTTAAGTGAGTGCTCTATACGGAAATTGCCAAATTCTATTGGTAATTTAAAGCAGTTGAGATACCTTAATGCTCCAAGGGTCCAACATTCAGTGTTTCCCTATCGTGTCATGAAGCTCTCAAAATTAACTTACCTCAGCCTCCGTGGGTCCTCTGCGATCTTGGCGCTGCCAGATTCCATTGGTGAAATGGAGGGTTTGATGTATCTTGATTTGTCAGGTTGTTTCAAAATAAATAAATTGCCGGTGTCATTTGGAAAGTTAACAAAGTTGGTGCATCTAGATTTCTCGGGTTGTTATGAGGTTACATATGTATCAGAATCCCACAAGAGTCTCACTAATCTTGAATATTTGGACTTGTCACACTGCAAGAATATTGGATACGGCCTATCAGAAAATTTGGGTAGACTTTTGGAACTGCGGAATTTGAACATATCAGAGAGCTCATATGTTTGCAGTCTCGACTATAGGTGCCCCAACACAGAAGTTTTGTCTACTCTTACTAAACTTGAATGTTTGAATTTGTCACCAGGACGACACCACTTTTGGACTATAAAAAATCTATCTGAAGCTTTGAACAGGTTTGCCAACCTCAAGTATTTGAATTTATCATGTTTACAAAGAGAACAATGGCTCCGGGGAAGGGAAGGACCAATAAAATTTCAGAATATAAAACATCTGGTTTACCTTGACATATCATGGTGTAGTGCTATATATTCATGGTGTTCTGGAAACGTTGGGTAGCCTTACCAAACTCCAGCATCTGAATTTGTCAAAATGTTCATGCTTTGACGACTGGACTGAGTCGCATCGTTCACACATGTTGGAAGCCATCAGAAATCTCACTAAACTCCATTATTTGAGCCTATCATGTTGTTCAGGAACTCGACAACATCCAAAACAAGCATTTTTCGTCTTCCTTGAGTGTATTGGTAACCTTCACAATCTAGAGCATCTGGACTTGTCTCATAATGAAAGTCTGACGAGTTTACCTGACAGTTTTTGTAGCCTCCGGAAGCTACATGCACTTGATCTCTCGGACTGCAACAGTCTATTGGATTTGCCGTCATTTCTCACTGAAATGGATAGGCTAAAGTTTCTAGAGCTGAAAGATTGCTTTAGCTTAAACACGTTGAAGCAGAATCAACGCAACAAAAGTGTAGCAGTGTTACCATGCTTTGAGGTCCAGGCTGATTGCTATGATCCTGCAGGAAGCAACCTATTTCTGATTAATGATGTAAATTGTACTGAACTTATGATAAGCAGACTTGAAAATGTGAAGTCCGTGCAAGAGGCGTGTAGTATCAAACTGGCTGGAAAAGATAGAATGATGGAACTGAAACTCAACTGGACGAAAGATGTTGAGAGGTTTGTGGAGGACATGGAAGTGTTGCAAGAGCTAGTGCCGCCAACAACTCTACGACGTCTAATGATAGCTGGTTACAATAGTGTGAGATTCCCTAAATGGTTTGTTGGTAGTATTGCCTTTGATCTCCCTAATCTTGTTGAAATTTCCATGTCCGATTTTCCCAACTGCAACACCCTGCCACCACTTGGCCAGTTACCTAATTTGCAAAGTCTAGTCCTTGAACGAATGAATGGCATTACAGAAATCAACTGGGACTTATGTGGCAGCAGGCGTGCATTTCCTCAACTGGAAGTTTTTACACTACGTGAAATGGAAAGCCTCGGAGTGTGGTACACAACATACCCTGGTGGTAGGGATGGTGAGAATGAGTTTATGTTCCCTAAGCTTTATAATTTGGAAATAATTGATTGCCCCAAGTTGAGGCTAGAACCATGTCCACATAGAGTTTCTTGGTTGTGGACCATACGTGGAAAAAGTGATGACGTAATATTATCATGGGGGGAGGGGGAGGGGGCATCTCAGATCAGTGTTACTTCCTCCACCTCTATTCCGGTGAGTAGTCTGAGTGTAAGTGGCTGCAAGGTGCCTATGCATCAATGGAGGTTGCTTCACCACCTCCATGGCCTCAGTTATTTAAGCATCGTCGAATGCAGTGATCTGAGGAGCTCACCAGAGATCATACGAGCCCTCTCCTCCGTCTCGGAGCTAGAAATAGGAGAACTGCCGAATTGGTTGGACCAGCTTGCATCACTAGAGAGTTTGACACTAAACTATCACGAGGTGAAGGCACCGCACGATGGCTTCCCACATCTCACTTGGTTGTGTTCACTGTGTCTATCAGAGTTGGGAAGCATGACTACAGTAGACAAATGGGTGGGAAGCCTTGTCTCCCTCCAACGGTTAAAAATAAGGAGCTGTGAAAACCTAAATGATTTGGCAGAGAACTTCAGGCGCCTCAGCTCTCTTGAGGAACTTAAAATCTGGTTTTGTAACAGCATCACGTCTTTACCAGAGAGCATTGGGTGCCTCACGTCTCTCGAAAGACTTGAAATTGACGATTGCGGCAGCATCACATCTTTACCAGAGAGCATACAACAGCTAACCAAGCTCAAAACGCTAAATATTTTGAGGTGCAAGGAATTAGGGAAGTGGTGTAAAACAGAGGAGAACAAGAACAAGCTCGCTCACATCAAAGAGAAGGTAATCTGACCCAACCAATGATATATATTGTCTGTTGCTGTTTTCATTCAAAGTTTTTTTAGTACAAAAATTATTCTTTTTTTTTCCTGGCCTACATGACAGGATTTGTCGCGTGCAGATATATATGCCTGAACTTTCATTTACATTGTCTTCTTGCCATTTTTCTTTATTTTTTCTTCCTTTATTTGTAAATGACATCTTTTGAACTAATTGATACGTACTATCCTCGATGTGTGCATAAGTGCAAACGATCAAAACATTCCCTCCAGGCCCATTAGTCATGCATGCAATGTGTAAACTTTTCATTCACGTGAATTATATTAGAGATTCATGCTAACCACAGCAACTAACAATATTTGTTTCTTGCAGACAATAAATAACAAGCAGTTTTTCTAAGAGGGGACGGTGCTTGCTAGCCTCCTATCTCTTCGTTGCTATTCACTTGTATCATCATTTCCTGCTTCAAATAATCAGACTCCCCAAGTTCGGTGTTAACATGAAGAGCACGTGTCCTACACAGAACCTGTCAATCTGTAACTGTGTGCGGTGATGTGCCCCTAGCGACCAAGATGATCTGCAAGGCAAGAGAACCGCTGACGAACATGTGCCGGTGAGAACTAATTCTTTCTTTGAGACACCAAGACAGCACATGACTCATCACAGCCCAAGTGCTGGATCCGTCCTACCAAGGAAAGGAATGGATTCCCTCGAGCGTGAGTGAGCAGGACTTGCGTTCCGTTCATCATCTGCGTGTGCTCTGCACTGCGACTCGATCGCTTCACAGGTTCAGCCTTAATCTTATACTTTACACCTACTCGATTGTCTATTCTTTTTTTTTTTCTTTTCAGGAAGTACTCGATTGTCTATTCTAGTTCTATTTTCCCTACACTTGTGCTGTGCAACATCTCATTGTAATGAACTAAGTGCGTTTTGCATCTCTCCACCTCCGAGTAGATAGTAATGAAGTTCGTATGTTTTTCTTTGATAAACTGAAGTTGCTTTCAACAAGTCACTGTGCACGGGATGGAAACAGGTTGGAACACTGGGATCGGGTTTACGAATTCCAATTCACAACGATTTTCTCAGTTTTACGAATTCCTATCAGGCAGTTGATCCGATCCATCAAATCAAAATCAAAACAGGGTAATGGAACAAAGGGATCGGGTTTATAAATTGGAAACGGGCCAACGACCACATGAGCATAACGGCACAACATCGAGCGCGATCTCTGTCAGTCTCTTTTTTTCATAAGCAAAGTACCCAAATGCACTTTTTACATGTACTTCCAAGTGCTTATTTATAGGTTTGATAGAAAAAAAATAGGTGCTCTAAACTTGTCATCATAGCTTGCAGAAGCTACGTATGTTTCGAGAGAAGGTGTGGGCACCCACAATGGTATAAGTCAGTTACTAGTTCTAACTTCTAAGCTAACCTCTCAAATAGTACTACCTTTTAGCAATAACTCATAGGATGTGTTTGGTTGGGCTACGGCTTTTGGAAAAGCTGTTGTGAGCTGTGCTTTTAAAAGTAGTTGTGGGAGGATTGGAAGCACGTTTGGTTGTGTTGATGTGGCTTTTGGAGAAGTCCACCTCACTTGCAAGTGGGCCCCCATGTCATACATAGGTCAGGCATTCTTTTTCTCTCCCCAGAGCGCTTATTGTGCCAGCTGGGATGGAGCTCGCCGAGGCCATGCAGGGGAGGGGGCCGCTGGAGCCGTGGCCATGCTGCACTTGGGAGGATTTGGCGCGCTGGAGGTGCCATGGCGGCGCACCAAGGCAGCACTTCGAGAAGGGCCACGCCTGCCACCGGTGCTGCTGCAGCACCCACTGCCCTTAGGAGGAGCAGGGGAAGGAGCTCATCAGGCCTTCGCCTCTATACCTCAAGCCTTCGGCCGCAACCGGGGTGCTGAGGCCTTTTCCCTCCCCACCGAGACCTCCACTGGCCTCCATTCACCTCCGCCTCAGGGTGCCCGACCGGTACCTCCGGTGTCATGCTTGGAGGTCCCCTCTCCTGTCCCTACACAAAGGAACAACACGCGAACCAATTGGTAAGGTGGTGAGCTGTGTTGGCAAACTGCGGTCTAGGTCTTTACGGATGTGGGACATAAGTGGAAGAAGTGATGACGTAATATCATCATGGGGGGACGGGGAAGGGGAGGGGGCATCTCATATGAGTGTTACTTCCTCCACCTGTGTTCTGGTGCCTCATTTGAGTATAAGTGGCTGCAAGGTGCCTTTGCATCAGTGGAGGCTGCTTCACCACCTCCCTGGCCTCACTGATTTAAGCATCAGCGAATGCAGTGATCTGAGCAGCTCACCACAGATCATACGAGCCCTCTCCTCCGTCCAGAAGCTATATATAGAAGAATTACCGAATTTGTTGGGCCAGCTTGCATCACTCGAGCATTTGACAGTAAGCTGTCACGAGGTGAATTCACCGCACGATGGCTTCCCACATCTCACTCGGTTGGGTTCACTGCGTCTATTTGAGTTTGGAAGCATGACTACCGTAGACCAATGGTGGAAAGCCTTGCCTCCCTCCAACGGTTGGAAATAGACCACTGTGAAAACCTGAATGATTTGCCAGAGAGCTTCATGCACCTCAGCTCTCTTAAGGAACTTCAAATCTTTTTGGTGTAACAGGATCGCGTCTTTACCAGAGAGCATTGGGTGCCTCACCTCTCTCGAAAGACTTCGAGTCAGCCTTTGCAGCAGCATCACATCTTACCAGAGAGCATTGGGTGCCTCACCTCTCTCGAAAGACTTGAAATCAAGGATTGCCACCACTTCACATGTTTTCCAGAGAGCATACAGCAGCTGACCAATCTCAAAAGGCTAGATATTGACTCCTGCGAGCAACTAGAGAAGTGGTGTAAAACAGAGGAGAACAAGGGCAAGCTCGCTCACATCAAAGAGAAGGTAATCTGACCCAACCAATGATATAAATCATCAACTGACGTTTCGCTCTTGTTTTCCACTAGCTAGCTAGTTACTCTTTTCATTCCAAACTTTTTAGTACACAAGTTATTCTTTTTTTTTTTTTTTTTAGAGTACATGACACAGGATTTGTCGCATGCAGATATATATGCCTGAACTTTCATTTACATTGCCTTCTTGCCATTTTTTTCTTTATTTTTTTTCTTCCTTTATTTATAAATGACATCTTTTAGAACTAATTGATACGCACTATCCTCGAGATGTGAGCATAAATGCAAACGATCAAAACATTCCCTTCAGTTCCATTAGTCATGCATGCAATGAGTAAACTTTTCATTCACGTGAATTATATTAGAGATTCATGCTAACCACAGCAACTAACAATATTTGTTTATTGCAGATAATAAATCACAGGCTGTTTTTGTAAGAGGCAGACGGTGCTTGTTAGCTAGCCTCCTATCTCTTTGTTGCTATTCATTTGTATCATCATTTCTGGCTCCAAATGATCAGACTCCCCAAGTTCGGTGTTAACATAAATAAGGAGCTGTGAAAACCTGAATGATTTGGCAGGGAGCTTCAGGCGCCTCAGCTCTCTTAAGGATCTTCACGATGGGTTCCCAAATCTCACTCGGTTGGAAATAAGGAGCTGTGAAAACCTGAATGATTTGGCAGGGAGCTTCAGGCGCCTCAGCTCTCTTAAGGATCTTCAAATCAGGTCGTGTAACAGTATCACATCTTTACCAGAGAGCATTGGGTGCCTCACCTCTCTCGAAAGACTTTATATCAGCCATTGCAACAGCATGACATGTTTACCAGAGAGCATACAACAGCTAACCAAGCTCGAAAGGCTAAATATTTTAAAGTGCAAGAAACTAGTGAAGTGGTGCAAAATCAAGGAGAACAAGGCCAAGCGCTCACATCAAACAGAAGGTAATCTTACCCAACCAATAATATATACTCCTTCCATACCCAGAAAACTTGTCGTTTAGGACAGTGACACGGTCTCCAAAACACAACTTTGATCTCTTGTTATTATAAAAGTATTTATCGGAGAGTGATATATGTATACTTTTATGAAAGTATTTTTCAAGACAAATCTATTCATATAGGTTTCACATTTGCAAATTCAACAACATAGAAGTTATTGATGATTTATATTCCTAATGTTTGACTTAAACCTTGTTCTAAACGACGAGCTTTTTGGGTATGGAGGGAGTATCATCATCTGACGTTACGCTCTTGTTTTCCACTAGCTAGTTACCCTTTTCATTCAAAACTTTTTGTACAGAAATTATTCTGTCATTTTCTTCTAGAGTACATAACAGGATGTGTCGCATGCAGATATATATGCCTGAACTTTCATTTACATTGCCTTCTTGCCATTTTTTCTTTACTTTTTCTTCCTTTATTTATAAATGACATGACATCTTTTAGAACTAATCCATACGTGCTATCCTCGAGACGTGATCATAAATGCAAAAACGATCAAAACATTCCCTCCAGTCCCATTAGTCATGCATGCAATGTGTATGTTGGGTTGATGCCCAATAGTCAAAAGCCCATGTGGCCCATACAAGTCCATTAGTATATTACTACAAATGCTAATGATCTGGCCACCGGCTAATCAACCCTAATCACCCATATCCCACCCAGCCGCCGGTGCTTGTGCTGTGCACGGGCACACGCACACGCCCGCCCCCGTCGTAGTGTACGCCGGTGGTTTTGCTGCTGCCGTTCCTCCGCGGCGTTGAGTGCTGGCACACTCCGTCACGCTGTTCTTCTCTTCGTACGTGTGGACGTTCGTAGAGGTGCTGCTGGTTTTGCGCACTACGTCGTACGGTACGACTACTTCCTCGACGTCGACTACATCGACTACGCGATCCGTCAAGTCTTCGCCGCTGCGCCGCGCGGAAGGTATAATCTATGATTATCAACATGCAAGCGATCCTGTTTAAATTACGCGGTTTTAATTTGTGCTAGTGTGTAGCGATCCGCGTAACCCAACAGTGGTATCTAGAGCCGTGCTTGCGTTGTTTTTAATCTAGATTATTTTATCACAATTGGCTGTAGAGTAGATCGTTTTAACATATAGCATTATGTGTGTATTGGATTGCTTTACTCCTTTTTTGCTTCCTCATTATGTGACTGGCTAAACGGTCGCTCTGACGACGGCGCGCGTCGCCGCGCTGACCACGAGGTTGCGAATTCGTGTAGCGAAGCAGTTCATACACAACATGTATGGCTATACTTGGTTAGAACGCCATGTTTGTTAATTTGTTAGCAGCATGTGAAAAATCTATTCTATCCGTCATCGGCTGACGGGGCTAATTGTGGTGTTTATTAAAAAATATATATATACCAATAACGTCGTTCGTAGAAACGTCTAACTCGTTTTTTGCAGAGAATGATGTGATGGTATGGCCTCAAAATCATGTGATGATCTGTGTGTAATATTTTGGTGCGGCCTACGTTTGTAAGCCATTTGTTACAGCCGGGTTGAGGCTGTCATTTTTTCTAATGTATTTGGCCTACGTGCTGTCATGAGGTTTGCTCATGTGGTGTAATTTATAATTTAATCTGCTATTAGCATGTAGTAGGCATTTTAAATTATGTAATTCATCGACATGAGGCATGTTGACTCGGCGTGCACACCGTCTAGGGAAGGCGTTGGTTTTAAATACCGGTTCTTTGGCGGCCTTCTGGGCGTGCTAATTTTCGTTGGACGAAGCAAGGCCATACTATCACAATAATATGATTATATGTGAAATTCAATTTTATGCTTTATCTGCGATGAGTATGAAATGAAAATCCCTCGTAAAATTTAAGTTTTATGCCCTTCCAACAGCTGCACCTTTTGGATCTTGTTAGTAGGTGATGGGTCTACCAAAAAGCAGGACATCATTTTCTACCTTGATCTATTGGGTGGTGTCGGACACCACAAAGATAGTGTTGGTTTACTTGACGAAACTATCAAGTCGGACTTGGGTTTCGGGGCATAGCGTTGGAAGCCGAGATATATGATATCATCCAACGAACGAGTCGCATTGGATGCGATCGGGCAAGCGTTGCCTACTCGGTTCACTATGATGCTAGCGGTGATGCCAAAGCTCACTAGTTTCATAGGGGACGTGGGGTCTCGTCCCCACTATGCAATGTCGAGGGGCGTTAAGCAAAACATAGTGGGATTCTTTTATTAAAAATGTTTTAATGAAAGTAGTGCTAACCGTTGCATATCCTGTTGTTGTAGAAAATGTCGAGCAATTCGAGTTTCAATTTGCGATCAATCCTTGAGAAAGAAAAGCTAAACGGAACAAATTTTGTTGATTGGAACCGGAACCTGAGAATTGTTCTCAGGCAGGAAAAGAAAGAGTACGTTCTTGACACGCCTTGCCCGGATGAGCCTCAAAATGTCGCGCACAACACCAGTGTGTATCGTGCTTATGCGAAGCACAAAGATGATGCTGTGGATGTGCAGTGCCTGATGCTTGCTTGCATGAACTCTGAGCTGCAGAAGCAATATGAGAGCACCAACCCGTACGATATGATCGTGGGGCTGCGTGGCATGTTCGAAAACCAAGCAAGGGTTGACAGGTTTAACACCTCGAAGTCCTTATTTGGTAGTAAGCTTGCTGAAGGCGCTCCGGTCAGCCCTCATGTAATCAAGATGATTGGTTACATAGAGAGCTTGCAGAGACTGGGTTTTCCCCTCGATGACGATCTCGCCACCGATGTGATACTGCAGTCTCTGCCAGCTAGCTTTGAGCCATTTATTATGAACTATCACATGAATGGCTTGAAGAAGACGCTGACTGAGTTGCATGGGATGCTAAAGACGGAAGAGGTGAGCCTTAGGAAGGCTCCTAGTCAAGTGATGACAGTCCAAAAGGGTAAGAAGCGAAAGCGTCCAGCCAAGGCTAAGAAACCTGCTGAAAGTGAAACTTCTAAGCAGGCAACTAAGGCCAAAGAAAAGACTAAAAAGGCTGGCCCCCCCTCTGATGATGTTTGTTTCCACTGCGGTGTGAAAGGACATTGGTCAAGGAATTGCAAGAAGTACTTGGAAGACAAGAAAAAGAATGGAGGTGCGACCTCCACTCAAGGTATTAATGTCATTGAAATTAATCTTGCAACACGTTCTAATGATGCATGGGTATTTGATACTGGTGCTATGATTCACACTTGCAAATCGTTGCAGGGACTGAAAATAATTAGGCATTTTGCAAAAGATGACGTGGATTTGCGTGTCGGGAATGGAGCAAAGGTTGCTGCATTGGCTGTCGGCACTTATTCATTGTCGCTACCTTATACGGATTGGTGCTAGAACTTAATAATTGTTATTTTGTTCCTGCATTGAATAAGAACATTATCTCCGCCTCATGTTTAGAGGATGATGGTTTTGAATTTGTAATTAAGAACAAATGTTTGTTCTATTTTATGAATGGCTTGTACTATGGGAGATGTCCTGTTGTGAACGGGCTTTATGTTCTTAATCTTGAGGAAGCTGAAATAAATAATGTTAATACTAAGAGAGTTCGCAAAAATGATTATAATCCTACTACTTGTGGCATTGTCGCTTAGGCCATATAGGCAAGAAACGCATAGAGAGGATCCATAAGGATGGTCTTCTCGATTCTTTTGATTATGAATCAATTGATACATGTGAGTCATGCTTAATTGGAAAGATGACTAAAGCTCCCTTTGTTGGACAAAGTGAGAGAGCCAGCGAGCTGTTAGGCTTAGTACATACGGATGATGTATGTGGCCCAATGAACTCAACCGCAAGAGGTGGATTTCAGTACTTTTATAACCTTTACCGATGACTTGAGTAGATATGGCTATATCTATTTAATGAGGAACAAAGGCGTAATCATTTGAAAAGTTCAAAGAGTTCCAAAATGAAGTGCAAAATCATACTGGCAAGACAATTAAATTCCTACGATCAGATCGTGGTGGAGAATATTTGAGCCATGAATTTAATGATCATCTAAAGAGTTGTGGAATTGTTCCGCAACTGACTCCGCCTGGAACGCCACAATGGAATGGTGTGTCTGAGCGAAGAAACCGAACTTTGTTGGACATGGTAAGGTCAATGATGAGTCGACCGATCTTCCATTGTACTTTTTTTGGGGTTATACGCTAGAGACAGCTGCGTTTACACTAAACCGAGTACCATCTAAATCTGTGGAGAAGACACCATATGAGATATGGACTGGGAAACGTCCTAGTTTGTCATTCTTGAAGATTTGGGGTTGCGATGCCTATGTTAAGCGTTTAACGCCAACAAAGCTAGAACCCAGATCTGATAAGTGTATCTTTGTGGGATATCCTAGGGAAACCAAAGGATATTATTTCTATAACCGTCAAGAGAACAAAGTGTTTGTTGCTCGAAATGCGGTCTTTCTTGAGAAAGAGTTTCTCTCAAAGGAAGTTAGTGGGAGCACAGTGCGACTCGAAGAGGTTCGAGAAACACAAGAAAATGTTTCAGCTTCCACTGATAATGAGGTACAACTAGATGAGCCGGCGATGGTCGCTGACCAATATGTTGAACCCCAACCACGAAGATCAATACGGGCACGTCGCGCACCAGAAAAGTACACATTACTGACTACAGGGCAGCGTGACATCTTGTTGTTGGACAACGAAGAGCCTAACACTTACACAGAGGCAGCAATGGGACCGGAGTCTGTGAGATGGCTTGAAGCCATGAGATCCGAAATGGAATCCATGAGAGATAATCAGGTTTGGAACCTGGTAGATCCACCCGATGGCGTGAGGGCCATTGAGTGTAAATGGATTTTCAAGAAAAAAGATAGACGCTGATGGAAATGTTCACATCTATAAAGCAAGATTGGTAGCAAAAGGTTTTCGTCAAATTCAAGGTGTTGATTATGATGAAACATTTTTTTACCTGTCGCTATGCTAAAGTCTATCCAGATCCTTCTAGCAATTGCCGCGTATTATGACTACGAAATTTGGCAAATGGACGTCAAAACAGCTTTCCTTAATGGAAACCTAAATGAGGATGTGTACATGACACAACCTGAAGGTTTTGTCGACCAACAAAATGCTAGAAAGGTTTGTAGGCTTATGAAGTCTATATATGGGCTAAAACAAGCATCCCGGAGCTGGAACCTTTGTTTTGACGAGGAAGTTAAATCGCTTGGCTTCGTGCAAAATGAAGAAGAACCATGTGTTTACAAGAAAGTTAGTGGGAGCGCACTCGTGTTTCTGGTCTTGTATGTGGATGACATACTGCTGATCGGAAATAACATTCCATTGATGGAGGATGTTAAGGCATCATTGAGAAAGAGTTTCTCTATGAAGGACCTTGGTGAAGCATCCTATATTTTGGGTATAAAGATCTATAGAGATAGGTCTAAGCGCTTAATTGGATTAAGCCAAAGCATGTACATTGACAAGGTGTTGAATAAGTTCAACATGAATGAGTCCAAGAAGGGGTTCATACCTATGTCACATGGTGTAACCTTGAGCGATACTCAGTGCGCCTCGACGCCTGATGAGCAAGAAAGGATGAGTAGAGTGCCTTACGCTTCGGCTGTTGGCTCTATTATGTATGCCATGATATGCACACGCCCAGATGTATCATATGCTCTAAGTGTTACGAGCAGGTACCAATCAAACCCAGGTGAGGCACATTGGGTAGCAGTTAAAAATATCCTTAAGTACTTACGAAGAACTAAGGATAAGTTCCTAGTCTATGGAGGTACGGAAGAGCTCGTTGTAAATGGTTACACCGATGCAAGCTTCCAAACCGACAGGGACGATAGCCAATCACAGTCAGGATATGTCATTTGCCTCAATGTTGGGGCAGTGAGTTGGAAAAGTTCCAAGCAAGAGACGGTCGCAGATTCAGCAACAGAAGCCGAGTATATTGCGGCTTCAGAAGCTGCAAAGGAAGCTGTATGGATCAGAAAATTTGTTTCTGAGTTTGGTGTGGTTCCTAGCTGCTCTAGTCCGATAGACCTCTATTGTGACAACAATGGTGCTATTGCACAAGCAAAGGAGCCAAGGTCGCACCAAAAATCCAAGCACATACTGCGGCGCTATCACCTTATACGAGAGATCGTCAAACGAGGGGATGTGAAGATATGCAAGGTGCACACTAACCTGAACATGGCAGATCCGTTGACCAAGCCATTGCCACAAGCAAAGCATGAGACACACACAAGAGCAATGGGCATGAGATGCTGGCATGATTAACTCTAGTGTGAGTGTGGGAGGCTTATGATGATGTATTCCTTAATGGTTATCATATGATGATGACATCATGTCGACATTTAAATTTGCATGTATCAGTGCGATGTTCCATGACGTTTTTTTTTTCATTATTTGTGATTAACGAATGTGTGATTCGTTAGTGAAACTCCATGATTTAAAATTGAAGACGTACTAAATGAGATCCTCAACTTCTATCCGTCATGTGGGACTGTGACGTAGAGATAAGTTGATACATGTGTTGGGTGGATGATCATGTTTCACGGGTCATAGCGATATTGGATATTGCACCAACAATGTAGATATGTGTTTGGAACACAGTGTCGGATCGACCCACCCTGAGACACCGCGAAAATGTGCTATCGGTTAGTCTCATAAATAACACACATACTAACGTCCTCTGACCTGAGATCGACGTAAAGTCCCGGATTGTGTAAGTCATACTTTGAGGCTTCCAAACGCTACTCCGTAACTGGGTAGTCATAAAGGTAGCTTTTGGGTATGATCTAAAGCAAGTCGCAGGGTGCGTCGAGTCAAGATGGAATTTGCCCCTCCTGTATCAAGGAGAGACTCCTCTGGGCCCTCTCGATGTGTAGGAACTGAAAGTGCATGGCCATGCCTCGACTAATGGTTGGTCGATAAGATAAGTTCTACACAGAGCGAGAAATGGTCGAGAATCAAGGGTAGCACTTCACTCGCCTTGTACTTGGCTAGGTGTCGTGTGGCAAAGGACATAGAAATGGAGAGTGTTAAAAGGTTATGCAGGATATGATCTTCGTGGACTTTCGGAATTAGCATGCCTTGCTAGAGGCCAATACTAATTATTGATCGAAATGGCTTCGGTCGTGGCCGTTGGTTGCATGAACCTACGGGGTCACACACTTAAGGAGTAAGAACTCAAAGGACAAATGGATCAATTGGATTGAGTCCAGGATATTGCAACAAATTGCCAAAATGTTTGGTTGACTCTTGTGCAAGTGGGAGATTGTTGGGTTGATGCCCAATAGTCAAAAGCCCATGTGGCCCATACAAGTCCATTAGTATATTACTATAAATGCTAATGATCCGGCCACCGGCTAATCAACCCTAATCACCCATATCCCACCCAGCCGCCAGTGCTTGTGCTGTGCACGGGCACACGCACACGCCCGCCCCGTCGTAGTGTACGCCAGTGGTTTTGCTGCTGCCGTTCCTCCGCGGCGTTGAGTGCTGGCACACTCCGTCACGTTGTTCTTCTCTTCGTACGTGTGGACGTTCGTAGAGGTGCTGCTGGTTTGCGCACTACGTCGTACGGTACGACTACTTCCTCGACGTCGACTACATCGACTACGCGCGTTCCGTCAAGTCTTCCGCTGCGCCGCGCGTCGGGAAGGTATAATCTATGATTATCAACATGCAAGCGATCCTGTTTAAATTACGCGGTTTTAATTTGTGCTAGCGTGTAGCGATCCGCGTAACCCAACAGTGTAAACTTCTCATTCACGTGAATTATATTGGAGTCATGCTAACCACAGCATCTAACAATATTTGTTTGTTGCAGACAATAAATTGCCAGCCGTTCTTGTAAGAGGCGGACGGTGCTTGTTAGCTAGCCTCCTATCTCTTTGTTGCTATTCACTTGTATCATCATTTCCGGCTCCAAATATTCAGACTCCCCAAGTTCGGTGTTAACATGAAGAGCACGTGTTCTACACAGAACCTGTAATTGTGTGGGGTGATGTGCCCCTAGCGACCAACATGATCTGAAAGGCAAGAGAACCGCTGAAGAACATGTGCCGGTGAGAATTAATTCTTTCTTTGAGACACCAAGGCAGCTCACTTGAGATGTGGGCAGGACAAGGACTCCCCAAGTGCTGGATCCGTCCTACCAAGGAAAAGAAAGGATTCCCTCGAGCGTGGGCATGCAGGACTTCCGTTGCGTTCATCATCAGTGCGTGCTCTGCAATGCGACTCGATGGCTTCACAGGTTCAGCCGTTAATCTTACTTTAGACCTACTGGCTACTCGATTGTCTATTCTTTTTTTTTTTTTTTTTTTTTTTGGAAATTACTCGATTGTCTATTCTAGTTCTATTTTCCGTGCACTTGTGCTGTGCAACAACTCATTGTAATGAAGTAGGTATGTTTTTCTTTGATAAATTGAAGTTGCTTGCAACTACTCACTGTGCACGGGATGGAAACGGGTTGGATTGCCCTGTCGCAACGATTTTCTCTGTTTTATACAAATTCCTATCAGGCAGTTGATCCGATCCATCAAATCAAAATCAAAACAGGGTAATGGAACAAAGGGATCGGGTTTAAATTGGAAACGGGCCAACGACCACATGAGCACAACGGCACAACATCGACCTCGATCTCTGTCAGTCTCTTTCTTCAGAAGCAAAATCCTCCCAATGCACTTTTTTAAAATTTATATACTCACAAGTGCTTGATAGGCTTGATAGAAAATTGGTGCTCCAAACTTGTCATCTGAGCTTGCATAAGCTACATATGTTTGTAGAGAGAAGGTGAGGGCACCCACAATAGTATAAGTTAGCTACTAGTTCTAAGCCGGCGCCTCCAATAGTACTACCTTTTAGCAATAACCCATATGGTGTTTTTGGTTAGGCTGTGACTTTTACAAAAGTTATTGCGAAGTTGTGGCTTTTAGAAAAGTAGTTGTTTCAAAGGTGTGTGTTGTGGGATGATTGGGAAGTCCACCTTACTTACAAGTGGGCCGCACTTGTCATACACACAGATTAGACCTTCCTCCTCTCGCCCGTGCTTGTCCTGCCAGCCGGGATGGAGCTCGCCGAGGCCCGGCAGGGGAGGGGCTCGCTGGAGCAATGGCCACGCTGCACTTGGCGGATTTGGCGCACTGGAGGGGCTGCAGCGGCGCACCAAGGCAACACTCCGGGAAGGGCCATGCCTTCCGCCTGTGTGCTGCTCGCGCCCACCGGCCTTAGGAGAAGCAGGGGAAGGAACCCATCAGGCCTTCGGACGCAACCGGGGTGCCAAGGCCTTTGCCCTCATCACGAGACCTCCACCGGCCTCCACTCACCTCCGCCTCGGCGTGCCCGTCGGGTACCTCCCGGGTCATGCTCGGAGGTCCCCTCTCCCGTACCTGCACAAAGGAACAATCGCGAACCAACTTGTAAGGTGGTGAGCTGCATTGGCAAACTGCTGTCTTTTCCAAAAACAAAAAAAAAAGGTCTTCGGTGGGCCACTCTGATTAGCCTCCGGCCGTGTCCGAACAGAAACACTATGCGCCGAGGAGCCGTACCAAGAGTTGTGTGGGCGTGTTTATGATTATTAGATACTTTGTGGTTTGCTACTAGTGATTCTTATACGAGACTAAGCAATGAGAACATTGATTAGTAAGCACTTCATTATTTGGTTATCTATATATTAGGTTAATTTGTCCTTTGTAGTTCTTCGTTCCGCTACGGTGCTAAGAGGCGAAAGGGAGGCGAAGCGGCGTTCGATGGCCGCCCGGTGGGGCCGGGCGGTCTTCCTCGCCTCCGATGGCCCCCTGGGGCCTCGTGAGGTGGTGGAGACCGCTGCTCCCTTGCCGGTCGGTAGGGGTCCTAGGGTTAGGGTTAGGTTTCCGGCGGCGGCGTCGAGGCGGCGGCGGCGGCGGCGCCATGGAATAATGTCCTCTCGAGCTCGTCCCCGTCTCGGTGGTGCTCCGCTCCGGCGCCGTCGACGGGTTCGTGGAGGCGGAGTCCGGCTGTGCCGGCTCCTGTACAGGAGTCTGCGGCGGCCGCCGTTGCGGCGGAGGAGGCGGTGCTCGCGGCAGCGTTCTTCAGAGGTCACCGTCTTTTGCTTCGTCTGCGTCCGGGTGTGACGCCGGTGGCAACGACGGGTCAGTCTCCTCTGCTTTCTTGGACCTCTGGTTTGTCTGCTGGCCATGGTGGTGGTGGGTTTGGTTGGTGGTCTCGCCGGCGGTGGGAAGGAAGTTGCCGATGTCCTTTCAACGGAAGATGCGTCTCGGTGGCTGAGGCGCTGATTTTGCGGCATCTACTATGCGTGCTTCCTCTTCTTCTCCGGCAACGGGCGGCTCCGATGTGGTGGTGGCCGGCGGTCGCGGCGGTTCCGGTACGGCGGAGCGAATACTGGAGAAGGTTCTGGGTTCCAATTCTTGCAGCTAGGTCCTTAGTGTCCTTGCTTGCTTTTTGTTTTGGTCCTCTGGGCCTTCTTGTAAAAGGGTTTGTACTGTTCTTGCAATTTTAATGAAAACCCCCTCCTGTTTTCGCAAAAAAATATATATAGATGTATATATTGTATCTCATGAGAAATCTGTGTGGTGTGTGTAACAATTAGAATTGTCTGAGTATGTATTGGACCTGCAGTGGCACTCAACAATTCACTGATGGGTGTGCACTAATCTGGCAGTTGCGTCACGAGTATCAATGTTGGGTCGTGGCCTAAATCGACAGTGGCACTGACCATATCACTGCGGTTTAAGACTCAGTCTGGCACTGATAGTCACCAATATTACTGCTGGTTCTTTTCTCAGGACTAGCACTGATATCCAAGCTGTTGATAGGGCCTTTTGACCCAACATGGATTATTAGATCTTGAGTAGTGTTCTCACAATGAATTTGTATGATACTGCTTTTTATGGATTGGTTTGTGAACCGGAAGCATTAGAAAAATATTGAGAATATCCTTGGTATTCTGGAGCTCATACAACTGAACCGGCCTGTGATAAGGAAAGAGACCGGCGCCTGGTGCTCTTTGTGAAGTTCCCCACTCAGGACATATTACAGAAAAAAAGAGCTCTTTCTAACCGCACTAGCATCGGATTCCCCCTTTGGTTTCTCCAAGTGAATTTTCTGTTTTGGAGGTGGATCACTTTCATGTTACAAAAGTTTAGCGTGTCTCAGAAGCGACGCATCCATCGCTCAGTCAAGATCCTATTATTCCTGTCTTTGGTTCTGTAAATGAGGTTGAAGTCTCCGAGAAGGAGCCACCAGTTGATGCCATGAGTAGGCCGAAGTGCTTTAAGCACATCGAGGAATGCCTGCTTGAGGCTAACACGTACGTGATGGGCCATAGACTACTGTTGTTAACTGAAAGGTAGTGGAAAATCCTTTAATTGTGATGGTGGCAGGCACTTAACAATTTGATTCATGCAGACATGATTCTCACCCACAGGCCCGGCCCTTGGGGGGCGCGAGAGGGGCGACGGTGGTCCGGTAATTGAATGGGCCCCAACGTAGGTATACATAGTAATAGGTATTAAGTAATCTAAATAAATGTAAACTATACGATACATCTGAACCCAATTCCCGGAGTCCTGTGATTGACTCACGCGCCGCTGCTCGCTCGCGATTACGACTTCGTGAGTCGCCCCCTCCTGGCTCCTGCCTCCGTTCCAGATCCTCATTGAATTATCCAATTCCAGCCTAATCGCTTCTTGCAATCTCGAACCACCGTTCCAGCCTAATCGCTTGATCCTCATCCCTCAGGCCCAGGCGTCGTTTGTCCTGATTGCCTCCTGATCCAGTGATCCTCTTCCGGTCTTCTCAATCCCAGCAATCGGTGGTACCAGCCAGGTTGTATATTTGATTATGTCTGATCTGCTCCCGGCTTTACGAATTCTAGTTACTAATTGATTCCCTATCTTGTTTACTATGCTAATGACTGGATTGTTGGATGAATTGATATTGAAACTATCATCAACGACTTGCATAAAGAAATGTTACACAAAATTTTTGAGATAACTTATGTAAACAAATTATTTCATTTGAATATTGCTTTGACACTACTTGTTAATATCCATTTAAAATTGTGTGTGAATACTACCAATGGAGAGTAGTATTATTGGTCTTACGTGTTGATATAAAAGGGTCTAAAATTTTAGCTTCGTCCCAGGTCCTCCGATACTTAGGACCGGCTCTGGATTCTCATTCCAAAGCAGGAGAACTCCATCTTGAGATCTTGAAGCACACCAGTAGCCCATCTCTTCTAATCTAGAGACCACTAGCTGGTGTGTGCTTCTACTTCATGTCTCTTCTCTAACAGAGCTCATCCCTAGTCATCAGGTTGGATCCTTTGATCTGTCTCAGCCTCCAGTAGCGTCGTCAAGAGCTCCCCTTCAACAGCAGCCGGACTGCATGTCTACTCTAGCAGTTCCATAATCAGGTTTCGATTCTGGTCCTGTGTTCCACCATCTTGCTATACTAATATTGTGCTTCTCTAATCCACATCTACTACAAAGGAAGGGAGAAACTAAAAAGCATGTGAGATCAGATTGCCTGCCTCTCTTTTCACAAATTCACATCTCGTCTTAGCTGACTACTACAAGCAGCGCCTCTACTGATGCGGTGATGCTTCCGAACTGAGTTTAGTTAACCTCCCTCTTCGGATCTTGGGTCCTGCCACTATTGTGTTGCTTCCTTTTCAGGTTCCTTCCTTGATCTTGCACCTATTACACCTTATGTGCTGCTGCCAAACAGCCCAAACTTATCACGTTTCGTCCGTCCTAACTAATAAGCTGGTCTGCTCCATAAGTAAACACAGGAGCTCTTTAATTTGTAGTAGCAGCAATTACGGGACACAACCATGGAACCAGAGGATGTCACATTCCAATTTATACGAGAAATTACAGATGATTTCTCTGAGGAGCAGAAAATTGGTGAAGGAGCATTTGGAGTGGTTTACAAGGTAAGATTTACGCATGCTTACGTTTTAGTATAAACAACTGTATTTTCAGTAAACAAAATATTAAGTAGTACCGTGCGACAACAAACAAAACGAAGCCAACAACTGTGTTACCTACTTATCAAATGTTAAGTAGTATGTACAAAGAAATTAAGTTGTACCGAGTGCTGACTACATTTATTTGGCAGGGGTGACTAGAAACGGAGAGGATGTCGCTGTGAAGAAGCTGAAGCTTTCTGATACGAATCTAAACGATAAGCAGTTTCAAACTGAGTTAAATAATCTCAGAAAGCTTGAGCATCAAAACATTGTACGGATTCTTGGCTATTGTTACGAAACACAGACAAGACCATTTAATATGCCTGATGGAAGTAAGGTGTATTTAGAGGAGACACAAAGGGCACTCTGCTTCGAGTATTTGGACAATGGGAGCCTTCAAAAGTATCTTTCTGGTACGTGGACCTTCCATTTTTAGTATATATTGCAAGATGGTGTCCTATGTATTTGCATTTGATTAAATAGTATTTTTGTTCATACTGTAGATGAGCTTTGTGGTCTTGACTGGCACATCCGGTTCAAAATAATCAAGGGGATTTGTGAGGGTTTAAAATATATTCATCATGAGCTAAAACAACCCATTTACCACTTGGATCTAAAACCCGACAATATATTGCTTGCTAAGGACATGGTTCCAAAGATTGCAGATTTTGGTTTGTCAAGGATCTTCGATAAAAGAACAAAAGAGGACCACGACTAATCCCTATGGAACACTGTAAGTTAAATGCTTCAAGTGAACATATCCTTTTGTTATCCCACAAAATGTGTGCATTACAAATTTATTGGATGTGATGCAATGCAGTGGTTACCAGCCACCAGAATACATTGACAAAGGTGAAATATCAGAAAAGTTTGACATCTTCAGCTTGGGTGTCATAATGATAAGGATAGTATCGGGATCCAATGGCTACCCAAAATGCGTAGACATGCCTTCACATGAGTTTCTTGATCAGGTGAGAAATAATTTTTCTTATAAATCCAAACATTTTCATCTAATACTATTATCATATTTCAGATTATAAAAGTATCATTGCAGTTTGACAGTTTTATTTACTAGGTCCAAAATAATTGGAGGAACAGATTGCAAGCTACATTTAGTATTAGTTCCTTGCTTCAAGCATATTGCCACCAAATAGTGATATGCACTCAGATCGCAATGAAGTGTGTTGACAAAGATAGCCAAAAAAAGACCCAATATAGTGACGATCATTGAGAAGCTGAATGAAGTTCAAACTCACGATGGCAAGGTACATTTGTAAAACATACAATGGATAGCTAGGCCAGAAAATAATTTGCTACAACACAGTCTTGTTATTGGTTCACTTAGATATGTTGTAATTACTCAAGAATCGTTTCTAAACAATAGTGTTCTCTACAGGATTCAAGAGATAATAATATGCACAATAATTTTTTTCTGTTATCTAAACTGATATTAATCATTTGAATCATACTCATTGATATGGAGAAATTTCAACTCTATTTGTGTGGCATATATTATCTTCTTCGACTGCTATCGAAAAGCTATGTTGGCTATTTTTTCACACAAAACAACAATTAATGATTAGTTTAAGATAAAAAGTTATTTTTGCGCAACAATTAACCAACATAACAAATTTATTGTCTAACACAAACTTCTTATGCTAAGTTGTGATTTATGTAATGTAGACAGATTATATTATGTATCACAAACTATGCGTTGACAAAAAGAAAATAAAATAAAATTTGCATGTCATTTGCTTTGTCCTCTGTTAATTCAAAATATAATTCATTTTTCATCAAAATTCAATCTCCAATATATAAATAATTACTAAGTTGAAAAATACAATACTAGCAATGTTAAAATGGTTTCATTATACATGTTTGATTCAAGCTGATACCACGTATAGAAATGTCTATATAGTTCCTTAAACAAGAAATGTTTTGATTTGTGCAACTTCTCTAGAAACAAAAGACTGTTTTGGAATGACGATGGATAACAAGAAGATAAGGAGATTAAATGAATCAAAGGATATCACTTGTCAACACCAGAATATTAATTTGATGATAGGCCCTAGTTGTAGTGAACTGGATGTTATTGATGAACGAGAAAAGTTAACAGATGTTATAGAAGAACTCATTGTTGGGAGGATAGAAGAGAAAATGAAAATAATGGATATTTTACATGGGGTCATGTCGGAAAAGATTGTCATCCTTCCTATATATGGTATTGCTGGCATTGGCAAGACAACTTTTGCAAGATTGATTTATAATGATCAGAAGTTTAAACAAAGATTCCCATGTATGGGTTGATGTATCCCTAAGATTTGACTTGAATAAAATCCATAAGTCTATAATTTCACAACTATCGAAAAGAGAGTCGGGATAATGAGATACAAATACTACATAGTTGCCTCACCAAGCAATTAGCCACTAAGAAGATTTTGGTTGTTTTGGATGACCTATGGGAGGACGATCGATTACAACTTCAAGAGTTGAAGAATATGTTGTATCATGATACCAGCAAAATAATTGTTTAGTAACAACACGTAGTGAACGTGTTGCGAAAAAGAATGTGTGCTAACCTTCAATCATATAAGATGTTACCATTGACCAATGACATGTGTTGGGATATAATAAAACAAAGAAGTGGTTTTGAAGATAGATATGACAAACAACAATTGATGGGTATAGGATTGAGATTGCCCGAAAGTGTGGCGGTGTGCCTTTAGCGGCTCGATCTCTTGGCTTCACTTTTATGTTCCATGAATTTTGATCAATGGATGGATCTGCTGGCGGTGACATCCGGAATGAACCTATTTCGAAGGAGGTATCTTTACCAAATCATGCTCTTGCATCATTGAAGTTAAGTTATAACTATATGGATCCATGCTTGAAGCCATGCTTTGCCTCATCAGGCAATCTTTCCCAAAGGTCATAAGATAGTAAAAAATGATCTAGTTTACCAATGGATTTCTTTTGGGTTTCATCAAGCCAACAAAATTGCTCTCCAATATACAACTTTCTCGAGAAGTATATTGTGCAACTCCCGGATTGTCTTTCTTTCAAAATTTAGTGTCAACCAAGGTATGTTTTTTCTCATACCAATATTAAGTTTGGATCTTCTTACTTCTCATCCAATCAACTAAAAGGAATCTTACATCTCACAAATAATGATGAAGTGTGCTGATAACATAGATGGTACAGTGGAATGGAACCCACATAACGCCATGCTTAACCTAGGATACAACTTACAGTTCAAAAAGTCTATTTTCTGTCCTGATCCTTCCAGTCAACCCACTAATTTCTAAGAAAATCAAGATATTACATCATACTTGAGGTGGAAGTGGTGGAGGGTGGCTCATCTCGGGGGTGGAGCTTTGGCAAGACACTGCTTTCGAGGTTGTGCTCATAGAGAGCACGATTTGGCGAGGGTGGACAAGTTGGTAACAATGGTGGTAATGCTTGCAAGTACAGCCAGGGAAGTCAAGCAAGTGGGGAATATAGTTGGGTGAGGTAGATATTGAGTGGTTATTAGTTATGAAGACAAGCTAGTGGGAAGTATAGCCGGGTGAGGTAGATATTGAGTGGTTATTAGTTGTGAAGATGGCCACGCCTCCTTCATCTGGCGACAAAGAAGACTTGTGATTTTGGCAGCCGTTAAGAATAGATCCGATATAGCCAATATAGTCAAAATTGAAGCTAATGATGGTGGGAACAATGCACTAAAGAGAGACGTCAGTGGAGCCTATGCATGCATACACACGGAAATAGATCAAATGGAGAAGTAGGTGACCTGACGTGACCTACAAAGAATGAGGTTTGGAGGAATAAAGCAAGGGCTCATATATTTGTGTTTTTTTAGATAATGGATGACCAGAACATCCGGCCTCTACATTCGAAGATGTACACGACCAAAAACTAAAAGAAAAGAAAAAACTTTAGTACACGAAGATCGGTACTAAAGAACGCCTATAACCACATTACTGTCTATTGAGTTTCACTCTTCACCGTCATGGGTTGCTTGCTCATTTAATTTGCTAATAAATTAGCAAGCACACAATCCAAGATAATTGACGGAGAGAACTTCAACTCGAAGTCGCCGCCATACCACAACATGATTTGTGGTCTTGTTGACAGAACGAGCTTCATCTCGACGATGCTCTCTAGGGGTCATCTTTGACGGGTTGGTAACCACTAATTATGACCATTGCCGTCTTGATTTCCCAAACCTCGAGGCCAATCCAAAGAAGAAAGCCGGAGATCCACACAACAGAAGGAACGACCGCCATCGCCGTTGACCCACTGTCTTTGATCTTCGCACAAGCAAAGAAAAATCGCAGCCTTTGCATGAAGGACTCGCCGAGGTGCCTGGCGCCAAGGTGCTCCACAACACCAAAAAGTGGCACCATCGGAGAAGCGCCGACCCCGACACCGCATCTATACCTGTCTGAGATGGTGACGGATAAGTTACCTCCTCTTGTAAAAGGGTCTTGGCGGGGGGCATAGAACTCGTGGAGGAAGGGCGGGGAGGAGTCCTACGCGACGGGGAAGACCATCGCGTTTGGGCCGCCACCGCTGTCGACAAGTAGTGGTTGGGGTAGAGGAGGCGGGATCCGCCAGGCGCGAAAGGTGTTGCCGTTGAATATCCCCAGCCACTGACGATGTCGCGAGATTTGTCCGTGATACGCCATAGCTTCGCGGCCGTCGACTAGGCCTGGCCATGCCGCATTGCATAGCGTAGATCCGCCCCCTGGGGTGCCGATAATCCCACGCGCCGCCGCGCACCCACGTCCGCCGCCGGACCGATGTTGCAGAAATCCGGTGCGAGGGACGACCGATATGGGCCCATGGGTAGCACCGACCATGGGGCGACATGCCCCGCGCCCGCACCGTGGAGCCATAGGACCGAGCCCCGATGAGTGCCGAGGCCGTCCGGGGCTGGGTCGCGGATCCGCACCCATGAAGCACCGTGCGTCGCCTTGCATGGGATGGGGATGGGAATCTTGCCTTCGCTCATATATTTGTGTGCCCAAGTAGAAGGCATGCTAGACTATGTTTTCTACCCTGGTTCCCCAAACCCACTCACCCACATTAAAAACTAGTGTTGGAGACAAAGTTTTTTAGATAAGGGAACAAAGTTGCAAGAGTCATTATTATAAAAGAATACCATGATGCAAAGAAACCCAAAAATAAATGAAACAAAGTTCAACCAAGAGCCAAGAAATCAGGAAAGCTAGTAGGTGGTCGAATCCAAAAGTGATATACACAGTGTCCCAGAAAAGCTCGCAAATTGGCAATCGAAAAACAAATGTTGAATAGTTCTAGTAGAATTACAAAAACAACATTTGAGATTTCCTTGCTAGTTCCTCTTTGCTAAATTATCCTTGGTAAGGGTTACTCCCTTCTTTGCTAAATTATCCTTGGTAAGGGTTACTCCCTTTTTGTCGAATAAGCTTCTATACATGGACCGAACCGTGAATAAGACATTCTCGCATAACCTCGCCCGAACGTGCCTAGAGAGACACCGGTAGCATTCTAATCAGGTCGGTTGTCATAGGAGGAAAATTAGGAAGCTTTTGTTAGATGGTTTGTCACATAGGATACCTAAAATATAAAGGGCACCTTGATTTGGATTGTAATCATTGAAGAGAATAAACCTTCTCATGTGGTGCATGGATTTCCTATACAATAGTGGCATTGATTCCTTCCACAACTAGTTCCTCGCTACCCACCACAATTCTTGCCCTAATTCCAATTGTTCTTACGATATCATCCACTCTCCTCACCGATTAGCCCATGTGCACTATATCAATTTGGCATGAGAATCCATGTCCTAGGCATCGACCACCATGTCTAGCCTTGATAACTATCCTTTGGGTACCAACATCTAGATAGACTCCCATGATAGGCGTGTCACCCGAATACATAAATTATAGGTTCGTGATGACTCTATCATCATCATAGATGACTCCACCCCTTATGATACTCAATGTTTGTGGTGGAAGTAAAGATGGTAGGGATGATTATCAGCACAATCACTATGATGTCCATAATGATGATTATAGCTAGCCTCACCATCCCTCGCTCAATTTCCTAAAATTATTGAAAGTTTGATTCATTGCATTGGCTCAACAAGTTGGACAACGAGAAGGTGTGCACGACATCCTTGCACCTTGATGGCTTGGTGGCGTAGAAGTATTATCAAATGGAACAAGGACTTTTGGCACGTGTCATTGCAAGGACCTAGATGGCTAGAGGGGTGAATAGCCTAAATTTTCTTATATGCAAAGACGTTAACTAGAGAAAGTGGTTAGTATAAAATATGATCCTAATTTAGCCACTACAAGCATTAACTCAATTCATTAAAGCAACCCCTTGCACAAATCTTGAAGCAATTGGTTTCTACCTTAGTCACTATGATGGAGAGAAACTAACAACAAGTACTACTAACAAGAACAACTAGCTAGCTAACACTAACTAGAGAGCTACAAAAGTAAAATCTACATGAGGAACTAGCACAGAAGTAGTGAATAGGAATGTAGGAACTAGCACACAAGCAACGAATAGGAATGTAAATGGAAGTGTTTATCTTATACCAACATCGGACAAGAGAGATGAACACAATGGGTTTTCTCCCAGGGTTCGTTTGCTTCTCAACAACCTAATCTTTATTGTGTCAAGTCTCAAGGTGAATGATTCATACACTAACTAGCATTACAAGGTAGACCCACAACTTGGTGTCATAAGAATCTATCCCAAGAGCACTCCAACTAGCCATGAGGAATCCAATAGAGTATCCCTTTGCACCTCGCAAGGTGGGATCAAGAACCTCTCACAAGTCAAGCGATTGATGGAAGAAAAAACACCAATTCCCCTCACAAAACATCAAAGCTCCAAACTAGTTAGTTGGCAGCAAAACCACCAAGAGTAACCAGAATGCCCATGCTCCAACAATTGACGGACGGCTTCTACTTACCACATTTCTTTTTGTCCTTTTGTCATTTAGGTTTCTAACCACTTCCTCTCAGAGTCACACTAGTCTCTTAAGGATAACAACCACATATATAGATAATTCCTCATGGCCTATATAAACCTGGCTAGAATATTACCACCACTGTCCTTGTAGCCGCATTGGCTTCTAGGAGCGTAGCACGGGACATTGGGGGGGGCGGGGGGCTCGCTTGGCAGCGCAACTTGCTTGCTGCCCGTGTGGCCCGTGAGCGAGTAACACGGGGGGCTTAATCTTAAGATGAAAATGTAGAGTTCTATTTGTTTCTGGGTGCATTTCTCTGAGTTGTAGCTGTCATTATAGAGCTGATGTTTCTAAGAACTTTTTGTTGCAGAATGTTGAAGTATATCATGGTGATGTAAAAGTCTTCACCATGCACGATCTGGTGCATGACTTAGCAAAATCAGTCATGGTTGGTGGGGCTCTAGATGTTGGCAAACAAGGCAATACTTGGGGAAATAGATGTCTCTCTGTGTTACTCAGTGATAGTAACAAATCATTGTTGTCATTCATGCAATATTCTAGTCAGATAAGTGCTATGCGTGCTACAGAATGTGAAAAATTGTACTCTATGGTGCATCAACCTCATCCCCTGAGTACCTACCTTTTCTCTTATGTGGACAAATTGGGATTCATGCAGATGTATTTTCATGTGCTCAGTATCTTCGTGTTTTGGACTTAAGTGAGAATTCTATACAGGAGCTGCCAAATTCCATTGGTGATTTAAAGCAGTTAAGGTATCTCAGTGTATCAAGGGTACAAAATCAAGTGACTGCCAATAATATCACAAAGCTCTCAATGTTAATTTACCTCAGCCTTCGTGGGTCTTCTAATATCTTGGCACTCTCAGAATCAATAGGAGAAATGGAGTGTTTGATGTACCTTGATTTGTCTGGTTGTTCGGAATAGAAAAACTGCCGCTGTCATTTGGCAAGCTAAAAGAGTTGGTGCATCTGGATTTGTCAAATTGTTCTCAGGTTACAAATATATCAGAATCCTTGGATAGGCTCACTAAACTTGAATATTTGAACTTGTCATGCTGCTCAAATATTGGAGATATACCAAAACATTTGGGTGGCCTTTTAAAACTACGCAATTTGGACTTATCTTACAGCTCATATATTGATGGAAGAGGAAATGTTGCAATTTTGGTTACTCTCACCAAGCTCGAATGTTTGAATTTGGCATCATGCCAATCTTCTATGGAATATCTACCTGAAGCTTTGAGAAGGCTCACCAATCTCAAGTATTTGAACTTATCATGCATTGACAGAGGCTCACTCAGAATGGGCCATGAAATAAGAGCTCGAAATCTAAAGAACTTACTAGAGCGTAACGGAGTTCGTGCTATGTTAGAATTCTTGGGTAGCCTGACCAAACTCCAATATCTGAATTTGTCAGGATTCTCGTGCTATTTTGGTGCCAATGTGAATCTTCAGATGTTATCAGAAGCCATGGGACGAAATCTCAACGAAGTTGGTTATTTGAACTGGAGGGTTGGAGAAGCATTTGACACTTTCCTCGAGTGTATAAGTAAGCTTCCAAACCTAGAGCATCTGGACTTATCTTGCAATGATACTCTTATGACTGTACCTCACTGTTTAGGTAACCTCTGTAAGCCACATACGCTTAATCTCTCAGGATGTCGGGGTCTAAAAATTTTACCAGCAAATCTATATGAAATGGACAGTCTAAGGTTTCTAGATCTGACAGGTTGTCGTAACCTAAGAACGCCGAAGCAGCACAGACTCAATAAAACTTTGGTAACATTACCACACTTTCAAGTCCAGGTTGATTGTCATGACTATAGCAGCAACCTCATTCTGCTTCAGGATGTTAATCGTACTGATCTGGTGATAAGTAGACTTGAAAATGTGAAGTCTGTGCAAGAGGCGCGAAGCATAAATCTGAAAGAAAAAACAAAAATGGAAGAACTGGTACTCAACTGGACCAAAGATGTTGAGAGGTCTGTGGAGGACATGGAAGTGTTGGGAGAGCTAGTGCCACCACCAAATTTAAGGTATTTAAAGATAGAAGGTTACAATAGTACCAGGTTCCCTGACTGCTGGTTTGTTGGTAGAGCCAGTTATCTCCAGTCTCCATTTCTTGTCTCTGTTTCCATGTTCGATTTGCCCAAGTGCAACAGCCTGCCACCACTTCACCTGTTACCTTATTTGAAATGTCTGGTCCTTGAACGAATGAATGACATCTCAGAAATTCATTGGGACTGCAGGAAGAGGCAGACATTTCCTAGTCTGCAGTCTGTTACACTGCGTGAAATGAAAAGCCTCAAAGCGTGGTACACAAGATGCCCTGATTGTGGGTGCAGTGTGGGAAGTTTTGTGTTGGAAATAAGTGATTGCCCCTACCTGGAGCTAGAACCATGTTCACGTGAAGCCAGCTGGTACTTGCGGAGAATACATGGAAGAAGTGATGGTGTGATATCATCATGGAGGAACGGTGCATCACAGACTAGTATTTCTTCCTCCTCTGTTCTGGTTACTACTCTCTTTGGAAGTGTCGGCAGGGTGAGCTCGCAACAGAGGATGCTTGACCACCTTCGCGACCTCACTTCATTAACCATCAACGAATGCATTAATCTGAGCAGCTCCCCTGGGATCATTGAAGCCCTCTCCTGCTCCCTCAGCATGCTACAAGTACGAGAACTGCCAAATTGGTTGGGTAAGCTTGCATCACTTGAGCATTTGACACTACGTTGTCAGGAGGTGGTGACACCGCATGATGGCTTCCCACATCTAACTCGGTTGCGTTCACTGTGTCTATCCGAGTTTAAAAGCATGACTCAACTGGGGCCATGGGTGGGAAGCCTTGTATCCCTCCAGCGTCTGTAAATATTGAGCTGTCAAAACCTAAATGATTTGGCAGAGAGCTTCGGACGCCTCAGTTCTCTCAGGGAACTTCGAATCAGCATGTGCGATAGCATCATGTCTTTACCAGATAGCATTGGGTGCCTCACCTCTCTCACCAGACTTCATATCAGTCACTGTGACGGCATCACATCTTTACCAGATAGCATTGGCTGCCTCACTTCTCTCACAAGACTTTGTATCTGTAATTGTTACCGCGTCACATCTTTACCAGAGAGCATGCAGCAGCTAACCAAGCTCAGAAGGCTTGAGATTCTTGAGTGCAAGGAACTAGAGGAGTGGTGTCAAACTGAGGAGAACAAGGCCAAGCTCGCTCACATCAAAGAAATGGTAATCTGACCTAGCCAATATATATATCATACGATATTTTGCTCTTGTTCTGTACTAGTTACTCTTTCTGTTAAAACTTTTTCTGGATTTGTCCCATGCAGATATGCCCAAATTATTATAAACATTGCCTTACATTTTTGTTCTTCTTTTTTCCCTTTAAAAAAGGTGTCTTTTAGAACTCATTTTATCCTCGTCATGTGTATATAATTAACCAAAAAACCACCGTGAGCACTAATACAAAGGATATACAGTAGTATCTTGAGCGCCACCATTTTTCGTCGAAACATTCCATCTTATAAGATTTAGTCATGCCATGTGTAGCGGTTTTTCATTCATGTGTTACATTAGTCTTTTGTTTTTTGATCCTTGTGTTACATTAGTCTTGACCACATTGCAGTGATGACAAAATTTATTTATTGCAGACATTAGGTGATTTGGGGGGATAAACTCCTATCCCCTCATGGCACTACATGGGCCGCACCGTCAGAAGAGGCCCGACCCAAGACGAGAAGGCGTGCACACTGCACGACTAAGATATTGTACCACATTGCTTACCAAAGCATGTAACCTTGTCTACCGGACTATATAAGGTGGGAAGGGATCCCCTCAATCTCAACTCAAGACATATAGATAACCCCGATCTATCATGTAACATCTGATTCTCAAACAATCAATACAATCTAAGCAGGACGTAGGTTTTACGCCATCAAGGCGGCCGAACCTGGGTAAACCAGTGTGTTTTGCTTAACGTCTTGTTAGTCGTCTAGCGCACCTCTACCGATAGTTGGCCGGCGCGCCAGGTAGGGGTGTGCACGAAGACGCCATGGCTAACAAGATGGTTTCTCTGGCTTCATGGTGGTCGATCCTGCGCCGACATCTGGTTTGGGACGATCCCGTGAGGCAACAGCGTCAATCCTGGCGTCAGCAACATCTTGCCGGCGCAGATCCATTCTGTGTCGGCTAAACTCCACATCAACATCGGATCAATCTCGTCAAGCCTCCCGCGGCAGGCACCCTTCGGCAACGCACTCGTCACACCACCATTTATAGAGTAGTTAAAGATAGACGGTTACAATAGTACCAGGTTCCCTGACTGGTTTGTTGGTAGAGCCAATTATCACCTCGGTAGAGCCAATTATCTCCCATCTCCGTTTCTTGTCAGTGTTTTCATGTCCGATTTGCCCAAGTGCAACAGCCTGCCACGACTTCACCTGTTACCTTATTTGGAACGTCTGGTCCTTGAACGAATGAATGGAATCTCAGAAATTCACGTGAACTGCAGGAAGGCACAGCCATTTCCTGGTCTACAGTCTCTTACACTACGTGAAATGGAAAGCCTCAAAGTGTGGTCCACAACATGCCCTGATTGTGGCCCTGATTGTTGGTACAGTGTGGGAAGTTTTATGTTGGAAATAAGTGATTGCCCCTACTTGGAGCTAGAACCATGTTCACAACAGAGGATGCTTGACCACATATGGTACTTGCGGAGAATACACGGAAGAAGTGATGGTGTGATAGATATCATCTTGGAGGGAGGGTTCATCACAGACTAGTGTTTCTTCGTCCTCTCTTCTGGTAACTACTCTCTTTTGTAAGTATCAGCAGCAGGGTGAGCTCGCAACAGAGGATGCTTGACCACCTTCGCGACCTCACTTCATTAACCATCAACGAATGCATTAATCTGAGCAGCTGCCCTGGGATGACTACCTTGCTAGAATATGCTTGTATGGACAAAAAAATTTGGAACAAATTGTTACATTCTTGAAACGATGAATTAGTATGCCCCCCTTATTTGTCTTCCAGTTCCGCCACTGTCTGGGGCCATGGGTGGGAAACCTTGTATCCCTTCAGCGTTTGGAAATGTTGAGCTGTCAAAACCTAAATGGTTTGGCAGAGAGCTTCGGAAGCCTCAGGTATCTGAAGGAACTTCAAATCAGCATGTGTGATAGCATCACGTCTTTACCGAATAGCATTGGATGCCTGACCTCTCTCACAAGACTTCGTATCAGTCACTGTGACAACATCACATCTTTACCAAAGAGCATACAACAGCTAACAAAGCTCAAAAGGCTAGATATTCTTGAGTGCAAGGAACTAGAGAAATGGTGTGAAACTGACGAGAGCAAGGCCACGCTCCCTTACATCAAAGAAAAGGTAATCTGACCTAGCCAATATATATAGCATATGATGTTTTGCTCTTGCTCTGCACTAGTTACTCTTTCTATTCAAAGTTTTCCAACAAAATCCCTCTTATCACATTAGTCATGACATATGTAACGATTTTCATTCATGTTTTTGTAATAGTCTTGGCCACAGTACAGAAACCATTTTTTCGTTGCAGACAATAAATGATTGGTCGCAGTCTTTCTAAGAGGCAGACCGTGCTTGCTATTGCTAGCCTCCTCTTCCTTTGTTGCCTGTATCACCATTTCCCGCTCCAAATGATTGGACTCCTCAAAGTGCGGTGTTAACGTGAAGGCAAGATACGCAATGAAGAACGTGTGCGTGCCCTACGGCCCTACCCCCTACCGATGAACATAAACTGCAAGGCAAGAGAACAACTGACCAATGTGTGCTGTTGAGTATTGAGACACCACACACCTGCAAGGAACCATTCGGGCCACACTGTGTAATGGGTTAGTAGAGTGTTGTCAACTAAGAATTGAACAGCGAATGAGATTGGGGAAATAGAATAAATATAAGAAACGTAAAGTTGTACCGATAGATTTATTTGTAGGTGAGCAATGGCTTGATTTTCCTCTTTCTTGTATTTATGAAAAATAGTGATGCTAGTCGGTGCTACATGAGAATATCGGACCCCATTACATTTTCCAAAACTCAAAATGTCCTTTTCGATCTGGCTATTATTTTGTCCCTAGTATCTTACTTTATTTGAACATAGGAAATATGCTTGTACATTGCTATGGATGAATGTCACTCGATGGATATTTATTTTGAATTTAGAAAATAGTGCAAGGAATCAAGGTGAATAGAAATCTTACACTCGGACATAGAAGAATGACACATAAGAATAATGTATATATACATCATTTGTGTATCAATACGAACTGTACAGCAGCTGGAGACGGCAATCAGAGAAGAAGACATCCAGACAGTTCAGCAGGCATGGGAGGAGTAAACCGCAGATGTGGACTGCTTTTATTTTCCTTTGTCCCTCATTTTCCTCCTCTTCTGTTTTCCGGCTACTTATTTAGCCTGTTCATATTGATGTTTCAACTCTCTGCACATATTGACACTCCTATCTACAAAATGAAAATACAGAGTACCTGCTATTGATGCTAAAAAAAGTAGTTGAGCTTGTCGCATAGGATGGGCATTCGGTTTTAGTTTCAACTATTCCTCAATTCCGGAAGAAATTCAGTTCCTAGGAATATTTTGGTTTTTGGTTATTTATATTTTGGTTGGGTTTAAGCTATAACCGAACATGAACCGATTTTTTTTTTGTTTGGTTCTTTGTTTTTTATGAAACAGTTTTGGTTTTCTTGGTTTGGTTTTTCGGTTTTGTTTAATTATGCTCACCCCTACGCATAGCTGGAGAATAATGAGACAAGCTATGGCCGAGACAATGGTGACCATCCAAGTGAAGAAATTAAACCAGTGAACATTGGGATGCTGCCACGCAGCTCGTTCCCATTCTTGCATTGAATTTCCGACTTCTTAAGACTATACAAATTGATTGTTGAACTGGAAACGAACCAGGCCATATGTCAATTGATCAATTGAACGAAGGAGCTTCTGCGCTATGGGGCAACCTCATTGAAAGTAATAGATACCAAGAGCTAATTTGTGCAGTCTGATTGCGTAACGCACTGGATCAAGAGCGAGACGGTAACTGGAACTGGAAAGGAATCAGGGATGAGAAAGCAAGATCAAAGGCAGAAATAGCAAGAACAGAGTTCAGGATGAGGACAACACATCAATGCCATGTTACAACAAAGCGTGCTAGGGGCCGACCACCCCAATGGGCCACGGCCCAGCTCACGCCCACGCCTTCCACCTTGCGCGACCCCGCCGTTCCTTGCCCCCCTCCCCGCCCGCCGCGGGGCGCGCTAGGGCTCACCACCCGCGGTGTCCCCTTCTTCCCCCCCCCCCCCCCCCCCCCCCCCCTCCCCTCCTGCGCCGCCATCTCCTCCGACTACGGCAAGCTTCCCCCACCTCGACTGGCCGGCCGCCCCTACACCGCCCGGCCGCACTCTAAGCAGCCCCATCCACCATTCCCACCGTCGGGCCGCCTACCTCCCCGGGCGGCCGACAATCTATATCCCATCGGAGTTGGGAAGGAGGGAAGCACTGCCGTAACCCTCGCCCGGTCTTGGGTGAGGGCACGATGCAAGCAAGGGGCGTGGGGAAGGAGAGGACCTGCACCGAGCCCGCGATGGGCTGCGCCCGATGGCACTAGTGGAAGAGAAACGGCGGTTTCACGAGGCGGGATGGGGGAGGTTGGACCCGATGATTTCCGCTTTACAACTAGGTCGACGCCCTTTAAACCTCGGGGCCTGCACCGCCTTTCACATAACAGCTCACTAACGACTCCTTACCAGAATGATCAATCGACATAACTAGCGAGAAGATGATAACGATAGCGTCATATTGAATACCATCCGGTAATGCCCTCCGTTATCCGTCACCCCACCTTGTGCGTGACATTGCCCCTCTTCGATTCATCTTGTCCCCAAGTTGATGACTTCGGGTAGTAGCCCTTCAAATCATTGACTTCTTACTAGGAGGAAAACGACATCGGCATTCCGGCCCACACCACCTTTATTTGAGTGATCATGTCGATGCTCCCCGCACCACTATGCGGGATCGATCCTTGAAGTTGCAAATGGGCTTACCATCAAATCCGGGTCAACCGACACATCAATGAGGTCCTCTTTCCACCAGAGTTTTAGGAGCAACATACCGCTTGAGTTGTGGTATATGCACCACGAGCATCAACAGGGACAACGGCCACAACCGTCGAGACTCTGCGGGTTATCAAGTTGGAGGGTGAATGTTGGATCAAGGGAGCAAAGTGCTTGAACGCCTTAAGCGCCGCCGACTTCTCTAAAGAATGTTCAAGTTCCTTTGTGTAATCCTTTTTTCTTGATTTTGTATCGCCGCTTGCGGCTCTCTTGTACATATAATTGCTTCCTTATAATACAAAGATATGCACACTTGTGCATATTCACGAAAAAAAATTATATGACACCTTACCCAAGCGTTGCAACACCTTGTGCGGTGCATAAAACCTATAAATGACCTTCGGATTCGTCCTTTGAGGAACAGTTGGATCGAATATATGGCTGGACCTTGAGTCACCAACTTCAAATTAACGCTACGATCTGTTCTTGTCGGCTTGTTGCTTCATCCTCACCGAGATGAGGCAAATTATGCCGAATGACTTCATTCTACAGATTTTGCTCCTCAAACCAATCTCCCTAAATCGGTGGAATGACACAATCTTTGGGTTGATGATGCCCATATGTCTAGGTGTGTGGCCATACGGTGAAACACCCAACGCCGAGTGAAATGATGCGTTGTATGAGAGCTCGCCACCGACAACCATATACTCCATCGGTGAGGGCAAGAGCTGGCTGCACTCATGAAAATCCGATCTCTCGTCGGAGACAATTCGTTGAGGAAGGCCATGTAATTTGTAGAGATTGTCTAAAAAGACCGAGCAACTTGCAAGGCTATAAATGAATGTGCCAATGGTATAAAATGCCCATATTTCATGAACTTGTCCACAACCACCATAATAGTGTCAAATCTTTAAGATTTGGTAAACCTTCAACATAGTCGAGGCAAACGACACCGCTATGCTTGGTCCCAAACCGGCGACCTCCACGCTTGGTGCGGAACCGAAGTGGCTGCGGTAGGTCGGTGATCTTGTATGCTCATTCTTGGCTTGCCGACAAATCGGCATGCTTGCATAAACCGATATATAGTTGCTCTCATGCCTAGCCATAGAAACATGGATTTAGTCCCCCTGTAGGGCGCCGCTTTCCTTATAGGGGATGTCGTGTCCCTAATACTTTCCATGGGTGAGAACCTGGTCAATTTCTCGGACAAGCGACGGGGGCCCAATGGACATCGTAACATTCCCGAAGGCATCGTTGTGGATTTGGCTCGGTCAGGATGCCTCATGGCACTAGGTGCGGCCATGGTCAGAAGTCGGAGCTGCTCTTGCGACATGCTTGTGTTGGGCAATTGTGAACTACTATGGCCTCTTGTTTGGTCGTCGTTTCTCTTTTGTGTTTGCATGTGGGCTTCGCCACCGTGGTGGTTCTTGCCACGTTGGCTGGCTTGCACATATATTTCCTCTACTTATCAATGAAAGCCGGTAACACGGATCTTTCGGGAAAAAATGTTGACTTACCAAACACGTGGAGATTGGCATATTCACTTTTTCTGCAAGCGTGTCTTGCTTCACCAATGGGCCTTCGGCCTCTGTTTTGACATAGTTTTGGTCCAAACCTCAAGGTTGTACCACCTATTGTTTCGGCCGTGGATGAGTGTTTGGCACATATCACGCTAAAGGTGCATGGACACACCGGAGTTGGTTAGACAAGCCAGGGTTATTAGATGCAATTTATTATCCAACCGTCATTTTGTAATCCCAACTATATATGTTCGGTTTGGTTAATGGAAACAATTTTTGCGTGAATTCTGTCCACTCCCAAACTGAACCTTCACTACTACGTAAATGATTTTTGCGGGGTGTTTGGTTTTATTTTCCGTGGCGGGCATTTGAATAACCGCCACGGAAAATAGCCGGCTGGCAGCCCACCGGCCCGAGGGGAAAACGCCACGGTTAATCGATTAACCGTGGCGGTTTTCTATAAAGCCCCGTCACCAAAAAATGAGGCCCAAAGGCGACCCCAACAGGCCCATTTTCATGGTGACATATATAAGGCGACACTTAGGGTTTTCACAGCTCATTCTCTCTTCCTCCTCTCTCTCGGTCTCGCGAACACCCTCCCCCCCGGCTCCCTCTCTCCCTCTCCGATCCCGACCGCGCCCTCCCTCTCCCCCGACGCGTCATGCTCCCTCCCCCCGCGACGTGCTCCCTCCCTCCCCATTCTTCCCGGCCTTGGCGGCCCCAGGAGCGGCAACGGCGGCCACGGGCGGCGCGCCTCCACCGGCGAGGGCGGCCCCCGATCCGGTGCGGGGGAGGGGCGCCGCGCGCTGAGAGGGGAGAGGCGGCCATGGCGCGGAGGAGGCGGCCCCGCGCGGAGGAGGGCATCCGCGAGGGCGCCCGGGCGCGGTGGCCGAACCCGTGGAGGAGGCCGGATCTGGCGACGGCGGCGTCCCCAGCTCGACGGCGGCGCGGAGATCCGGCGGAGGAGGGCCTCCTGCTCGACGGCGGCGCCTGTGCTCAACGGCGGCGCTGGAGATCCGGCGAGGAGGGCGTCCGGGCTCGGCGGCTGGCGGGCGTCTCGCGGCGGCGCTGAGACCCGCCGGGCGGCGTACAGACTTGAAACCCTAACGGGCTCGGTTTAGGCCCGACGGCCCGAATCCGGGCCCGTTAGGGTTTCAAATCGATTTTCCTTTTTTTTTTTTATTTTATTAACCGTAAATCGGGCATTGTTAAAAGTCCGCCATGGTTAATCGATTTTGCG
This sequence comes from Hyparrhenia diplandra, assembly GCA_015847255.1. Taxonomy (NCBI): domain Eukaryota; kingdom Viridiplantae; phylum Streptophyta; class Magnoliopsida; order Poales; family Poaceae; genus Hyparrhenia; species Hyparrhenia diplandra. Next base: position 139,482 of record JADLZK010000860.1, on the reverse strand, counting down.
TGGTGGACATTTGTCCGCCACGGTTAATCGCTCGATTAACCCGTGACCCTAGCTCCGTGGCGGACCTAATGCCCACCACGGAAAATCCAAAATGCCCGCCACGGAAGTTCATTTCTGTAGTAGTGCTTGAGGCTCTGAAAATTAATTGTCCAAGATGAATCATACTCGAGGGGGTTGAATCGCTAAAGTTAATCTCAAGTGGGACGAAGTGCCAAACTTGGAGGAGCTATGCACTATCATCACATTTGGAAAGGAAGGAAGTAGGAGCGACCACCATTTTTCTTGTTTCCGTGACATCTCATCAGCGCATCTGTCATACCTGATGTCCCGGCTGTCAGTAAGTGAAGCATCATCGATGTACGCCATCCAGTGGGCAAGGTGTAACACCCTCGGTGTTACCGCGTATTTCACTTACTAAAATCCGTCATGAGCATCATATTTGTGTGTAATGCATGTGATAAAATATAAAATGTTTCTTGTATATATGTACACACGCATACTATATATAGACATACACGTGACCTTGAGTTAGAGCTGAAGCGTAAACCGTATATATTAGCTAGTGGATTAGCGCTTGATCATTAGCAGCCTTGCTTTCAATGTCGTGCATGCATGCACGGCCGATCATACTTGTCTCTGGCCATTTATGGCCGTCGTCGTATAGCTGCACAGCCTGCTGCCATGCACCATGCACTTCTTGGCCTTGATCCCTTAACTACGTGCTGCCAACAATCTCCAACGTGAGTGGACTTGACCTGCTGCTGCGATGCATTGCTTGGCAATTTCCACGTACTGCTGCCTCTGCTGAACCATGCTCGTCGGGACGCACCGGCCTCACCCACTGCCTTAGTCGTCATTTCATCTTAATGACACTAGCAACCATCCGCTTGCTGCCAAGGTAAACACCAGCCATTGTCAGACCTGTTAACATACGAGGCCGTGTTTGCTCCTCGTCGTCAGCTAGCTTGCCGCTATTGTTGACTGCCTGTGCTAAGTTGCTCTGGGCGACTTGGCCATCGTCTTCCTGGCAGCCTGCCTTGCTGTTGCTGCCCTGGTTAGCATTTACCCCGTGCTTTCTTCTCTCGCGACGCAACGCTGAAGCTTCCGTCGCGTCGGTCATCAAGCACATAAGGCCACCGCCCACCTTAATGGCGTTGCAGACACACGTTGCCCTAGCCTTGGCCGACGCCATTAAATTCTTCAGAGAAAGATCACATCGAGCTGTTCATCGCGTACGCCAATGATATGTTTCAGGCTCGCTTAAACCGCACCAGGCCAAGTTAGTTTGGAGTCTTCCTATCGTCGGTCCTCCTCAGTCAGTATTCAGCTGGCCATAAAGGACTCGACTCCACGAAGCCTCATCCCCGGCCTCATCCTCCATTCCCTTGCACCAAGCATAGCCATGGCAGTTGCCTAGTCGAACAACCACGCCAAGCCTCTGTCGTCGTCCTGTCGGAGGTGATCGGACGCCGCGGTGTTCGCTGCCGAGTGCCGCCGTCCACTCGCTCGTGCCGCGCCTCCGACTCAGCCATCACCGCTGAACGACGCTGTAAGTTGCTAATGCTTAGTCATTAGGCTAGTAGCTGTTGTACGTAGCTTGCCTAGACGTCGTGACTCTCCTGCATGGCGTCCGTGAGCTGATCGTATATATATATATATATATATATATATATATATATATATATATATATATATATATATATATATATATATATATATATATATATATATATATATATATGTATACATGTTCGTGCGTGAGTAGGTTAAAGCACGTGAGTGTGCTGTTAGCTTCTTAGCCTTTGTATTACATGTTTCATCACAGCTCTTGTAGCTTTAAGCTAGGCCGTTTGATAGAGTAGCTAAGTATCCATCTAAAATTAATATGAGTAAGAATAGAGTAAGAATAGGACACGTACGTGCTTACACCTCGCTTGCTGGTAGTTTACTATCTTAGTCTTTATAGCTAGCTTAACTGCTTATTGCATGTGTTCCTATTTTAAGAGTTGTTGTTGCCGTATATTAAATCATTGCATCATCATCGCATACATGTAGTGAACGAACCGGTGGAAGTCGTGACCGTGGGCGACCAGGAGTACGAAGAAGTCATCGAGGAGTACGAGGAGGAGATACTTTCGTGTCGCAGGAGTTTCCTGAGCCGCCCGTGACCGACTTTTGTTGAGTTTGCGCCTGACCAAGGCAAGCCCCAAAGGCATAACCCTTATTTTTGATGAATATAATTTATATATGATTGCATTTACGTTTTAGGAGTTATATGAAATCCACATGCATATATATATATATTATCCTATGAGTCTTACTAGTACAGGATCGAGTAGTTGCCATGCTTAGGTTATTCGGTAGCGTGAGTAACCTGCTGTTACTCACAAAGTAGGGAATATTACTACAATAATGATGAGATGGTGGAAAGAAATTGGCGACCGGGCAGGGAAGTGGTTTGGGTTCGTGGGTGTGACAAGTTATGTTCCGCGACGGCGGGGACTTAGCCGGGTTACACCGTATTCCCCCGTCCGAAATAATTAAGGACCGCCAAGTTGCAATGGAATGGTGGTCAAGTCACGGATCTTTATTATCCCGCACATACTTGCTTATGGGAGCGGGAAGACCTGTTCTTTTCATGTCGAGGTTTTTCCCTCTTTCCGTGCCGACCGAATGGAGGCGGGAAAGGTTGGAGGTCCAAGGACCATACCGAGTCCGGGACTCAAGTAGTGGTGGCTCGAGTCCAAGTTTGGGGCGGGGACCCGAGCCTCGGCAGAACCGAAGGGGTTGGTCTTTGCTTGCGCCAGTATTTTTGTAGCGCAAGCGGGCATGTGTTTTTCGGGTACCCACCGGGGATATTGGTTCGCGAATCGCCCGTGTCGGCATTTTACTTGACCGTATCCGCATCGTAGTAAGAAGAGGAATATGGAAGATGGAAATAAGATGGTTCTCGTTGCTCAACTCTTGCTTGAAAGTAGAACAGGTGCTTATCTAGAATGACTAGATAATGAACTTAAAATATGGCTAATGAATCACAAATAAGGATTCACGCTTAGTAATGCTTTTACGCAAACAAATAAACTACAGCCATAAAGCCTATCATATTCCTTGAGAGTCGGAAATATATATTCCCATTCGGTAAGTCTTGCGAGTACAATTGAGTACTCGGGGTTTATTTACCCTTGTTGCGGGTGGAGCATAAGGAGCTAGTCTTGTGTGGAGGATTCCTCCGGTGGGCACAGATGGATCCTTGTATCTTCGCTCGCCGCTAGATGTTTATTTCATTTCCGCTATTTATTTCCGCACTCTGAACTTTGGTATTGTAATAAATAATTTCTAAGACTTGGTATTGTATGGAATAAATTAAGTATTGTAAGCTTGTACTCATTATTGGATTCGGATGTAAACGTGGATTGTTCGAGTTCTCCCTTGCGGTGTGCTCGACGAATCGCTTTTGAAATGGCCCATTTGTTGAGTACTTAGTGTCTAGAGGAAGACAAGTGCTCTATAAATGTGTTATTTTGGGCGGTTCATTTTTGCGCCACACAAGGCGCCCGTGTATCGTTTACGTTTTCTTGTATTCGCCGGCGTGGGGACCTACGGGTCAGACACCGTAAGGCACATAAGTGCCATGGGTGAAACCTGAACATCTCGTTGCATTTTATCATTCAAGAACAAAGAAGCCAAGGTCGAGGGGCTACCTCGCCGCTTCAGTCGATTCGGCGGAATTACTTGCTTGCTCACGCCGTGATCGACCCGTCGCGCCACGGTGACGACAAGGTATTCGAGCCATCCTTCCTCGGGCGGCGGGCGGGCGAGCTCACGCTACCCCCGTCGCAGCCTACGGATCGCAATGGACATCAACCGCGGCGACCACCACCACCACCACCTCCACCTCGGCTTGTCGCGGATCCTCACGACCGCGGCAAAGAACACGGCAAGATCGCCACAAGGCACCAAGACGACGACCGGCGGCACTTCTACGACATCGCCCGCCAACCTGTTCGACCAGGGTTACGTGATCGGCAAACGGGTTCGGCGGCATGAACCAAAGTGAGCACACCCTCAATTCGCTCCTTTTCTTTTTCATCTAGCACACTAGAACAGTTGGCGAGGGTTGCACGGCACTTGTTCGTGTGTAAAATACCGAATCGATCTGTTCTTGGAGTGCGGTGGCGTTGGCGGGGAGTGTCCATCGAGAAAGGTTGCAAGGTTCATCCTTGTGTAAAATCCTCGAGCTGTGCATCACTCCCAGGGGCGGCGGTGATTGCGCAAAAGCAGGATATAAGGGGCGGATTTCATCCAAACCGATCATGAAGCGCTGTTTGATTGTACCACCGGGCTCCCAAGAGAAAAGGCCCGCTTTTACCTTCACCACGGACCAAGTTCATCCCGGACCAGATGACCAGGGACTTCAGAAGAGGAAAGTTCAAGATGGGAGCTGCTCCAAAAGAACTTTGATGTGATGTTCTCTCAGATGAATGAGATGAGCACAACACAAAGGCAAATCAAGGCTCAGATGGATTTACATGGTGAGATCATGGATGAATACACCAAAGAACAAATTGAATATTGCAATACAAGTGCACTTGAATGGGGCTGCCATTGGCCGAAGTTACACTAAGGCAAATGGAACTTTCCAAAGAACAGAAGAACCACCAAAATATGATGAACCTCCCATATTTGATGAAGAAGACCCACTCCTTGTCGTTTGAGGACCATGCCTCTTTTCACAATGTGTTTGCCAAGAGCAAACAGGAAGAAAAGGCTGGGCCTTCGCAACCTCTCAAGACAGACCACAAGTATACTGCAGCTCAGAAAAAGCAAGACCCAACATTCTATCAATCCAAAGACAAAGGCTTCAGAATCCATGAGCATCATACAGAGAACAGGAATGAGGAAACAAATAGAGATGGCAGGCTCCCAAAGCACATGATGCCCAAAATGGATTTCCCTGACTTCTATGGCAAGGATCCAAAGGTGTGGTTAGACAATTGCAGAGATTATTTTGAGCTCTACCAAATCCCGTAAGGCATGTGGGTTACAACAAGACGAGTCCACCTCAAGGACAATGCAACCAAATGGTACCAAGCTTTCAAGCAAAAACACCATATCAATAGTTGGACTCACTTCTGTCACCTGATAAGTGAAGAATTTGGAGCTGATGACTACAGGTCTGCTCTTATAGACCTAGCTGAGTTAAAACAGGGTAGTTCTTTGGAGGAATACACCACACAGTTTCAAGCCAATGAATATACAGTTAAGATGCACAATGCTGGGTATGATGATTTGTTCTTTGCACAGCAATATATAAGAGGACTCAAGGATGAAATCAGAGGGCCAGTGGAAGCTCACATGCCAACAACAGTGCTCAAAGCAGCAACCCTGGCAAAAATACAACAAAAGGTACTAGACAGAAGCAAATCTAAGTACCAGAAAGCAACATATCAGTAGAAAGGATATGGGCAGCCAAGAACTGATCAAAAACCACAAAGAAAACTCCATCTTTGTGGAGGGATAGACAACTCGAGAGACTTCTGAAGAGCCAATGGGCTATGTTATGGCTGTGGAGAAAAATTTGTACCGGGCCATCTAGAGGTGTGCACAAAGAGACAGAAAGCTCAAGTCAATGCCTTGGCAGTGAATGAGCTAGACAGGAACTTTCGGATGAAGTCCTCAATGATTTGGTCTGCGAAGATATCCTTCAAGATGAGTTCTATCAATCGTCTTTTAAATGCATTGTCTACTCTAGACAAAGCCCGACTTTGCCTCAAAATCAAGACAAGAGTCGAGACAAAAAACCATGATAATATTAGTGGACAAATTGGCGCACCCACAGCTTCATAAGTGCAGAATTTGTTCACATAGCTCAACTCCAAACAATTCCAATCAGACCAAGAAAGGTGAAGCTGGCTAATGGGGAGCACATTGTGGCAAAAAGAATGGTTCCTAATTTGCAGTGCTATTCCTAGGGGAAATGTTTTATCGCAAATATGATAGTTTTGGAAATGCAACCATATGATGCCATTTTGGGTTGTGATTGGCTAAAAACACATAGCCCCACAACATTTGACTGGAATTTAAAAACAATGACATTCCATGAGAACAACCATCAAATTCTGTTGCAAGGAGTACAGGAACCTGATCTGCAGCTATGGCCCATGTCTGCTTCTAAATTCCTGAAAGCATCCAAGGGAAATGAAATTTGGGCAATTGCAGTGGTCAACCAGGTTCAAGATGGAAAGCTCACCAACACGTAACCACAAAACTCGTGAGTCGAGGCTTTGCAACACCTTATGGCACAAAGACAAGGATGTGTTTACAGATCCCCAATGCTTACCACCTTAAAGAACTTATGACCATGCCATACCATTAATACCCGGTCAGGTGCCTATAAACTCAAGACCTTACCACTATTCTCCTCCTCGCATAAAACCGAGATAGAAAATCAAGTCCAACAAAATCTTGCAATCGGGATCGATAACACACGACCACAAATCCATTTGCATCCCCTGTGCTACTAGTCAAGAAGAAAGACGGTTCCCGGGCGGTTTTGTGTGGACTACGTAAAGTTAAATGCAATGACAAAGTCAAAAATAGATTTCCCATGCCAATAGAGGAGATACTTGATGAACTGGCCGAGCAAAGGTCTTCACCAAACTAGATATGAAAGCAGGGTACCATCAAGTCGAATGCTTTGCCGAAGATGAATATAAAACTCGCTTTTAAGACACATCATGGGCACTACCACTTCAAAGTCATGCCTTTGGCTTGACCAATGCACCAAAGAACATTCCAATGTATCATGAATGAAGTACTAAAGCCTTTTCTCAGCGTAAATTTGTGTTAGTATTCCTAGATGACATATTGGTTTACAGCCCATCCATGGACACTCACCGAACACTTGGAGGAAGTCTTGGCGCACTAAGAAGGCATCAACTCTATCCGAAAGAAAGCAAGTGCAGCTTTTGCACAAGATAAACTGGAGTACCTAGGCCACATTATTGGCGCTAATGGAGTCTCCACGCACCCTTGTAAAGTCCAGACATGCTTAAATGGCCGTCGACATCCATGACCAACTCGAGCCTTTACTGGGCCTCACAGTGGTACTACAGAAGTTTGTCAAGGATTATGGGGTGATATCAAGACCACTCACACAAATTCTTAGACTCAAGACCTTTGCATGGAACCCACAGCACAATAGTCATTTGAACACCTAAAACAAGCCATGTCTCAAACCCCCTGTCTTGGCGGTTCCCAACTTCTCACAACAGTTCACTGTGGAGACAGATGCTTGTATAGATGGCATAGGAGCAATTAATGCAAAAGGGATGCCCAAGGGCATATCTCTCAAAGAAAGCATTAGGGGACAAGCACAAATCATTGTCAATATATGAGAAGGAGTTCCTAGCTTTGATCATGGTCGTGGACAAATGGAGGCACTACTTAGAAAGAGGTGAATTTATCATCCGCATCGACCATAAATCACCGGCATACTTAAAACCAGAGAACTTACACTCGACCGCGCAGAGAAAGGCTAATGACAAGGATGATGGGCTTAACTTTCAAAATAGTATACGTAAAAGGCAAGGAAAACTTAGCGGCCAGATGCTTTGTCCGTCAGTGGGTCATTTGATGGCCATCCAAGCCGCCTCTCGTTGTTCAACCAAAGATGGGTCACGTAAGTCGGCAACTCTTACATGACGACATCCCACCGCACAAGATCTCTTGAAAAGTCTGTCACCCATAGCCCGGATGCAAATGGTTATTCTTTAGAGAAAGGTATCATTTGGCACAAGGGTAAGGTCCGGATTGGCAAGAACTCAAAGACTCCAAACAAAACTCATTTCGCTTTGTCATTCCAGTTCCCCTCGGGGTCATTCAGAATTCCAAAGAACCTACTATAGACTCAAGAGACACTTTACATGGAAAGGTATGAAGCAAGATGTTGACAATTTTGTCAAGCAATGTGACACCTGCCAAAGATGCAAAACACTCATTGCAACACCCCATGGGCTTATTACAACCTCTACCTGTTCCTCAAGGTCTGTGGCAAGAACTTACAATGGACTTTATTGAGGGCCTACCTGCTTCTGAGGGGTACAGTGTTATACTAGTGGTGGTTGATAGACTCTCTAAGTATGCACATTTCATTCATGTCAAACATCCTTATACAGCCCCAGTGATAGCTAAAGCATTCATGGAAAATGTAGTCAAGTTACATGGTTTGCCCAAAATAATTATCACAGACAGAGACACCATATTTGTTAGCAAGTTTTGGAAGACATTCTTCAAATCTTATAGGGTGGACCTCAGATATTCCACTGCCTATCATCCTCAGACTGATGGACAGTCAGAGAGAGTCAACCAATGTCTAGAAATGTATCTGAGATGTGCAGTACATGATTCTCCAAAAACCTGGAAGTCTTGGCTACCATTGGCAGAGTTGTGGTATAACACATCATTACATTCTTCTTTGGGGACAACACCATTCAAGGCATTATATGGTTATGAACCAACACTTGGTCTACATCCATCTCTACCTGACTCAGCCAATACATCAGTGCTGGAATCAATTGAGCACAGGCAGCAACATTTAGAAGCTCTCAGAGATCACTTGGCCAGAGCACAGAACAAGATCAAGTTGCAAGCTGACAAACACAGAAGAGAGTTTCATTTCAATGTGGGGGACCAAGTGCTCTTGAAATTATAGCCTTACACACAATCATCTGTTGCAAACAGACCATACCCCAAGTTGTCATACAAATACTATGGACCATATACAGTTATACAGCGAGTTGGCCAAGTTGCTTACAAGCTGGACTTGCCAACCGACTCACAGATACACCCAGTTTTCCACATATCACAGCTCAAACCCTACACCCCCGATTACACACCAGTTTTTGATACTTTACCTACACTAACAGATCTTCAAGCTGCAGACACTGTTCCCATGGAGATTGTCGAGCATCGAATGGTGAAGAAAGGCAACACAGCAATTCCTCAAGTGAAGCTCAAGTGGTCGGGCATGCCGGCAGAAGCCACCACCTGGGAAGACTATTATGTGGTCAAGAAGCGTTTCCCAGATGCCCCAGCTTGGGGACAAGCTGGAATTCAAGCGGGGGAAGTGTCATACCTGATGTCCCGCTGTCGATAAGTGAAGCATCATCGGCACGCCATCCAGTGGGCAAGGCGCCTGTGTATCGCTTTACGTTTTCTTGTATTCGCTGTCGTGTGGGACCTACGGGTCAGGACTTGTAAGGCACATAAGTGCCATGGGTGAAACCTGAACATCTGTTGCATTTTATCATTCAGTAAACAGCAAGCCAAGGTCGAGGGGCTACCTCGCCGGCTTCAGGGTCGATTCGGCCGGAATTCGCTGTCTTGCTCACGTCGTGATCGACCCGTCGCGGCCACGGGCTGACAGCATCAGGACAGCAGGTCGATCGTGCAGCCACGGCAGTTATTGGCTTGGCGTCTCAGCCTCCCTCGGTTTCGCCTGCACCCTCAACACCTCATGAAACTTTGCTCATAGCACCGAACTTTGGAAAACAAGGAGGTGATATCCAGAATTTGTTGGCATTACTAAATTTTTGTCAGCGTCCATTCGTCCAGCAGCAAAGCAGAGACGACGACCCCCTTGTTCTCAGCTCCTGTAAAAATGTTCTCTGCTGCAGAGTGCTATACCAGATTGGTTATGAGGAAGTTTTCTAGTAGCAATAGGTTAATGAGGCAAGCAAGACTGCATGTCCTCGTCGCGTTGCGTAACCGCGCCTGGTGGGCAAGTTGCTTCTTTCTTCCTAGCTGCTTCATTCCTGGCTGTCCGTTTAACACTACTGTAATTACCTCTATTTGCTTTCTTTAAGCTGGTGCTCCATTTTCGTAGCCCAGTGGACGGCCGGTCTCAAAGACATCACGTCCAATCCAACACGGGCACGGGCAGCCAGGTCCAGTCATTAATGACATAGTGTATCGTGTACAACATCTATTGATCCAGCAGCAGCCATGACCACTGAGCCTTGATGATCACGAGCAATGAAACCCCAACTGTACGTCCTTCTTCTGATTGGAAAGAAATTAAAAGCTCCATCAATGTTTGTTTTGGTTATCTCTGGCATCGGTGGAGACCATTTGCTAACTCTGTTTCAATGATGATTTTTATCATACTATTAGTTGAGGCAGCCTCCACAGCTTTTCAGCAAGTCACCATCTCTGCACACTGGGCATCATGTACAGCACCTATTGATTCAGGACCAGCCATCACCTCTGAGCCTTCATGGTCACGAGCAACGAACCCCAACTGTCCTTCTGATTGAAAGAAATTAAAAGCACCATGTTTGTTTGTTTTGATTATCTCTGGAATCGGTGGTGACTATTTGCTAACTCTGTTTTGATGATGATTCTTATCATCTACGTTCACCGATAAGGGATACGCCGATACCGATACAGCGATACCGTGATACGGCATTTTCCAAAAACAAGGACGTGCCCATACAACCAAGTGTAAATATATACCAAAATAATTAGAATCCACTGTAGAACAACATTCATCAAATAAAAATAGCAAAACCACAGATATTGCTAGTGTCATGGAGTATCTAAGACATCATGGTATTTGGTTTTAATATTCTTACAACACAATGATAAATATTAGTTTTTAGGTTCTTACACCACAATAATAAATTCCACTATTTGTCAAAATCAACTAAAACTGGAATCACAAAATTTCATAGTTGAACAACCATAGTGTGCTGAAGAAAAAAATGTATAGGAATTAACTAAAATAAAAGGAAAAACAAAATAAAAGAAAATGAAAGGGAAATAAACTCACGCACACCACAGCACACCACACCAGGCACGGACGGCTTTATCAGCCCATCGCGAATGGCAGGAGCGGCCGGAGCAGCCGCGGGCGTCGTTGCGAGCCAGGAGCTAGCGGCCATTCACTTATCGTACCATTAGCTTAGACAGCCTCGACAGCTTTCCGGCAATGAAACCCCATCTCTGCACGTTGGGCATCTTGTACCTTGATGAGCAATGAAACCCCAACTACCCTTGTACTGATGGGAAAGAAGTTAAAAGCGCCATCAACCCCAACTACCCATGTACTCCAGCAATAATATTGTATGTCCTCAACGCTCGCTGGTGTTCAAGTGCTGGATCCGTCTCCACTGAGTGAGTCCTACTCCTACCAAGGCCATGTTTAGATTGCTAAAAATTGGCACCGAATGTCACATCGTATACCTTGAAGACGCGTTTCGCTTGTTAGTGGTAAATATCATCCTACCATAGAGTAATTAGGCTCAAAAAGAATCGCCTCAATGTGTATATCTAAGGCGTGTAATTAGTTATTTTTTACCTACATTTAGGGGGTGTTTGGCATGGCTCCAGAGCTCAACTCCAAGCTGGAGCTGAGAAAAACTAGCCAAACACCCCAACTCTAGAGCTGACCAACTCCAAGAGCTGGTGGAGCTCGCAGTTCGTTTGAGCTGGAGCTGATGGAGCACCTCCTTAGCAGCTCCACAAACCTTGGAAATAGACTCAGACATGGAGTTTGGAGATATTTACCCGCAATTGCCATTACACAACTCGAAACGTTATTTTTCTATTCTCTATCTGCCCTCCCCTTCTTCCTTCCACCGTGTCCCGCCTACAACACTTTCGCGAAACAGCGCCGCCCGCCGCCCGCCGTCGGTCCTTCACTCGCCCCCGGCCGCCGGCCCCTCCACCACCGAGCCCACCTCGCCGCCCCTCTCGTCCTTCTCCGCCGACCGGACTCCTTCCCCACGCCTCGCAGCCACCACCGCGCCGGGGGGATCCCCGGATCTCACGATGGCCATGGCGCGGAGCAACGCCCACGGCCGCCTTTGCTCCTCGCGATGGACATGGCACGGGACGTGTTCGCCCGCTTCGCTCTACCGCCCAGGACCTCGCCGGCGGCGCCGCCCGGTTCATTCCTCGCCACGGCGTCAAGGGCCATCGCGGGGCGTCTAGGGAGCAGCGGCGAGGCGGCCTGCCGCCGCGAGCCATCACGCAAGCCATCCGCGATGGTGATTTGTGTCGGGCAGTGTTGGGTCGGGGCCGCCGCACGATCTTTGTCTTTGGGGGGTTGAGCGGGGCAGCGCCGGCCAGTCGGGCGTGAATTCGGACGAACATGGACACCAGAGGAAGGAGATGAGAGAAAATAGAGCTGACTGGTGGGATCAAAAAAAAAAGATGGAGTTGGTAGCCAAACACCTCACTTTGATAGCTCCAACTCCACTTTCAGCCCAGCCTCCAAATTGGAGTTTTGGTGTGGAGCAGCTCCAAGTGGAGTTGGAGCCATGCCAAACACCCCCTTAACACTCCAAACATATGTCTTTTGGTGTATTTAATGTGATGTGATGGAGAGAAAGTGGGAAAAAAGTTAAAAATTTTAGCCAAGGCCCAAGGTAACGAGAGGACTCCTCAAGCGTGACAAGGACTGCGTTGCGTTCATCATCTGCGCGCGCGTGGTCTCAACTGCAACTTCATCGCTTGACAGGTTCGGTCGTCAATCACTTACATCTACTCCACTGTCTATTCTATTGCCTGCAATTGTTGTGCAATGTGACAACACGTACGGATTCAAGCACCGCAATAATTCATTTAAGGTGTTTTGCATCTGTCTAAGTACTTCTGTCAAATTTGGAGTTCTGATGTGTTGCAACAACTCAAAGTATAATCTACAAACTACTAATCTAATCTACCCAGTTAACATCTCTTCTAATACAAACTACTAGGTTGTGTGTGCGTCTACTTCATGTCTCTCATCCAACAGAGCTCATCCCTAGTCATCACGTTGGATCCTTTCATCTGTCTCCAGCCTCCAGTACAGTCTAGAAGTTCCCCTCACAGCAGCCGGATTTCAGTTCGTCGGGCGGCCGGCGGCGTGTCTCTGATGCTACGCTAGCTGCTCTAGTTCTTAATTAGGTTCGATCCTTCACTACTACATAAACAAACATCCATGGCAGTTTTGTTTTTGTTTTTTATTTTTCGGTGGCGGTAAAAACCGCCACCGTTAATCTGAAAATAAATAAAAATAAAATAAAAACCCTAAACCTAACGGGTCGGCTAGATCTGGGCCGCCGCGCGCCACTACGGTTTCGAGGTAGGGCCACTGCTAGGGGGTTTCAAGGTCGGGCCGCCTCAAGCCGCCAGCCACCGCCATGCGGCCCTTGCCCCGCGCCGTCATTGTCGATCCGGCCGCCGTGAGGTCCGCTCCGCCGCGTGCTCGAGCCATCGCGCCCGATCCTCGTGCCGCCATGACCGGCAAGCGCAAGACCCACGCCGTCGTTCTTTAAAAAAACAAATGTAATAAACATTTGTTTCTTACCCTCCTTAATTGAGAGGCAGAGGTCCTGTTGTTTTTTTTTAAAAAAAAAAAAACTCAGCTTTCTCTTTCAAAAGGTTGGTATAGCAAAAATTTTATTGTCATGAACAGTAGTAAAACGTTATGGTTTCAGGGCATCCATGAAACCGGTCTGCCTGAAATGCCCGCCCAATATATTGAACAATGTTTTAAAAATATATTAGTTTGGAGATGAATCTGAATTCTAGCTGATTGCATATCGGGTAGAGCATAATCATATCCGTTTCTAGGAACCCAATGAGTATGGATTTTTGTCCATTAACATACCCATGTGTAAAGTAGATTAGCCTACACATTGAGTTTGAGACTGTTTGTCTCCGGAACCAACCACGCTCATATACCTCGTCAATGCGTGGTCAGTCGCTTCCCTGCCGTACTATACAGGGTCCAGTGGCCCGGCTCGCCATAAACGCGTCTGTCCTCCAATCCCCAACACGGGCAATCATTGATGGTTGGAAATTTCCGATTTTCATAAAACAATAAAACAATCTTCTCCTCATTTAGCGTCATCCTGCTCAAGGCACAGCCAACATATCTTCTCATTTAGCGTCATCCTGCTCAAGGCACATCCAAACTGTGCTCAAGGTAAGGATTCCCTCCAGCGTGAGCAGGATTGCGTTGCGTTCATCATCTGCGCGCGCGTGATCTGCACTGCGCCTGAATCGCTTCACAGGTTCGGCCATTACTCTTATTTACAGATTCGAGCACAATGCCTGTCCAATCTGGAGGTTCGAACTTGTGATTTGTTCCAACAACTCAAAGTTTACTTTTGTTGCCTTTGTATTACACTTAATCCCGGTGAAGCACACGAGATCTAGTTAAAGATTCCTGGCCTCAAGAGTAGAATGGCTAATTCCTGTTCGTTTAAGTATTTACTTTTCTACTGCACCCGTCCACCAAAGTGGAAGACCCGAAGGAGCACCTATCTATCCAACATTGTGGCTATTCATAGATTCAATTCACAGGATCCAAACTGGCTGTTAGTTCCTTTTTTCTAATGACAAAATCAAGGACTTGCGCCCTTGGATCCAGAGAAATAGAGAGATAGAAAGTGAGAAGCAGAGAGATCAGATTGCCTGCCAGACTCACACTTCTTGTCTCACCTATAAGCCTACCACCACTGGCCGGATTGTATTATCCATTATTAAAAAAAAAAAAAAAAAAAAAAAAACAACCACTGCCAGAGCTGAGCTGATGCTTTCAATCTCTCCTGTACGAACTGAGTTCAATTAATCTGTCACCAAGGATCTTGGGTCCGGCCTCCACACCACTGCTCCCTTTTCAGATTCCATCTTTGATCTTGCACCTATCCCACCTCATGTTCTGCTGTCTAGCCTATCATATTTCGTCGGTCCTGACTCGCAAGCTGATACTTGGTGTGTATGTCACTTCTAATACAAACTACTAGCTTGTGTGTGCGTCTACTTCATGTCTCTCCTCTAACAGAGCTCATCCATCCCTAGTCATCAGGTTGGTTCCTTTGATCTGTCTCCAGGCTCCAGTACGAGAAATAAGGAAAGAAGGAAAAATAAGGGCAGCGGGTTAAAGTCACAGCAATGGAACCAGAGGAGGTAACATTTCAGTTATTACGAGAAATGACAGATGACTTCTCCAGCGAGCGGATACTTGGTGAAGGATCAAGTGGTTTACAGGGTAACATTTTGGCACGCTTGATCTTTTTTTAAAAAATATATATATATATATTGACACAAATTCGACCGACTTCCTGCTTAATGATGAACTTGTACTCACTACTTAGCGTATGTATCTTCAACAGGGAGTGACTCATGCCGGAGAGGATGTTGCAGTGAAGATGCTTAAGCCTAACTCTGACAGTACTGGCAGTAAACAGTTCAAAAATGAGATTTATCACCTTGGCATGCTTAGACATCAAAACATTGTACAGATTCTCGGGTATTGCTATGAAATAGAGAAAAAAACCCCATGTTGTTTAATGGGAAAAACAGTGCTTACTGAAGAACCACATAGAGCCATCTGTCTTGAGTATTTGCACAATGGAAGCCTTCACGACCATCTTTCTGGTATGCTATACTGCACCATCCTCGTTTGTCGCTGAAGGAAATTATCTTGTAGATTAATTTCGATGTGTGTTCAATCAACAATAATCCATTTGTTGGCTACTGCAGATGAGTTCAGTGGACTTGACTGGGACACAAGGTTCAAGATAATCAAGGGGACATGTGAGGGTCTAAAAGTATTTTCTTCATGACCTTGAAGAACATCTCTGTCACTTGGACCTAAAACCTGAAAACATATTGCTCGATAAGGACATGTCACCAAAGATTGCAGATTTTTGGTTTGTCCATGATTTTTGGTAAAGAGCTAAAGAGGACAACACAGTATCCCCTTGGAACGCGGTAAGTTATGTACTTGTCGTCCCTTTTTCTAGACCATCCACCAAAATCTATGTATCATAAATTCGATCATTATTTGTGGTGCAATGCAGTGGGTACCAGCCACCAGAATATATCGATAAAGATGAAGTCTCAGCCAAGTTTGACATATTCAGTTTGGGTGTTGTCATGATAATGATAGTGTCAGGACCCGAGGGCTACCACAAATGTGGGCATATGACTTCAGATGAATTTATTAATCAAGTGAGAAATAATATTTCTTATTAACATGACCATTTTTATTTAATCTAATATTTCCATATATACTTTGGAATTGTATCGGCAGCCCAGCCTGATGGTTTTATTTACCAGGTCCAAAAACTGGAGGCATAGGTTGCAGCAGGCAACATGCAATGGTTCCTTGCTTGAAAGGTATTGCCACCAAGTTGGGACATGCATTAAGATAGCACTTAACTGCGTGGAAAATGATTGGCAGATAAGGCCGGACATGGTTATGATCACTGGGAAGCTGAATGAGATTGAAACTGACAATTGCATGGTAATTATTACATCATTTATTTGTAAAGTCATGCGTTGGATATATCTGGGTCAGGAAGTTCACTTATTTACGTTTTTGTTACTATTTAAGAAATTGTTTTCAATATTGTTAATATTCATGATTAATATAAAACATGATCATGCCTTAAGAAAATATTATTGGGTAACATGCTACACAAATGCATCTCCTACCTGTTCAAAAAAATAAATATGTTACATTATTTCTTCTAAATCATGCGTGGTTTTACGCATAGCCAATTGGGTATAGCTTATTTTCTGGGCAAATAGAAAGGCTGAACTTAGTATGCTACTTAAATAATCTTGTTGGTCATCGAAAATATAGATAATTCTATAATTTATATTCATCAAACTTTGAACTGAGATTGACAACACAATATTGTTATTACATAAACATCTTGATTTTTTTTTTGTCATTTTGATTGTATATATCAAGAAGGTTGTGGGTTGAAATATCAACATGGAAATTCTTTTGGTGACTCAAACAACTAATGTGATTATCTGAATTATCCAGTATCCTTACAAGCCAATTGAAATGTTGCAGCTTCCCCGAATGGATTTTGCAAAGAGATTTCCATAACAACGAGGCATAATAGCATGGAAGAGGTGAGAAAGGAATTTAAGGATATCACAGGTCAAACCCAAAATATAAAAATTGATGACATGCAGTGAACTAGAATTTGTTGATGCACAAGAGATGTCATCAGTAAATGAACTCATTGTAGGGAGGGAAAAAAGAAAGGGGAAATAATGGCTTCTTTACTTGAGGTCAAATCAGAAAAGATCATCATCCTTCCTATACATGGTATTGGAGGCATTGGCAAGACAACTTTGGCAAGATTGATTTACAATGATCCAGAGTTCAAACATTATTCACATGTATGGGTTTTTGTATCTCAGATATTTGACTTGGATAAAATTCTTGAGTCCATAACTTCACAGCTATGTGACGAAGAGAGACATGATAATGAAAGACAGATGATGCAAAATCGCCTCACTAACTTACTTTCTGATAAGAAGCAGGTTCTAATTGTTTTAGATGACCTGTGGGAGGATGATCAGTTCAAGTTAAAGGATTTGAAGGATATGTTGTATAATAAAGATGGCAGTATAATTATTTTAGTAACAACACGCAAAGAAAGATGTTGCTGAGAGAATCTGTACAAACCATCAACCACACAAGATATTACCCTTGACAAATGACATGTGCTGGGATATAATAAAACAAAGAAGTGGTTTTGAAGCTAGAGATGACAAAGAACAATTGAAAGGTATAGGACTAGAGATTGCCCAAAAGTGTAGTGGTGTGGCTTTAGCAGCTCAATCTCTTGGCTTCACATTGCGTTCGCTGAATATCGATCAATGGATGAAAGTCAAAGATAGTGATATCCGGGACTCGCCAGATCATGTTCTTGAATCTTTGAAGTTAAGTTATAGCTATATGGATCCATGCTTGAAGACATGTTTTACATACTGTGCAATCTTTCCAAAAGGTCACAAGATGATTAAAGAGGATCTAATTTATCAATGGATTTCTTTGGATTTCTTAAAACCAACAAAACTACTCTCTAATTTGCATCTCTGTGAGAGGCATATTTTTGAAATTACTGGGACTATCTTTCTTTCAACATTATTCATTGTCACCCAAGGTGTGTTATTATTTTCCGAGCCACAATACTATATTTGAATTTTTCTTACATGTTGTTCAATCAATTATGTCTATGACATACATGGTACATTGGACTGGAATACCAAATAATGTCACAACTTAGCAGTAGTTCGAAATGATATAGAAGTGGTAGTCACGAGCCAATATTTTTTGAACAAATACTGCCTCCAAATAAAGAAAAGGTTTAGAGCAATCACAGCTAGGCTGACACAATCTATCGTAAGTAATGATTTGTGGTTGTCTATAGTCAGTCATTTCAAACTTTGACCATAAACTTAATCTTTGTCTAGCTCTTGACTTTGAATGTTAGGAAGTAGCATATGAGTATATTTATCCTAAAAATTATTTTTTACAAAAAGAATACTTTATCCATATTTTACAAAACCATTATAATAAAAGTAGTGGTCAAAGTATATTTAAAATGGCTAACTTCTGATAGGTCCAAAAGTAACTTGGTTTTGTCCAAAAGTCACATATTTGTGACTCGCAGTACCATAACTTATATGGTTAATTAACGAGCATAACTTGTATTTCATGTGTATATATTATTGAACTACTACTACCCCATAGTTGATCGAAAAAAATACTACAACCCTATAGTTGGCTACAAAATAACTTATTCTATAGCTAATTTGAGTTATGATAATTACTGTGCTAATTTACGGTATTATAGTAACTCCTTACTATATGTTTACTATAATGTTAGGGTTAATATCCTCATGTATTGACATTATCGTAAATAGAAGTGGCTACATGATAACCATTAATAGGACCGCCATTTCCGGTCTGGCTTGTGGTTTTTATCCATTTGCCCTGTCTGGCAAGGCCACGAGCATAGGTGGGCACGTGCCTTCCCGTCTGGCCTGCCTCAACCATCAGACACATGTGGCCAAGGGCACTGCTGGGCACGAGTGGCGGTGCACGTGCGTGATCCCCTCAACTCTCCTTCTCACTTTGTCTATAGGAGTATAAAAGGCTTTTTATTTAAGTTGACCACCTTCTTACTGCATGGTACTAATCTCACTCGATCCCACTTAGCACTTACCTTGGACCACTGGAATTTCTTAGATTAATTGCTAGACCTACTAACTACTCCCTCCATATTAAAAAAAGAAAGACGTTTTGGATAAGGTTTGAGTCAAATATTGGGAATATAAATCATGAATAACTTTTAAGTCGTTGAGTTTGGAAATGTGAAAATCATATCAATAGATTTGTCTTAAAAATTACTTTCATAAAAAATATACATATATAACTTTTCAATAAATATTTTTATAGAAAAAACAATTAAAAGTTGTTTTTAGAGGTCGGTGTCGCTGTCCTAAATGTCTTTCTTTTCAAATATGGAGTATGGGCCAAGCCTAATTAATACAATATAACAGCACAGGAATTTTGAAAGAGTTTTATTGTGACAACTTAATATATATTCTATCGTTGCATTTTTTTTTAAATTACTTCTATGCATGCTTCCAAATTATCTGCTTTTGTAGTTGTTAGTATAACACGCATGATGTGTGGCACCGTCACACCACATAATTCTAAGTGAAGGGAGCAATCTATGTGCATGAAAAATGCATAGCTCAAGATAAAGTTTGACTAATAAAGACTAGCCAAACTCACATGGAGGTGTCATACCGGTGGGGAACTAAGAATAAAAGTACATGGTAGTAGGTAAAATTTATTGCCACATATCGAAGTAGGCAACCACAAATCATTACTTAGGATAGATTAGTATATTTCAAAACAATGCTCATATACAAAAACAGAGAATAAATCACTCTACTCCCTCCGTTCCAAATTATAAGTAGTTTTGACTTTTTTGGTTCATCCATTTTTATATATATTTAGACATATTAGCTCTAATATTACTATATCTAGATGGGTACCAAAATGGATGTACCAAAAAAGTCAAAAGTGACTTATAATATGAAACATAGCGAGTACTTAAAAAACAGACTTTCCCACTTCACATGAAGTGTAACCCATCAACGTCGCAACTCCCTTTGCACTTTGATGATCTGCTAAGTCCATTCCCTCTAATAGTTTATTTTCTTATTTTAACCTAGTTTTAATCCATATTTTTAGAAAATAACATGCCTGAAGTTTTTTTCAGATTTAACCCATTTGGTCATGCTAGCCCACATGGCATGACTAGATCACATTGTCACCTCATATGAATAGATGCTTTTGATTAATATATAATTCTGAATAGAGCTCTTATATATAACTCCTGATTAGTAGGACCATAAATAATACTTAACTTCCGTTGGAGATTGGTACATCAATTCTTCATTACAACTTAGAAGATAAAAACCCCCAATATTCCTTTCCCTCCACTTGTGTACATTATCCTTCACCCCAAAGCAAAATACCCCCAAAATGTCCTTGGTGTGGAACTTAGTTCCAAACAAAAGGGATACGTAAAAGCTTGTGCTTCCAACTCAAAATTGCAAAAAATAATGTTTTATAGTTCTTCAATCCACACTATGTCCAACCTCTATTGTTTTATGGAACCTTTCAACTATCTCACCCTAGAAATTTTCCAATCACCTAATATTCCACAATAAAATCAGCATTGATTACTAAGTCTTCTAGGTTCTCTGCTTAGTCTAGATCCATCCCTTCCCCCTGATTTGCCTTGTTAGTCTTCCTTGTTTCTCTTGTTTAGTTTTCTTGATGATTCATTATCCTGGTATACATGTAAGCTTGCAACCCCATTATTTCAATTTTTTTGCTAACATACACCACCTTGTGCACTAAGACCAACTCCAACAATAGACCCCAAATAAAGGGTCTACTTTTGATTCTTTTGAGTTATTTAATTGTTCATACATTCCAAAAAATCCATGGTCCTTATTTGACCGATGTATTACTTCCTGGCAAGTTACGGTAATAGAAGCTTTGAAGTTATATTGTTGGTGTTGCTCTTGCTTGCATTTTTCTTGTTTCATTTCATCATGTAGGAAGATAGAATAGTTTAGGGACAATCACCACACACACACATTGTGGGGGTGCATTCATATAGAGAGAGAGTTATGTACAAGTACAATGCACTAGCTACAAATAGAGAATACAATAGCTATATAATAATCCTAATACCCACCCACAACTATAGCGGGAGGATCACGAACGCACAGACTGGTTTGAAAATCTGAAAACAGCTGTACCGGAGACCCTTGGTCAAGATGTCAGTGAATTGGTGTGCCGAAGGGACATGGAGAACGCGAAGTTGTCCCAAAGCAACTTTCTCACGGAGGAAGTGGATATCGATCTCGATATGCTTGGTACAACGATGATGGATGGGGTTGGTGGTCATATAGACAACGCCGACATTGTCGCAGTGAGCGATCTTCACCAAAGGAATCGAGACATGCAGCTCCTAGAGAAGTTGCAGCAGCCAGCAGCACTCGGCCACCACATGGACCACAACACGGTACTCTGCCTTGGCACTAGAGCGGGACATCGTAGTCTGATGCTTGGAGGACCAAGACATTAGATTGTCGCCTCACGTGTGTTAGGGGAGCCAGCCCGGCCAGTTAGCGTCGGAGTAGGTAGTGAGCTGATCGATTGGGTCTAGTGTCCAGGTCAATACTGGAAGAGAGGGAGCCCTTGATGTACTGGAGAATACGCTTGATCAGCGAGATGAGTCTCATGGGGATCATGCATGAACAAGCACACCTGATGAACAACATATGCCAAGTCAGACATCGTCAAAGTGAGATACTGGAGGGGACTTGCGAGACCTGTGGTGGCAGACAGCTTGTTCCGCGCGCGCATCCACGAGTGTGGCAGTAGGGTGGCATTCAGACATGCCAGCCCGCTAGAGAAGGTCAATGGCGTACTGACGCTGCGACAAAGAATAGCCCTGAGCTGTTGCACGTCATAGAGATGCCGAGGAAGTGGTGGAGGTTTCCAAGATCCGTCATGGCGAACTAGGAGTAGAGGCCTGCTGTGATAAGATGTAGCAACTCACGAGACGATGCCGTGAGAATGATGTCGTTAGAGGAGCAGGTATGTAACGCGATATATGACTTCGTAGATAAATAGATATGCATCGGCCTTGGACCCGGTGAAGCCCATGCTGCAGATGTATGTGGTGAAGTGTTGGTTCTAGGCCCTCGGTGCTTGCTAGAGCCCATAAAAGGACTTCTGTAGGAGACAAACAAAGTTAGGTTTGGTGGTGTCAATGAAGTCGGATGACTGCTGGCAGTAGACAGTGGAGGTGTCCATGGAGGAAGGCGTTCTTCATGTCTAACTGATGGATGGGCCAAGCACGCGAGGCGGCAATGCTGAAAACGGTGCAGATCATCGCAGGTTTGACAACCTGATTAAACGCCTCATCGCTGACGTTGGCCTGCTGTGGGAAGCCGTAGACCAGCCAGTGTGCCTTGTGTCGAGCGAGGGAGCTGTTGGAGTGGTAAATGTGCCTGAACAACCATTTGCCAGTGGCACCAGGCGGTCAAGGTACAAGATGCAAGGTATTGTTGGTGATGAGAGCATTGTACTCCTTGACAATTGCAGCGTGCCAGTTGGGAACGGTGAGGGCGCTGCAATAGTTTGTTAGAACTAGCGTGGTAGTTGTGATAGAGAGGTTGAGGCGCTCCACTGAACACAGGTTGCCTGTCTAAGATCGCGTCACCAGGTGCGAGGGAGGTGGTGGCTCGTTGCACATTCGGCACCAAGGGCACCGGTGTCGCTGCCACCGTGGCACCGGGTTGGTAGAGGAGGATGGCACCATGGTCGCCAGAGTTAGTGTCATCGCCGAAGGTGTGAGGGATGGTCGAGGTTGCCGCTGGTAGGTGAGACCAAAGCGGCCTGACCCTCTCGGGTGCGAAGGAACAGGAGACCCTTCCGACAGCGGTGCGGCGATAGGCCTTGTTCGTAGGTGCAGGCAGTGGGACAGGGTCAGGTAGGCGGAGCGGACTAGCGTATATGATCGTCAGGTCCTAATGATTAGGCAGCTCGTCCTCGCTAAGAGAGGGAGCAGTTGTAAGTGTACATGGGTGCTCGCTCGAAGTCGACAATGAAGAGAGGCCCTATACCAAAAAATCGGCACAAAGGCCGTTGAGGGAGCCATAGCAAATAGGAATATTGACTCGTCAAAGATGACATGTCCTGACACTATGAGACGATGGGTGATATGTCTAGGCAGAAGTACCACTTATGTGAGGAGTGGTATCCAAGGAACACACACAGAGTCGAGCAAGGGGAGAGTTTTTGAGGAGTCTTGGCAATGAGGTTTGGATATCATAGACAACTGAACACGTGAAGGGAGGAGTAATCGGGATGTTTCTGGTGTAGGAGTTGGTATGGGATGGCATGATAAGCAGATGCGGAAGGGCACCTATTGAGAAAGAAGGTGGCAGCTATGGGGCTTCAGCCCAATACAGTGGCGGCATGGACGCCGTGGAGCAGTAGGGTGCAAATTGTGTTGTTAATGGTGCGGAGCATGCGTTCAGCTTTGCCATTTTGTTGAGAAGTGTAGGGGCATGAGTGGCGTAATTGGATACCATGGGCGGAGAGGAAGCTGGTGGTGGCATGATTGACAAATTAAGTGCCATTGTCAGCATGAAATGACCACGGTGTGATGTTGAACTGTGTGTTAGCATAGGCAATGAACTCAACAATATGGTGGTGTACATCAGATTTTTGGGTAAAGGAAATGACCAACAAAAATGAGTGTAATCGTAAAGTAACACAAGATAGTATTTGTACCCTGACATGCTTAGTATTGGGAATGTCCATACATCACAATGAATTAACTCAAAAGCACTAGCGGTAGTGGAGGTGGAACTACTGAAAGGGAGCCTCGTGTGTTTGATAAGCTGACAGGCGTAACACAGAAAGCTCGATTGCTTATGACATGAAATGACTGACTGATTATTTAGTGTGGCAACGGTGGAAGGACCGGGATGACCGAGGCGATGGTGTCACAATATGGACGAGGTGGCTTAAGCTGCAGCTATGGAGTGATGGCAGAGAGAAGGTTTAGAGATCTCCACTAACTATCACTGTGAAAAATCACGCGCCCATCTGCTGGTCCTTGACAGAAAAGCCCAAGGCATCAAACACAATAAAATAGTAATTCTCATGAGTAAATTGGCCGGTTAATCTTATAAACTTTAGGCCCCTCGATTGTCGCTCCCTCAAGGGCGACTCGGGGCGCCGCCGTAGCCCGCCTCAAACCCTAGTTCCACGCCCCCTCCCCGACGCTAGAGCTCAAGCGTCGCCAATCTGAGGAGAGCAAGTACTGGCGGCGGTTGGCCTCGTTCCCCTCCTCCCTCCCTCCTTCCCTCCTCCCTCTCTTAGGTGCTCAAGGTCGGTCTTCATGGAGTGGCGTTTCTCGGCAGCCGGCGACGGATCCGGACAGCCACCGCAGTTCGGCACTCCCCCCACGGATCACGGCTTTGCCGGGGGAAGACGCGGCGCGGTGGTGTGGAGTTGCGTCGGTGCGATGCGGGTAGCGCCGTCCATGGGCGGGTCGGGGCATGCTGCGGTCCTTCAGGCTTCGAAGCGGCCGGCCCGGTGTCGCCCCATCGATGGCGTCCCCGCCTCCTCCAAAAGCATGGCCAACCGGCGGGTCACGGCTCAAGGGGCGGTATGGTGCTCCAACTTCCCCCCGTCCGATGTGGCCCAATGCCAACGTGCAGCAAGGGGCCACCACCGCCTGGGCGGCGTCGAGGAGAGACACCCCCATGGCGATGCAGCCTGCGTGGGAGGCCGGGGGCGAAGGGCCGGGCGAGCACCGTGTCGCGGCGGGACGGTGGCGCCTCGAGCAAAGCGTTGTTCGTATGGAACTAGGGTGAAAACCCTTGCACGGATGTTGCTCAGGCCATTGACAATGGCAATATGGTGTCATTTTCCTCCCTGGAGGTGTTGATGAGCTTAGTTGTTGCTACCGTGAGCCGCTCTCTGGCGTCTCACGGTGGTGCCGTTGTTCCTCCGTTTTTGCCTTCTTCGGGGTGTACGAATGTCGCAACGACCGGGCGCGCTCGGGTGCATGCCTCCCTTTGTCGCGGGCGAAGTCCGAGCAACTCGCGACATGTGGCGGCGTGGCAAAGGATGAAAAACATTCAAGGTATGGTGACGCCGAAGTCGCCGAAAACATTCTCGCGGCGGTGCAATGTGAAGTGAACCATTAGGCGGCGGCGATATTGTGTGCCGTGCGGAGAAGAGAATTGAGAACAAAAAAATGAAAGACAATTGGCAGCGGATGGCATCATTGCAACCGGGCTAGTAAGTCAAGTACTCACGATGGGCCCTTAGCCCATGCCCATTACACAACACAAAGCCACAAGGCCCAAACGCTAATAACGACATAACGCTTGGACTCCTACCATCTTCTTCCCCGCTTCAAATAGGTTGCGACTTTGACCTTGAGCTTGCGGCCATGGCTTCCGGGGAGGAACTTCGACCACTCGGGGTAGGTATCGACGGCGGAGCCAAGGTAGGGCGAGTGCCCTACCTTGCCCTACCAGCCCTCCACCATCGGGCGGCGACGGCTGCTGCTGCACGCCCCTGCCGTCGTCGGCGAAGTCTGAGGCTGCGGCGGGCGTGTGGCGGCGGCCGGAGTGTCGGTGCGCACCTCCCAATGTAGCGGGCAAGTCCGGAAGGCTCGCGGGCGTGTGGCGGCGACCGTCTCTATGGGTGCGGCGCCTCCCGTCAGCCGTGGACAAGTCCTAGCGGCTCGCTCGGCGTGTGGCAGCGATCGGCACTATCGGTGCGCGCCTCCCGCCATCGTGGGCGGAACTGGCTGGTTCACATGCGTGGCGGCGTCGGCAAGTGGTGGCAGCGAGGCACAACATCCTCATCCGCACAGCAGCTCGATGTGGCCCCTTTCCATGTTCGAGGCGGTAGCTTTGCCCAGATTACTCTAGATAGCCCACGGTAATCTCCTTCTTGAAGGCGTCATTGAAGAACCTCTGTCTTTCCTCTGCTTTGACCACTGCTCAACTCCATAGCACAAAGACTGCCGGGCAAAAGCTTTGCCAAGCTCGGTGTTTGCTTGGTTGGCGATGGTGGTCTTTGTCCACGTCATCCACCTCCCTGGAGGCATCGTTGAAGAGTTCATGTGTTATGGCGTTGTAGTTTTCTTTACGCCTTTCTTGTGTTTGTGTGGTGCCTTGTATGGTTTTAGTCCTGTTTTCCAAAGATTAACCGACGACGGGGTTTCCTCCCGTTCCCTAAAAATGAGACCTTTTTTTTTTGAAAGTACATGGGGAAGCTCCCCCACCCCATCTCGCCCCCCCCCCCCTCCCCCTCCACGAATGGTTTTAAAAAAAAAAGGAGTAAATTGGCGAAACGTAAAGAAGATTTCACACAAGGGCGGGGAGTTATAAGAAAATTTTTAAGATGAATGGTGGCGTCCAACCGCCGACAAGGTGGATGTGCGGCATATGGGTGATGAAGGAGTTAGAATGAGGGGGGGTGGGAGAGGAGTATACCATCCGATGATTACACATGTGTAGTGGCGCCAGTGTCGAGAACCCAGGAGTTGGAGTCCTAGAGGGTTGTTCATGGCGGCGATGATGCCGACTTCATTCCATGTGGCGGCGCCATGCTGGTGAAGTAGCAGGTGGAGGGGTGGCGACATCGGAGTCTTTTGCCGGCGTGAAGGCGGTGCATGCCTGCGGTAGCTACCAGGGCGTTAGGTGCACGCCATGCCGACAGGGGGTGCTCGGGGGTGACCTTGTGGCCGCTGGCTGCCCAAAGGGTTGAAGCAGACCCAGGGGCCAGCCAGTGGAGTGGCGCTGTGGCCACTGACATGGTAAGGACCGCCACCGCTGCCAAGTCCCTTGCACTTGTTACAAGGACCGCCACTGCTGTGACTGCTGCCAGGTTGAGCGAAAAATAGATCCACAGAAGGGTGACCCCGCATAGAGGACCGTCTGCGTCGTAACCTGCCCTTGGCTGGCGAGGTGAAGTTCCTTTCGCACCAGGATCTCACATGTCGTAGTGAGGTTGGGTAGCGTGTTGGAGTAGGCAATGTTGTCGGCAGTGCCGGAGAAGCGTGGGTTAAGGCCGCGTAGGAGGTTGAGGACGAGTTGCGAGTTGACGATGGGTTGACCCATGTCACGAAGGGCGTCGGCAGTGGCCTTCGCAGTACTCGTCGATGGAGATATCGCCCTGAGGCATGGAGTGGAACTCGTGGTTGAGGAATACGGCGAGGGAGGCCTTTTCTTCGCTGGAAGATGCCCGTGATTGCCGTCCAGGGCTGGCGAAGCAGTTGAAGGCGCAGGTCGAGAACACCATCGCCGGTGCTGGTCATGATCCAGTTGTTGACGCACGAATCAGCCGCCGCCCACACCGACACGGCGCCGCTGTGCAATGGCGGAACCAGCAAATTGGTATAGGGGGGCTTGACAAATATTAATACACAAGACCAAATTACAATATACCCTATAATATGTATGTATATATAATGGAAATATTCAAATAATCATAATTTCTGCTGTGAGAAAACGCAAAATTGACTCTTCTGGAAAAGATGAACTATACCTGCTTGGCTTGTTGATTGAATGGAGGTTAGCAGTGATCCTACAACAGTTCCACAACAACGATAGCGAGGGCGGAAGACAGCGATGTGCCATGCCCGCTAGACGCGAGGCCACGTTGGCCGATGGGATGGAGAACGTGCCGCTTCCTTCTACCCTCACCTCTGCTGCTGCCGTAATTAATAGATACGAATACCATAGGACATAACCGTAACAGATGTGATTCCTACTTCCACGCTGCATGACGGGCTGAGCCGCAGGGGTCAAACAAAATTCGGCGGCATAGGGGGAATCGTGTGGGAGCGCGAGATCGCAGAGGGGAGGAGTCCGCGCGTTGCGGGGACGGGTCGGACTGCGCCGAAAGGCGCCGCCTCGTAGGGGAGAGGGAGGCAGACCGCCGCAGTTCATAGGGAAAAAATTTTGCCCAATACAATAGCTATACAATAATCTTAATGCATTCCTAGGAGCTATAAATGTGCAAGCTTTGTTGCCAAAGTGCTGATGTGGCCAAGTTTTTTTTGTGGCAGACTGTTGCAGCGTACTATGAAGATGCTACAGTGTTCACCATGCACGACCTGGTACATGACTTAGCAAGGTCATTATTGGTTGACGAAACTCGAAGTGCTAGTAAACAAGGCAATACAGGAGAAGGCAGAATCCACTATGAGTTACTAGATGATTCTGCTAAGTCATTGCAGGCATTCACACAATATCCCACCAACATCAGAGGGCTGCGTTGTCTAGAAAGTGGCAAAACCGTGTGCCATGGTGATGCATCATCTTCATCCGCAAATTTCAGGTCTATTAATGTCTGTGGCAAATTTGGGATTTATGATGACGATGTATTTTCATCTGCCAACGACCTCCAAGTCCTGGATTTAAGTGAGTGCTATATACGGAAGTTGCCAAATTCTATTGGTAATTTAAAGCAGTTAAGATACCTTAATGCGCCAAGGGTCCAACATTGTGTGTTCCCCTATCATGTCATGAAGCTCTCAAAATTAACTTACCTCAGCCTCCGTGGGTCTTCTGCGATCCTGGCACTGACAGATTCGATTGGTGAAATGGAAGGTTTGATATATCTTGATTTGTCAGGTTGTTCCGGAATTAAAAAATTGCCAGTATCATTTGGCAAGCTAACAAAGTTGGTGCATCTGGATTTCTCGAATTGTTCCCAGGTTACATATGTATCAGAATCCCTGAAGAGCCTCACTAATCTTGAATATTTGGACTTGTCATACTGCGTGAATATCGGATACCTATCAGAAAATTTGGGTGGCCTTTTTGAATTTGCAGAACTTGAACATATCAAAGAGCTCATATGTTGACAGTCAAAGGTACTGGTGCCCCAACGCAGAAGTTTTATCTACTCTTACTAAACTTGAATGTCTGAATTTGTCATTATATCGGGCGAAGACGATTTAGGACTATAAAAAATCTACCTGAAGCTTTGAACAGGTTTGCCAACCTCAAGTATTTGAACTTATCAGGTCTACTAAGAAAACACTGGACCAGCAAAAGGGAAGGACCAATATCATTTGAGAATCTAAAAATCTGGTTTACCTTGACTTATCATACTGTACTGGTGTTCATGGTGTTCTGGACAACTTGGGTAGCCTTACCAAACTCCAACATCTGAATTTGTCAGATTCTTCATGCTTTGATGACTGCAGTGAGTTGGATCGTTCATGCATGTCGGAAGCCAGCAGAAAACTCACTGAACTCCATTATTTGAACCTGTCATGGTGTTCAGGAGCTCGACTAGATCCAAAACAGGCATTTTTCATCTTCCTTGAGTGTATTGGTAACCTTCACAATCTAGAGCATCTGGTCTTGTCTAATAATTATAGTCTGACGAGTTTACCTGACAGTTTTCGTGGCCTTCGGAAGCTACGTACACTTGATCTCTCGGGCTGCATGTGTCTGCAGGATTTGCAGTCATTTTTTAGTGAAATGGATAGGCTAAAGTTTCTAGAGCTGAAAGATTGCAATAGCTTGAACACGTTGAAGCAGAGTCAACTCAACAAAAGTGTAGCAGTGTTACCACGCTTTGAGGTCCAGGCTGATTGCAATGATTCTGGAAGCAACCTATTTCTGATTAATGATGTAAATTGTTTTTTCCTGGTGATAAGCAGACTTGAAAACGTGAAGTCCGTGCAAGAGGCGTGTAGTATCAAACTGGCTGGAAAAAGATAGAATGGAAAAACTGGAACTCAGGTGGGCCGAAAAAGATGTTGAGAGGTTTGTGGAGGACATGGAAGTGTTGCAAGAGCTAGGGCCACCAAGTAGTCTACGGTATCTAACGATAGCTGGTTACAATAGTGTCAGATTCCCTGAATGGTTTGTTGGTAGTATTGCCTTTCATCTGCCTAATCTTTCTTATATTTCCATATCTGATTTGCCCAAGTGCAACAGCCTGCCACCACTCGGCCAGTTACCTAATTTGAGAACTCTGGACCTTGAAAGACTGAATGGCATTTCAGAAATTAACTGGGACTTATGTGGCAGCAGGCGTGCATTTCCTCGACTGGAAGTTTTTACACTACGAGGGATGGAAAGCCTCGAAGTGTGGTACACAACAAACCCTGGTGGTAGGGATCGTGAGAACGAGTTTATGTTCCCCAATCTTTTTGATTTGAAAATCAGTGATTGCCCCAACTTGAGGCTGGAACCATGTCCACATAGAGTTTATGGGTCGTGGATCATATGTGGACGAAGTGATCACGTAATATCATCATGGGGGGGGAGGGGGAAGGGGCATCTCAGATCAGTGTTACTTCCTCGACCTCAGTTCGGGTACCTATTCTGTATGTAAGTGGCTCCAAGGTGCCTATGCATCAGTGGAGGCTGCTTCTGCACCTCCCTGGCCTCACTGATTTAAACATCAGCGAATGCAGTGATCTGACCAGCTCACCAGAGATCATACGAGCCCTCTCCTCTGTCCAGAAGCTACAAATAGAAATAGATGAACTGCCGAATTGGTTGGGCCAGCTTGCATCACTTGAGGATTTGACTGTACGCCGTCACCAGGTGAAGGTACCGCACGATGGCTTCCCACATCTCACTCGGTCGCGTTCACTGTGTCTACCTGAGTTCGGAAGCATGACTACCGTAGACCAATGGGTGGGAAGCTTCAACGCCCTCCGAAGGTTGGACATAAGGAGCTGTGAAAACCTGAATTATTTGGCACAGAGCTTCAAGCGCCTCAGCTTTCTTAAGGGACTTCAAATCCACTCGTGTAACAACATCACGTCTTTACCAGAGAGCATTGGGTGCCTCGCGTCTCTTAAGGATCTTCGAATCGGTTCGTGTAACAGCATCACATCTTTACCCGAGAGCATTGGGTGCCTCACCTCTCTCGAAACACTTCGTATCGAGTATTGCAACCGCATCACATCTTTACCAGAGAGCATACAGCAGCTAACCAATCTCGAAATCCTAGATATTCTCTGGTGCCTGGAACTAGAGAAGTGGTGTAAAATTGAGGAGAACAAGGCCAAGCTCTCTCACATCATAGAGAAGGTAATCTTACCCAAGCAATGATATATTTCATGATCTAACGTTTAATTCTTGTTAGTACAGAAGTTATTCTTTTTCTGCAGGGGAAATTTTGCTCTGCAGAGCATATGCTCCTACACATGCGTCTCTTGGATGTTGCTTTAAGATCTGTGCCACTTTATACTGCCCAAACTATGCACTTTCATATTTTTCATTTTCTAGACTCCGTATTCAATCCCCTGATTCTTTCCTTCGTCTCTCTCGTGCCGCTCCCATCTCTCTCTTCCGTCTCCCTCCCTGCGCCGCTCCTCTCTCTCTTACTGTCTCCCTCTCCCCTCTTCTTGGCCTTTATGCCTGCGCCCGGCTGCTCTCTCTCGTTAGTCTCCGCTCCCTTTCCCTTTCCCTCTCCCCTGTCTTCTTCATCTCCCTCCCTCGCCGCACCTCTCTCCCTCTTCCTATCTTCTCTGTTTCCCTCTCTAAATTAAGCTTCGTCTCTCTCCTCCGTCTTCCTCCCTTGCCGCTACTCTCGTGGCACCACATTGCAGCGCTCATGATTTGGTTGGTTCCGCGGTTATGCGACCAGCGAAAGCATCTCCAACAGTTTTGGTATTTTTGATTTGGCATTTGACTTGTTTGCCAACTCCCATTCCAAATGCCAAGCCAAAAAAAGGCCTCCTCCAACAGTTTGCTATTTTTGGTTTGGCATATGGGAAAAGTGGGGGCGAGGAGGGAGCGGTTGTTGGTTCAAGTCGCCATCGTCGGGCATGCAAGTGGCGCGACGCAAGAAATGCCAAAAGCTCACAAGTTTGGCAAAAATGCCAAAGGAGGACCTGATTTTGCCAAACTCACTAAAATGCAAAAGGGATTTGCAAAACTGTTGGAGCATTGTTTTCTAGACTTTGGCAAAAAAATGCAAATGCCAAACCCATATGCAACAATCGTTGGAGATGCTTTGATTGCCCTACCCATTCTTTTCTCTCTCCTTTTTTGCTGTTAGATCTATTTTTTTAGCATTTTTTTTCTTTTTGATTTTTATCCTTTTTGATTATGAGATATATCTCTTTTTTTTTTTTTTTTTGTACAGATCTACCGTTATGCTTAAGTGTTTAATCCACTTTCCTTTATTTTCATTGCCCCCTGATCTGCTACATTTAACCACAGTCCACAGAACAGGTAAACTTTTAGCCTTGAAATCACAGTATGCTTATAGTAGCTATTTCAATTCTTTACCTAGGATTTCTGTTTACTTTTTGATAGATAAGGTTAATGATGATTTTTTTAGATGGTGTCCTAATTGGGTTGAACGCAGGTAAAAAATACACACCATTGTTATTCAATTTTCTTACTGAAAG
This sequence comes from Hyparrhenia diplandra, assembly GCA_015847255.1. Lineage (NCBI taxonomy): Eukaryota > Viridiplantae > Streptophyta > Magnoliopsida > Poales > Poaceae > Hyparrhenia > Hyparrhenia diplandra. The sequence continues at coordinate 107,149 of JADLZK010000860.1, read as the reverse complement.
TCATTCATCCCTAAACTGTAACCTGGAATGTAGTCTGAATACAACAACAACAACAACAACAACATAGCCTTTAGTCCCAAGCTAGTTGGGGCTAGGCTAGAGATGAAACCCATATGAAACACGGGGTTCGATTTAGCGGCGTCGCTAAGAGGGTTACGCCAAAACAACGAATTTCTTACGGGTTTCATATCCATTAGAGTGGCTGATTTTTTACGCTGGTTCGCCAAACCTAACGCTAACCCTCCTCCTTTACCCAAAGCTTGGGACCAAGCTATGTTGAGGCGACTCAAGAAAGTCTTCCATCAACATAGGCTGGAGTTGAATGTAGTCTCAATGATTTAATTAATAGACTTGGCAATGTTTTTTTCAAGTTGTCCAATCAGTCATTAATACTAAAGTGATAGCAATGTTTTCATTTTACTTGTGTGGCAAGTGGTTTTATATGCACGTAAAAATCTGTGGAAGCTAAAAAAGTAGTTTTCATTTTACTAAAGGGATAACAATGTTTTCATTTTCTCATGAAGCATTTATACTGTTCTTTTTTTTTTTTTTGTTTTGTAGTACCATCGGCGTGCCTTCTTGTAGATTTAATCGCAGTACTAGTAAGTTGCCACTTCTTTTTGAGAAAGCACAGTAAGTTTATAGGTCTTTATTCATTAATCGTTCTGAATTCCAATTGAATATATAGCATGATTTCAAATGTAGTCCTTTCAGGTCTCATCTCGTTATATTCCAATCAAATATATATATCACAATAAGATTCTAGATCTAATTTGTACCGAATATGTAGTGATGAAGATCACTACTGAATATGTAACTTTAGTTTATATTCATACAGAGTTTGACGGTGGTATAGTCCCCATTATATGCTGATAGATTAGGCTTTTTTGGATGTCTAGTCCTTGTAGGAAACTAGCACTAGACTGTTAAATCTAGCTTGTGCAATTCTAGCTCCAATAAGCACATGATCGACGAGTCTAGTCCTTACATGCCAAAACAAATCTATAACTTGGGTTAATGTTGATTTTTTTTTTTTTTTTCTGCAGCACATGTCAAATTATACCTGGCAACACGTCCTAGGTAAACTTTAATTTATCTAATTTGTTTACGGGAAAGTTAACTTAAATTCAATTATTTACCTTGGATTCCTGTTTACTCATTTTTACAGATCTCAAACATTCCACTCACTATGCAGTACTACATATAATTGTAATGGCATCTAAGGTAAGCTTTCTGCTCTAAGTGCTCTTCCTCTAAAAGGATATCTGCACATATATATATTGGTTAAATGCTCATAGATCTATTGGTTGAGGTCAACTACTTTCAGCACAATTTATTGGTTACGACATGTTCTAATTTAATTACTTTTCATTGCAAATATGCTGTGAGATTTCATTATGGTCAGTTTATTGATTAAACTACTAGATATTACTGGATATACGTTTAATTGTTGGATGACTGATGCCAAAAAACTGTTGAGCAGGTTTATGATGAATTTGTATGTAGCTTTGTTACAAGATCAGATAGCCGATGTGTATCATTCAATCCCATGGTATTTGTATCTGTAGTCCAATCAGTCCTTAAGACTAAAGTGATAGCACTGGATTCATTAGTTTTAATTTTAATAGCCAATTTAAGGATGATGATCATATCCTATTTGAGCATAACACATTTTACCATATGTAAGTATATTAAGACATACAGGTTAGTTGATTTTACTTAGGCTACATGTGTCTTTCATTATACTGTTTCACTTCACTGTAGATATATTTTGAAACCATTAGAATGATCAATTCATATATATAGCACTGAGGTTTTGTACAGACTTTACTAGTCACTATATTTCAAGGTGAAAAGTTTTAAATATTATCTAAACATATGGGGCTGACTCCAGACAATTTTATGTATGCAGGCCACCATATATTCAATATAGTATACTTATGCTAGGTGATTTGATTTTCCTATCTGAACATCTGTTTGAAATCAACAAAATGCATAGTTTAAAAAGTGTTTCATGCCCAAATTTAACACTTTTTAATTGTTTGCCTTTTCAGCCACTGCAATGTCATTTCAGAAGATTTTTTAAAAAGATTAAATTATTCTTCTTAGATTTTGGTACAACTTCTTCCCACAGCTTTTGAAAAAAAAAATGCTTTGGGGTTATTTGATGACTCAATATAAGCCTTTGGTAGTCCTGATTAAAAAAAGTAAAACAAATTGGATAAGGAAAGTTTTTTTGAGAAATACTAAATGATTCTTCTTTTTCTTCCCGCAGCTTATGAAAAATTGCTTTCGAGTTCTTTGATGGCAGAATATAAGCTGGTAGTCCTGATTGCAAATGTAATCCGTTGGAAAATAGTTTTGTGCATCCAACTTTGAAATAATGAGTACTTAGTTGGCTATGTGCTAACAGGCAATCGTCATTTGATTGTTCAATTTCATGAGGATGATACTTTTTCTTTGCAGCAGATGGTCATAGTTCTAAAGATTTTGAGTATGCATAATAGGTGAACATATGTATAATCAACACTTTTATTTTTCCTCTAGTACTATCTATTTTGTGCTACTGCTAGAACTCAAATTTTGGTGTTCGAGCTCTCATGGCATATTTACATGCAAATTTGAGCTTTGTTTAGCTATACACAGCTACAACTTTCAATTGTCCTATAGTCTTATATGACATCTATCTCTTGCCTAATTTGTTTCCTTAAATCTCTATTTTTTAGATGACCTAGCATAGTATGACAACTGCACTTTAGACTAGCTATCCTGACATTTGGATTGAGGTTTTTGGAAGGTAGGATCTCACCACTGCTAAATGCTACTTTTTTTTTGTTCACCGCCTTGTATCGTGTGATTCCATTTATTTTTGCATTTTCTTTTTAGCAAAATAATTGGCTACCATCGCCAAGCGGCGACAAGACCGCACTACGGGTTAGACGGTGTTAGGAGAGGCAAAGCTTGGTGGAACAGACATGCTTGTGTGCTCTCACTCACAAAACACAGGTACATTTTTTCTTATAAGGCACACCGGTGGTTTTGCTTCTTCCACTCCAGCTAGAGCCCAAATTGAATTGAATTCTTTGTGGGTGCTCCAGAAGTACAGTATGAACTACGAGCGTGTCTTCTTTACTGAACTGGAGTGGAGCAGCATGAGAAAACAATATATACTCTTTGTTTGAAAATTGCAGCCGCAGAAGACACAAAGTGAAAGAAAAAGAGTTTCTAAAGTATATAAGGATAATTTAATTTCAAAAAATTGGGACGAAATGCCAAGCTCGGAGATTATGAAACTTTGCTGGTAGCACCGAACTTTGGAAGACAAGGAGGTGATATCCAGAATTTGTTGGCATTACTAAATTTTTGTCAGCGTCCATTCGTCCAGCAGCAAAGCAGAGACGACGACTCCCCTGTTCTCAGCTCCTGTAATGTTCTCTGCAGAGTGCTATACCAGATTGGTTATGAGGAAGTTTTCTAGTAGCAATAGGTTACTGAGGTTACTGAGGGAAGCAAGACTGCAGGTCCTCGTCGCCTTGCGTAACCGCGCCTGGTGGGCAAGTTGCTTCTTTCTTCCTAGCTGCTTCATTCCTGGCTGTCCGTTTAACACTCCTGTAATTACCTCTATTTGCTTTCTTTAAGCTGGTGCTCCATTTTCGTAGCCCAGTGGACGGCCGGTCTCAAAGACTTAGACAAAATCACGTCCAATCCAACACGGGCACGGGCAGCCAGGTCCAGTCATTAATGACATAGTGTATCATGTACAACATCTATTGATCCAGCAGCAGCCATGATCACTGAACCTTCATGATCACGAGCAATGAAACCCCCAACTGTACGTCCTTCTTCTGATTGGAAAGAAATTATAAGCTCCATCAATGTTTGATTTGATTATCTCTGGCATCGGTGGAGACCATTTGCTAACTCTGTTTCAATGATGATTTTTATCATACTATTAGTTGAGGCAGCCTCCACAGCTTTTCAGCAGGTCACCATCTCTGCACACTGTGCATCATGTACAGCACCTATTGATTCAGCACCAGCCATCACCACTGAGCCTTCATGATCACGAGCAACGAACCCCAACTGTCCTTCTGGTTGGAAAGAAATTAAAAGCACCATCAGTGTTTGTTTTGATTATCTCTGGAATCGGTGGTGACTATTTGCGAACTCTGTTTTGATGATGATTCTTATCGTCTACGTTCACCCATAAAGGGATACAGCGATACCGTGATACGGCATTTTCCAAAAACAAGGACGTGCTCATACAAGCAAGTGCAAATATGTACCAAAATAATTAGAATCCACTGTAGAACAACATTCAGCAAATAAAAATAGAAAACCACAGATATTGCTAGTGTCATGGAGTATCTAAGACATCATGGTATTTGGTTTTAATATTCTTACAACACAATGATAAATATTAGTTTTTAGGTTCTTACAGCACAATAATAAATTCCACTATTTGTCAAAATCAACTAAAAATCCAATTCCCATTCACATGAAATTGGAATCACAAAATTTCATAGTTGAACAACCATAGTGTGCTGAAGAAAAATGTATAGGAATTATAACTAAAATAAAAGGAAAAACAAAATAAAAGAAAATGAAAGCGAAATAAACTCACGCACACCGCGGCAGGAGCGGCAGGAGCAGCCATTCACTTATCGTACCATTAGCTTAGACAACCTCGACAGCATTCCGGCAATGAAACCCCATCTCTGCACGTTGGGCATCTTGTGCCTTCATGAGCATTGAAACCCCAACTACCCTTGTACTGATGGGAAAGAAGTTAAAAGCGCCATCAACCCCAACTACCCTCGTACTCCAGCAATAATCTTGTAGTATGTCCTCAACGCTCGCTAGTGTTCAAGTGCTGGATTCGTCTCCACTGAGTGAGTCCTACTCCTAGCAAGGATTCCCTCGAGCGTGAGAATTGATCGCTTGACAGGTTGGGTCGTTAATCACTTACATCTACTCCACTGTCTATTCTATTCCCTGCACTTGTGCAATGTGACAACACGTACGGATTCAAGCACCGCAATAATTCATTTAAGGTGTTTTGCATCTCTCTAAGTACTTCTGTCAAATTTGGAGTTCTGATGTGTTGCAGTAACTCAAAGTATAATCTACTGTGCTGTGCTTCTTCTCAAGTTCTAATTCTAATATATATAAATCTCATCTAGCCGAATGAGCTCCTGGCGGATCCAGTACCGAACTACTGTGCTGTGCTTCTTCTCAAAGGAGCCCCTGGGCCTGGATCTGTCGGCAGGTGAGCTCAGCAGATGAACTTTGGGTGAGCTCCTTCTTGTCATGTTCCATCGTTTGACCTACCTCTATAACTTACAGCCTGGTTTCATCCATAAATCTGTGTTGCTCGAGGTATAGTAGAGGAGCTTTGGGTAGTGCGACTGTGAGAGTGGATAGGACAAGGAGAGTAGACCAACCTAAGGTAAGGGAAACATATATGTTGATACAGTACTCACCTTCGATCTGTTGCTTGGAGCTTTGTTGGTCTCCATTTGTTTTCCTCACCCAAGGGCCTTCATACGGCAGAAAGAAGGAAAATAAGGAAAGCAGGTTAAAGTCAGAGCAATGGAACCAGAGGAGGTAACATTTCAGTTATTACGAGAAATGACAGATGACTTCTCCAGCAAGCGAAAACTTGGTGAAGGATCATTTGGAGAGGTTTATAGGGTAAGATTTTTGGCATGCTTGATTTTTTTCTTGAAAAAAATATTGTGAAACAAGTTCGACCAACTTGCTGCTTATTAATGATCAAATTGTGTATCTTCAACAGGGAGTGACTCACGCCGGAGAGGATGTTGCAGTGAAGATGCTTAAGCCTAACTCTGACAGTATTGGCAGTAAACAGTTCAAAAATGAGATTTATCACCTCTCCATGCTTAGACATCAAAACATTGTACAGATTCTTGGGTATTGCTATGAAATAGAAATAAAACCTATGATGTATGGAGGAAAACATTCCTTGTTGAAGAGCCACGTAGAGCAATCTGCCTTGAGTATTTGCACAATGGGAGCCTTCACGGCCATCTTTCTGGTAAGCTATATGCTGCACCGTCCTAGTTGGCCACTGAAGGAAATTATCCTGTGCATGTATCGTATTCATTTGTTTGTTGCTGCAGATGAGTTCGGTGGACTTGACTGGGACACAAGGTTCAAGATAATCAAGGGGACATGTGAGGGTCTGAAATATTTCCATCATGACGTCGAAGAAAATCTTTGTCACTTTGATCTAAAACCTGATAACATATTGCTCGATAAGGACATGTCACCAAAAATTGCAGATTTTGGTTTGTCCATGATCTTTGGTAAAGAACTAAAAAGAAGACAGCACATTATGCCCTGGGAACGCTGTAAGTTGTTGCACTTGTCCTTTTTCTAGTCCACCAATATGTGTGTATCATAAATTTGATCATTATTTGTGATGCAATGCAGTGGGTACCAGCCACCCGAATATATCGATAAAGGTGAAGTCTCAAACAAGTTTGACATATTTAGCTTGGGTGTTGTAATGATAAGGATAGTGTCAGGACTCGAGGGCTATTTCAAATGTCTAGACATGTCTTCGGATGTGTTTACCAATCAAGTGAGAGATAATATTTCTTCTTAACATGACCATTTTTTAATCTAATACTGCCATACTTACATTGGAATTGTATGAGCCCAGCCTGATGGTTTGATTTACCAGGTCCAAACAAACTGGAGGAATAGGTTGAAGGCAACGTTCAGTGATTCCTCGCTTGAAATGTGTTGCCGCCAAGTTGAGACATGCATCCAGATAGCACTGAAGTGTGTAGAAAAAGATTGGCGGAGAAGGCCTGACATAGTTACGATCACTGAGAAGCTAAATGAGATTGAAAGTTTACAATTGCAAGGTAATTTACATCATTTGTAAAGTCATGCAACCAAACAATTTCTTTCACTAACGATAGTTTCAACAGTATATAAGAAATTGTTCTCAACAATATTAATATTCGTGATTAATATCAATATTGACCTGTTCATGATTCAAGAGCTTAATAATGCATAGCACCTTTTTAGTCCTCTAAAATAGATATTGATTATGTGAAACAGATCGATCGATTGTGAGAAAGCTCAACTCTATTAGGGCATGTTTGGATGAAGGCCTCCTAGGTAGCTCCATCTCCAAGCAGAGATCTCAATCCTAGGCATCCAAAATCAAATGCCTAAGGGGGCTCCAATACCCAGGCAAAGCTGCCTGGGAGAGGACCAAATGACTCCTTAATGTGTCTACTATATTTTCTACAAAATCAACAAATGCACTCTCATAATTTCATACTGATAATTGACATATGGAACAATAAATTTTCATTTATTTTTCCAAATACTCCCTCCACCCCAAACTGTAAGTCATTCTAAGAATCATGGAGAGTTAAAACATTTCAAGTTTGACCAAATTTATGTGATAAGATAATAACATTTATGATGTCAACAAAGTATCATTAGATTCTTCGTCAATTTTATTTTGATATTATACCTATTTTGATATAAAAAAAACTTTATAATTTTCTCTACAATTTTGGTCAAACAAGAGATACTTTAACTCTCCAACATTCTTAGAATGACTTGCAATTTGGATGGAGGGAGTACTAAATTATAAGGCAAAAAGAACTTCGGGCAAGACAAATTCGTTGTGTAATATAGGTTCCATTATTATCTTCGCTATCAGAAACATGATACACACATGCGGAACTCTTGCATAATAAAACAAAAAGTCTTGCAATTATTATTGTTAATCCCATATATGTAATTTGGTATATAGCTTATTTTGTGTCCGGTCAAATAGAAAAGCTAAATTTACATGATATTAAATATTATTTTCTCAAATCCAAAATATAATTATATATTCATGTTCATCAAACTTTTAACTGAGATTGACAACACAATATTGATATTACATAAACATTGTGAAAATTTCTCTTTTCCAATTTGAAATGCATATATCAAGTAGATTATTATTGGTTCAAATGTCAACATGGAATTTTTTTTTGATGTCTCAAACAACTAGCACTATTAATTAAATTATCCGGTTTGCTCACAAACCAATTGAAATGATGCAGCTTCCGTGGAATGGGTGGTGTGCAAATATTTCGAGAACAACAAGACATAATAACCAGAGGACAAAGGAATCGAAGGATATCACATGCCAACACCACAATATAAAATTGATGACCGTCCATAATTGCAGCGAATTGGAATCTGCCCATGCACAAGAGACATCCGATGTAGTAAAAGAACTCATTGTCGGGAGGGATGAAGAAAAAAGTGAAGATAGTGACTTCTTTACTTGAGGTCATATCACAAGCGATCGTCATCCTTCCTATACATGGTATTGGAGGCATTGGCGGGACAACATTGGCAAGATTGATTTACAATGATTCAAAGTTCAAAAAATTATTCACAGGTATGGGTTGATGTCACCCAGAGATTTGACTTGACTAAAATTAGAGAGTCTATAGTTTCACAGCTTTTCGACAATGACAATGAAAGACAGATGATGCATAATTGCCTCGCTAACCTTCTTTGTAAGAAGAAGATTCTGGTTGTTTTAGATGACACAGGGAGGATAATCAGTTCCAGCTAGATGAGTTGAAGGCTATGTTGTATAATCATGACAGCAACATAATTGTTTTAGTAACAACACGCAGTGAAGATGTTGCTTGAAAGAATTTGTACCAATCTTCAACCACACAGGATATTACCCTTGACAAATAACATGTGTTGGGATATAATAAAACAAAGAAGTGGTTTTGATGCTAGAGATGACAAGGAACAGTTGCTTGGTATAGGGCTGGAGATTGCCCAAAAGTGTGCGGTGTGGCTTTAGCAGCTCGATCTCTTGGTTTCACATTGCGGTCCATGAATATGGATCAATGGATGAAAGTGAAAGACAGTGATATCTGGAACTTGACAAATGATCATGTTCTTGCATCCTTGAAGTTAAGTTATAGCTACATGGATCCATGCTTGAAGACATGTTTCACCTATTATGCAATCTTTCCCAAAAGTCACAAGATGGTTAAAGATGATCTAATTTACCAATGGATTTCTTTGGATTTCATAAAACCAACAAAGCTACTCTCTAATATGCATCTCTGTAAAAAGTATATTTTTAACTACTTGGACTATCTTTCTTTCAAAGATTATTCATTGCCACCGAAGGTGAGTTATTTTTTTCAGAGCCAATACTTTGTTTGAATTTTTCTTACAATTTGTCCATTCAATTGAAAAGAACCTTACGAATAGCAACTTTTTGATAAAGTATGTTTGTAACATACATGGTAATGCCAATACTTGGAATACCACATAACGTCACAACTTATTACCAATAGTTCGAGTTGTAAAAAGTGGTAGTCACAAGCTAATATTTTCAACAAATACTATCTCCAGTAATAGAGAAAGCAAAATTTTAGAGAAATCATAGTTAGGCTGACATAATAGATAGATTATAGCTACAATCTATTGTAAGTTATGCTTTCTACGGCTGCCTAAATAAAGATAGCCATTTCAAACTTTGTAAGTTAATCTTTATCTATTGACTTTGAATGACCGGAAGTGGTATGTGTTGTTAAGTATATCAAGGCCTATCTAATACAAGCCTATATGGTCAAAGAGGCTCCTATATATATATATTCATCTCCAGTAATGGAATGATAATTCTCTCTCATCCCTAAGGTTAGGGACAAGGTATGAAATCTATGGTGTATGGTACTGGAATGATAATTCTCTCTCATCCCTAAGGTTAGGGACAAGGTATGAAATCTATGGTGTATGGTTCAAATTCGGCTAATCTAATCCACCTATGATAAAGTTTCATTGGGAAACCTTGCCAATCCATGTGCCTATGTGTGCGGAACACTTTGTCCACACCGTTCGCAAGTATACGTCTCAATCCCATAGGCCCATCTGTCTATCTACCTAGCATGGAAACACATCGACCTCCCTTCGGATCATCCATGCTTTCACTCTATGCAAGCCATGCCTGAACGCTTGCCAACTGTCTTCACGTCTAGGGCGCCCGTTTTCTTCACATGCCACAGTGAACCTGTTTTTGCAATTATCTTTGTCTACACTTGTCTTCTATCAATCCCTTTTGCTATCTCCATGCACGGATTCGGTTACTCAAAACGCCTTTAATTATTGCATGGCCTGCTGCTTCAAGTCGTGTTGTCCTTGTCCACGACACATCGTCTTCTCTTTATTGACATGTAGGCTGGCGACCGGGGATTCACTCGTTATTGTTCTCGCCTATAACCTCTCGCTTGTCTCCCATCTATTGGGTCTCCTCTAGCCCATTCGTGCGCTTGAGAACGTCTCATCATCACCGTGTTGAGGTTCGAAATTATCAATATTGATGTTTTCTCTAGTTATAGAGCTCGCTAACTATTTTGTGCCCTCTCAAACTATTATTGATAAAATCCTTGTCCAACTATTTGATCAATGCAATTGTTGTCAACTATAATTTGTAGTTTTGTGATTTTGAGGGGTTATGGCCTACTTTTTCACCGAACCGACGATCCACCATGCATAGGGAGAATGGTAATAATTGTTGCTGCTATAAAAAAGATGGAGAGATTGATGATGGGGAAAAGTGATAACATGCATGTTCAATAGCTCTAAATAGTCTATTATTATGAGTCCATCTAAGGTCAAAATAGCCAAATTATCTTGTCCAATTTGAAGAGGTGTTGTGTTTAGGATAGTTTTTTTTGCTCGATGCATACTCTCATGCAAAGCATACTCATGTAGTTGAGCGAGTGGTATGTCCATTGATGAGTACTATTTTGCTTTTAGTTGTGTGATGTGATCTTTAAATTCTATGGTGCCCGCCAAGATCTTGCTACTCCATGTCGAGCCCACAAGTTCATTGAAAAGTTTTTTATATATAGATTTCGTAGGGTCGACATGCTGAATGTATATGATTCCATTCATGATCCGTTTAGCATAGCTCTAGCTCCGAGTTCTATATTGGGTCTGTAGTTTATAGCCTAATTAAAGTGACCTAAATTTTTTTATTTATTTTTAAAAAGGATGAATCATGTAACTACACTTAACATGTCCGCAGCTCTAGATTTAGAACTTTCTAGAGCTATTGGTGACTAACTCTAAGAAGATTTGCTAGTGCTCTACCATTTACAAGCACGCATACATGCATCATCCGATTTACTTGCGTAGAAGAAACACGTCCCAAGTCTATGTTTGTTGCATTTGTATCACATAGTGTGTTGGTAGCTTCTCGGAAGAACACTACACCAAAGGGTACCTCGACAAAGCCTTGTAAGCATTGTGGCAAGACTAGATATTGGTATTTATTAAATGCACACAATAAAGACAAGTTATCCGTAGTTTACACATATAGAAATACGGTTGTAGCACTTCACCAAGATTAACCTAGTTTTAATATCGAACCCAAGGGAATAGTAGGTGAATATAACTAAGATGTAACATAACCCAACTTCACAGTCAAGGAACTTAAGAAAGTAGCAAGATAAAGGAGACTTATCAATTTAATCTAAATACACCTTATCGAGGACGCTAATTCTTAAAAGACCGTGATAGAGCTTCTTCTTCTAAGAACAAACAAAAATCTACCGTTTCCTATCAACGAGGAGGTGGACTTGTCAAAGATATATGCTCAACAGTACACCGAGGGGTTATCCCACGATGGTAGATTGATCGGTGGAGGTGCACGGGACCAAGATCTAGATGCTTAATAGAGACATAAGACACACGATGTATCGAGATTCAGGCCATCGGCGTGACGTAAAACCCTACATCATGTGCTCTGCTTTCTGTATTGGCTATAATATATAGTGAGGCGAAAAAAGAGGGAGCTCCCTACCTGCCTATATAGTCAGGGGGTAGGGTTACATATAGAATCTATGAGGTATAGAAGGATACGATTTGTTACCTACTTTCCGGGAACAGAGTCTACCCTAGCAGATCGCTGTCTTCAAGATATCCTCTGGATGTCGTGCAACATGCGGCGTCTGCTGCCTTGAACCACACTCCATCATGTCGTGGGCCGAGACGCCTTGAGGTCGTGGCCCAAGTAGTGCGCCGTGGATACCCGGGGGCAATTCCCCGATAGCTAGTCCCTGAGCTCCTTGTAACCATTGTGCAAGGCGCACGAGGTTTACGTCTGAGGAACCGAGATCGATGAAGCGTGTCGCGAACATCGGTGAAGTTGTCCTCTAAGGTCCTCGAGCTTCCTAAAGTCGTAGAGTGGTAAGGCATGACGTTTGAGCTCCGTCTCGAGGTCGGTAGGGCGCAACCCACGAGGTCTCGGATGACCTGCTGAGGTCGGTGGACAACGTGTCGAGCTGTGGTGCGCCATGGCCGAGCTCCGATTGACGTCGCCAGAGCTTGAGCATGACATGCGAGAAGGGTGTAAGGTGCTCTTGTATCAAAAATTTGAAGTCCTTCAATCTTCCCCCAAGTGTGCCCACGTATCAAAAAAATTTGAAGTCATTCAATCTTCAAAAATTTTGAAGTTCAACCCAGCCAGTGAGTCAAGCTAACAATAAAAACTAGTCCACAATCCAATTCATGAGGCACCATCAGTACTTAGTGAATACCACCAAAATTAACGACACCCATTTTCTACGGCGCATCTTAGACAGGTGGTCGATCTTCTTTTCTATGTAGTATGAACCACTAACCAATCCAAAATGTTGCCCTAAAATTATCTATATAAATGCGTTAGAATTAGCCTTGTCCAAAGATCATATCATTTCTATTTTACCATATTACCTAACAAAGTGCAGTTGCTCCAAGCATAATTTATTTTTAAGCTTCGGATGTAATCCATGAAGTCAAGATCCAAACAAATTAGCAAAGCTGGTGGACGGCGGAATTCCAATGTCGATATGAACGGTACTCCCAACAAAGCTTGCAACGCGACAATCAAAGAACAGTGTTGAATAGTCTCGACAGAACTAAAAAGACAACACTTTAAACACTTCCTTGCCGGTTCTTCTTGGCAGCGGTGGGGCAGGGTGGCTCGAGCCACCCCTACTGCTACCGGGCACGTAGAACTCTTAAAGCTTCCCATTGAAATTTTAGCCATACATAGTAGGAGAGGCTGAGATCTTTTGATGGTAGAAGATAGTCTCTTTTGCTAATTGGGCCAACAATAGTATAGAAACGAAGAATTATCTAGTGAAGGCTCAAGGCCCAACCAGTGAAAGAAATCATATCCCTGTCCCAAATTTCCCCATCCAGACTCCACTGTGCCCTTTTCCCTTCCCCAACTGTATTGAGCGGCCAGCGACGGCTTCACGCACTGCGCGACTCCTTGCTAGGATGACTACGGTGACAGTAAGCTGGGGATGCGGCCTGTGGGTGGTGACTGGCGAGTACTCCCTCCATACCCATAAAGCTTGACGTTTAGGAGAAGGTTTAGGTGAAACATTGAGAATATAAATCATCAATGAATTTTACATTGTTGAGTTTGCAAATGTTAAACCTATATGAATAGATTTGTCTTGAAAAATACTTTCATAAGAGCATGCATATATCACTCTATGATAAATAATTTTATAATAACAAGAGGTCAAGGTTGTGTTTTGGAGACATTGTCGCCCTAAACGTCAAGCTTTTTGGGTATGGTGGGGAGTATGTGCGAGTGCTCCTGGCAGCGGGCAGGCAGGCCGCCGCAATAGGCGCCAAGCAGCGCTGGGCAGCGCTGGCACGCCGCAGTCTCTGCGGAGCTAAGTCATTGTGGCACTTTTGTTTAGCTTGTCCTATTTTTTTTTTTTTCTAGCCTTCATCCCTGTATGCACCCAAGTGTATGAAAGAATTGGAGTGTCTTCCCCTTGACGCTCCTTGTCTGTTACCGAGTTTAGGATGAAGACAGCCATGGCGACCGCCTCCCCCACAACCAGCCCGATCCCCTTGGCCTTTAGCATGGTCCTGGGCATGTACGGCGCGGTGAAGTGGTGCTGGAGTAGAAAAGCATACTACATTGTGGTTTTATGCCCTCAGTAGGGGCCAAAGTAGCGGCTGTACTGAGTTGCTCCCTCTTGTTTTTTTGAGGAAATTGCTCCCTCTTGTGTTAACACAGGGCAACCCTGTCTTGATTTACTTAACCGTGGTTGACTTTATTTCTTACATTCTTGACTATTTGGCAAGTAATAATAGAGTTGATGCGTGGCATGCCGTAGGGCTCTCAAGATTTATGTTTCTGTTTCTGCGATTTTCATTATTTTTCCTTGTTGTTTTAGTTATTTAATTGTTCATAAATTCCAAAACTCACTGTTCATGATTTCACCGAGCAATTAGTTACCGTAGCAAGTCAGCGTTTCTATTTGTTGTTCTTGCTTGTATATTTCTGGTTTTTATTCCATCTCTAGGAGCCGTACCTGTGAAAACTATGTTGCCAAACTGCTGACGTGACCGAGTTCTTTTGTTTGCAGACTATTGCAGCGCGTACTACGAGGATGTCGCAGTTTTCACCATGCATGACCTGGTACATGACTTAGCAAGGTCGGTATTGACTGACGAAATTCCAAGTGCTAGTAAACAAGGAAATACAGGAGAAAGCAGAATCCACTTTGAGTTACTAGATGATTCTGCTGAATCATTGCAGGCATTCACACAATATCCCACCAACATCAGAGGGCTGCGTTTTCTAGATAGTGACAAAACTGTGTGCCATGGTGGTGCATCATCTTCGTCTGCAAATTTCAGATCTGTTCTAGTCTGTGGTAAATTTGGGATTTATGATGATGATGTATTTTCATCTGCCAAAGACCTCCAAGTCCTGGATTTAAGTGAGTGCTATATACGTAAGTTGCCAAATTCTATTGGTAATTTAAAGCAGTTGAGATACCTTAATGCCCCAAGGGTCCAACATTCGGTGTTTCCCTATTGTGTCATGAAGCTCTCAAACTTAACTTACCTCAACCTCCGTGGTTCTTCAATGATCTTGGCACTGCCAGATTCGATTTGTGAAATGGAGGGTTTGATGTATCTTGATCTGTCATGTTGTTCCAGAATAAAAAAATTGCCAATGTCATTTGGCAAGCTAACAAAGTTAGTGCATCTGGATTTCTCAAATTGTTACGAGGTTACATATGTGTCAGAATCCCTCAAAACCCTCACTAATCTGGAATATTTGGACTTGTCATCTTGCAAGAATATTGGAGGCCTATCAGAAAATTTGGGTAGACTTCTGAAACTGCGGAATTTGAACATATCCAATAGCTCATATGTCAAGATGAACCGCTACTCCGCCAACGCAGAAGTTTTGGATACTCTAACCAAACTTGAATGTTTGAATTTGATGCCATGGTCTAGTCTAGCTATAAAAAATCTAGCTCAAACTCTGAACAATTTCACCAACCTCAAGTATTTGAACATATCAAGGTTACGAAGAAACCACTTGTTTAGCAGAAGGGAAGGACCAATATCATTTGAGAATCTAAAAAATCTAGTTTATCTTGACTTATCAGGGTGTTGGGCTATTCATGGTGTTCTGGAAACGTTGGGTAGCCTTACCAAACTCCAGCATCTGAACATAGTCAGGATGTTCATGCTTTCATGACTGCACTGAGTTGCATCGTTCAAGCATGTCGGAAGCCATCAGAAATCTCACCGAACTCCATTATTTGAACCTATCATATTGTTCAGGAACTAGAGCACATCCAAAACAAGCATTTCTTGTCTTCCTTGAGTGTATTGGTAACCTTCACAATCTAGAGCATCTGGACTTGTCTAATAATGAAAATCTGATGAGTTTGCCTAACAGTTTTTGTAGCCTCCGGAAGCTACATACACTTGATCTCTCAGAGTGCAGGTTTCTGCAAGATTTGCCGTCATTTCTCAGTGAAATGGATAGTCTAAAGTTTGTAGAGCTGAAAGGTTGCATTAGCTTAAACATGTTGAAGCAAGATCAACTAAACAAAAGTGTAGCAGTGTTACCATGCTTTGGGCTCCAGGCTGATTGCCATGATTCTAGAAGCAATTTATTTCTGATTAATGATGTAAATCGTACTGACCTGGTGATAAGCAGACTTGAAAACGTGAAGTCCGTGAAAGAGGCGTGTAGTATCAAACTGACTGGAAAAGATAGAATGAAAGCTCTGAAACTCAAGTGGACGAAAGATGCTGAGAGGTTTGTGGAGGACATGGAAGTGTTGCAAGAGCTAGTGCCACCAACAACTCTGCAGGATCTAATGATAGCTGGTTACAGTAGTGTCAGATTCCCTGAATGGTTTGTTGGTAGTATTGCCTTTCATCTCCCTAATCTTGTTCGAATTTCCATGTCTGATGTTCCCAACTGCAACACCCTGCCACCACTTGGCCAGTTACCTAAGTTGACATGTCTGTACCTTGAAAGAATGAATGACATTTCAGAAATTAACTGGGACATATGTGGCAGTAGGCGTGCATTTCCTCAACTGAAATTTTTTAAACTACTTGAAATGGAAAGCCTCAAAGTGTGGTACACAACATACCCTGGTGGTGGGGATGGTGAGAACGAGTTTATGTTCCCTATACTTTCTAATTTGGAAATAAGTGATTGCCCCAACTTGAGGCTGGAACCATGTCCACATAGAGTTTCTGGGGAGTGGACCATACGTGGAATAAGTGCTGACATAATATTATCATGGAGGGAGGGGGATGGAGCATCTCAGATCAGTGTTACTTCCGCCACCTCTGTTCCGGTAAGTAGTCTGAGTGTAAGTGGCTGCAAGGTGCCTATGCATCAGTGGAGGCTGCTTCACCACCTCGCTGGCCTCAGTTATTTAAGCATCGGCAAATGCAATGATCTGAGGAGCTCACCAGAGATCATGCGAGCCATCTCTTCCATCCAGGGGCTACAAATAGATGAACTGCCGAATTGGTTGGGCCACCTTGCATCATTGGAGCGTTTGACCATAAGCTGTCACGAGGTGATGTCACCGCATGATGGGTTCCAAAGCATGACTACAGTTGACCAATGGGTGGGAAGCCTTGTCTCCCTCCAGCGTTTGGAAATATTAAGCTGTGAAAACCTGAATGATTTGGCAGAGAGCTTCAGGCGCCTCAACTCTCTCAAGGAACTTCGAATCTCGTGCTGTAACAGAATCACGTCTTTACCAGAGAGCATTGGGTGCCTCACCTCTGTCGAAAGACTCTATATCGGCGATTGCAGAGACATCATATCTTTACCAGAGAGCATTGGGTGCCTCACCTCTCTCAATGGACTTGATATCAGGTTTTGCGACAGCATCACATCTTTACCAGAGAGCATACAGCAGCTAACCAATCTCAAAAGGCTAGATATCATCTGCTGCGGGGAACTAGAGAAGTGGTGTAAAATTGAGGAGAACAAGGCCAAGCTCGCTCACATCAAAGAGAAGGTAATCTGACCCAACCAATGATATATATCATCATCTAGCTGTTACTCTTTTCATTCAAAGCTTTTTAGTACAGAAGTTATTCTTTTTTTCTAGAGTACATGACATTTGTCGAATGCAGATATATATGCCTGGATTTTCATTTACATTGCCTTGCCATTTTCTTTATTTTTTCTTCCTTTATTTGTAAACGACATAGTTTAGAACTAATCAATACATACTATACTTGAGATGTGAGCATAAATGCAAAAGATCAAAACATTCCCTCCAGGCCCATTAGTCATGCATGCAATGTGTAAACTTTTCATTCACGTGAATTATATTAGAGATTCATGCTAAATAACAATATTTGTTTGTTTGTTGCAGACAATAAATAACAAGCAGTTTTTCTAAGAGGGGACGGTGCTTGCTAGCCTCCTATCTCTTCATTGCTATTCACTTGTATCATCATTTCTGGCTCCAAATGATCAGACTCCCCAAGTTCGGTGTTAACATGAAGAGCACGTGTCCTACACAGAACCTGTTTTTTTTTTTTTTTTTTGGAGAAATCAGAACCTGTAATTGTGTGGGGGTCATGTGCCCCTAGCGACCAACATGATCTGCAAGGCAAGAGAACCGCTGACGAACATGTGCCGGTGAGAATTAATTCTTTCTTTGAGATGAAGCCTAATAATCACTACTGCAGATTTACACATCACTGCCAGCAGCATCGCTGCCCGATTCTACATACTGGCGGTGATCACCTTTCTGCCGATTTTTAGCTCTGAAAACCAGGAAATGACAGTTGGTGTGACAGAACTGGTAGTGACGACATATATCACTGTCGGTTTGTAACTCTAACCGGTAGTAGGTTGGACGGGCTCATATCATTGCCGCTAAAAATACATGAGCCAAATGTATGTGATGTGGGTCGATTTGTGTCCGTTCCTTCCTTGCTTGAATCGATGGTGATAAGCTGACAGCACAAAAAAGGCTACATGACTTCTCTTCTTCCTACTCTGTTCATTCTTCCTACTCTGTTCAGGTGCGTGTTTGAGCCCTCCCCCCTACATCGTTGTGGCCGCTCTTCACTGTGAGGCAATCGCCTGGTCCGTCGTGCAGGGCGTCTCGGCCGCCCCCTGTTTTGCCTGCTCCCTCAGCACCTCGTGTTTGCTTTTAATTTTAGTGCCGATGCCGACGCTAAAACTTCGCTCGTGTTAACACCGATCGAACGAACTTTTGAAGACAAGGAGGTGGTATCCAAAATCCGTTGCCATTAGTAAACTTTCGTCAGTATGCATTGGACGAGCAGCAAAGCAGAGACGACGCCATTAGTCTGAGCTCCTGTCAAAATGTTGTTTGCAGAGTGCTACTGAAAGTTTTGTACAAGCTATAGATTTTTCTGGCAACACTTTGCAGGTCCTCAACACGCCTCATGGTAACTGCGCGTGGTGGACAAGATGCTTCTTCCTTCCTAGCTGCTTCCACTCGCCATACAACACAGTGTCCGTCCAGGGGCCAGGCTGGCCAGTTGACGCTGAATTGTCTCATCTCCGGCTGGACGGCCAGTTACGTTTCTCATCAGGTCTTTTGACAAAGACCTGGGCAAGGCTCTCCTCCACACCCTGCTGTTATCCAGTGTGGCCTTGGACAATCAGGTCCAATTATCAATAGATGGTTGTTGGAAATTTCCCATTTCATAAAAAGACTTCTCCGCATTATACTCCAGCAATAATAATCTTGTATGCCCTCAACGCTGGAAAGGAAAGGATTCCCCTCGAGCGTGAGCAGGACTCGCGTTCATCATCTGCTCGTGCTCTGCTGCAACTCGATCGCTTCACAGGTTCAGCCGTTAATCTTACTTTACACGCACCTACTCGATTGTCTATTCTACTTCTATTTTCCCTGCACTTGTGCTGCGCAACATCTCACTGTAATCTACTAAGTTCGTTTTGCATCTCTCCATCTCCATGTAGAGTACTGAAGGTACTATGTTTCTTTGATAAACTGAAGTTGCTTGCAACAACTCACTGTGCACGGGATGGAAACGGGTTGGACTGCCCTGTCGCAACGATTTTCTCTGTTTTACGAATTCCTATCAGGCAGTTGATCCGAACCATCAAATCAAAATCAAAACAAGGGTAATGGAACACAGGGATCGGGTTCAAATTAGAAACGGGCCAACGACCACATGAGCACGACGGCACAACCTCGAGCGTGATCTCTGTCGCCTGTCGGTCTCTTTTTTCAGAAGCAAATCCCCAAATGCACTATTTTTACATTTTACTTCCAAGTGCTTTATAGGCTTGATAGAAAACATAGGGTGTGTTTGGTTTTCTGGCTTAGATGGAGCTTCGCTAGGACCGGAGACTGGCTAGGACTGGAGCCTGGCTAGGCTAGACCTATCCCCAGGCAGCAACATGGGTTTGTTTGGTTCACTGTAATCCTTGGACTGGCTTCGATAAACATGTGTTTGGTTGCCTGTTTTTTAGGATAGAATCACCTTATCTTGTTCTGGTAAGTTTACCCTTTTAGAGGGATCTCATCGAACGGGTGGTGCTCATGAGGAAGAACCGGCCGCCGTCGTCCTCTCTGCTCAACAATCCTCCTCCTCCATGCATGTAGCACATCGGTGAGCATGTTCAGCATCAGCATAGGCCCGTGTTGCCTGCGTAAAAGTGTATTTCTTTAAAAATTAAATAAAACCTTTTTACTGTGGGGATCTCCCCCACAGTCTTTTTTGGTCAAAAAACGCAGCTCTAGGCTCACTTCTGGCGTTTTGGCCAGCCCATCTGCATTTGCTCGCTTATCACGCAACTAGTGATCACCCACCGCATGTTAGACGCGGACCGTTTGATCAGTTTTTATGCGTTTTCTATGTATAAGCCATGTGAACGCTGTCCCAAACAGGGTCATTGGTGGATCACTTTACCTATAAGGCTTTTACTTGTATACAATTACGAAGTTGGTTTGAAACTGTGTGCTGACACACTTTGCCTTCTATCCGTGTGCCATTTCGAAAGGATGAGGTGGAAATAGACTGCTTTGCCCTCTTGCATTTCAGGGTCCACTCCACTCCATTCCCTCCTTTCTTCGCTGACGACGCTGATGAATGGGCCCCCTCGTCAGCTCCTTCCTTTTTCCTCCTCTCGCTAACAGTTCGCCATCATGCGAGACACTGCGTGCAAGGTCCGTCGTTGCTCCGCCGCCACGTGCGAGGTCTGCCATCACGGCGCCGCTCCTAGCCACGCGGGGCGCGAGGTCCGCCCAGCGCAACCACGGAAGGGGCGAGCTCGGGCGCGGCTGGAGCGGTCATAGAGGCTGAGGGAGGGGGCGGCTCTGCCAATTGGGGCGGTGCGAGGGCGCAGCATGGCCGTCCCACGAGGCCGGCTACCGCGGATGGGCGAGCTCACGGGCGGGTGGGCGGCCATGGCGGCGCGGCGACCAGGGATCTCGCGCCCGTCCGGTGGGAAGCGAGGGGCCGCGGTTGGGATTTGGCGGTCCGACGTTATCGAGAGAACAAGGGCGGGTGTCGGCAGAGAGGATCTCAAGCTGCGCCACCGACGTGTGCCACGGTTCCGTGCCCAATGTTATCGTAAGTGGTAACCAAAGGGCTCTACTATCGAGATCCTCTCCTCACGGAGGCGATTTTAGGGCGTGAGGGCGGCGAGGCGGCCCGGCGTTTCGCCGGCGATTTGGCCGGCTCCCTCCCCCTGGTGGCCCATCGGGTGCGGAGGGGAGGGGGCCCCCTCGGCTGGGCGGATTGGGTTCCCCCCCAGGCGACTCGGCGAGATCTTAAATCGTGCTCGTGCTGCGTCGGTGTGAAGCTCACGGGGGGTTTGGTTCTCCAAACGGCGGGCATTGGCGGCGCGTTCCCTTGGAGGAGGTTGGTGTCCAAGCGACGGCGGCGGGATGGAGGTGGCGGCGGCAAGATCGAAATAAGTTTCTCCTGGACCCTCCTCTATCTCGGCGGCGTCTTCCTTGGCCAGGCGATGGTCTAGTGAGATATGTGTTTTGGTCTAGGTCAGGTGGTAGGACCTCGATTTTCTCTTACTCCTCCTTCATCAACGACGACGATGTCGTTTTCCGGCAGAAGCGGTGACCATCAGGTCAGTTTCTTTTCCTCCTCCATGTTTGCTTCACGCGATTTACCGGACATGGCGTGGATGGTGGTCCGGTTCATGTCGAAAACTCTCAAGTTTGAGGATCCATGCCAGCGTGAAGAGGAACTGGGGCTCTAGTGGTCGTAGTCGACGGCGGCAGCGGCGGCGGCGGCAGCGACGAGGAAGGTTGAAGAAGCCGAGAGAACTGGATAGGGTCCTGTTTGTGATTCCTAGTTTGTTTAGGTTCTTTTACAGAACGTCCAAATGTACTGTGTACCTTTTTAATATAAAAGTTCCCCTGTTGCAAAAAAAAATCGTAAGTGGGCCGGAGTGGCACATGGGTAGAAGGAAAAAAATATGTCATGACACACAAATTCAATCCAACTTTTCATTGGCATATTGTTTAGTACTCCCTCCATTTTAAATTATAGTTTATTAAAAAAATTGTACAAAAACAGTCAAATTTTAAGTCTTTCTTGAAGAACATTTATTAATAAAGAATTACTATAAAAAGTGATATTTTGCATAAATCTTAAATAAGGCGAGTAATCAAAATTAGAGTCGATACAACATAACGGCATGCAGCTAAAAGGCCTCAGTTACTTGTGTTGCCGCTACTTGTGTTGCATTGGTTGTGTTTGTGGCCCGAGAGTCGCTCTCTTCTTGGTACTCCGCCAGCGCCAGCTCCCACGTGTGAAAGAAAAAAAGGCGGCGGGTTGACCGGCGGGTTGACGATTCTCTGGGTCTGGGCCCCTTTCTCTTAGACTGGTCAAGCTTCTTGGCCAGATCCCTCCTTTCCTCCTCTCATCCCACAGCGGCACAGCCTGCAAGAACCGCCCCAGCTGCTTTCCGGAACTACTCCGCCGCCAACTGCGAGGTGAGACCTGTTCTATACTACTGGCCGCGCTAGCCTCTGTAAGGATCCAAGGCTGATCTGCTGATCTATAAGCAGGCTGATTTCGGTTGTTGAAATGCAAATGAGCTAAAACAAGAACAGTGAGCAGGCCACAGAAATGCATCCTTTCCCCCCAGAGAACAAATCGAGTTGACAGTACTTGATTCAGGAATTTTAGGATATCTTCTTGAATTTCAGAGTAACTTCGCTAATTTCTAGGAGGGGGGCATAAGATAAAAGTGCCTACTTCCCTGAGTTGACACTCGTGGGTAAAATGTCTATAGCTCTTTACTCACTAGTAATTTGGAAGTGGTTCTATGCTCTTGGACTCGTGAGTAAAGGTCCACAGCTGTTTTTCAGCCTGAGTATGTCTTCAGTTTAGTAGAGCAAGTTAGCTTTTCTTCACTTGGTTTGTGTTGCTAATGCAGACTCTGATCGAATACATAAGCATGGTCACTCACATTAACACATATCAGCAACGTCTTGTACCGAAAATCTCACTTTTGGAACCACAAAAGTTGAGCTATTGCAAAGTATATGGTATCTTAGATTTAGGGAGGCCATATTTATTGGTTGTGCTTGTGCATGGCTGCTACTACTGCTCGCATGAAGTGCTAGATTTTCCCCTTTTTTGTTGTGATGTGAATAGTTATGGACAATTGTTTCCTTCAGAGTTCAACTAAAGCCACTTGATATTTGACTTGCTGATAAGTGATTGCGACCAGTCAGATGGGAATTAATTAGGATAACTGAAAGTTCAGTGCTGGCATTGTGCAACCTAATGCAAAACTTTATTTGATTTGCTTGTGTTAGAAGAGTGATTGTCTATTCCTCCAAACCCTAGAAGGGTGGGCAATATAGTTGCTCTACATGGGCCTCATGGGCCTAGCCACATGGGCCTCTACACATATACACTAACACCTCCCCGCAGTCTGAACTACCGGCGCAGCGGAGATCAAGACTGGACATGAAAGAAATCAACACACACAAGGCCCCCCGCAGTCACAACTAGCCACTGGCGACGTTGAGGCTGGATCGGAACTCGGAGAAGGTCGATGAGGGCAGACCCTTGGTGAAGATGTCAGCAAACTGGGAGGTGGTCGGTACATGGAGCACACGAACGGCGCCGATGGCAACCAAGTCTCGGACAAAGTGCAAGTCGATCTCCACATGCTTCGGCCGTCCGATGCGCGAACGGGGTTGGTGGAGAGGTAGACGGCGCCGACATTGTCACAAGAGACAAGTGTGGTCTTTGTCGTGGGGCTGTGAAGCTCAGCCAAGAGCGACGGCCCGAGGCCTCCGCCACACCGTTCGCAACAGCCGCACTCCGCCGCTGCCGAGCGGGGAGACAACCGGCTGCCGCTTGGATGACCAGGAGACGAGGTGCCGCCAAAGAAAAACCGCATATCCGGAGGTAGAGCGGCGAGTGTCTGGA
The DNA here is from genome assembly GCA_015847255.1 of Hyparrhenia diplandra. Classification (NCBI taxonomy): domain Eukaryota; kingdom Viridiplantae; phylum Streptophyta; class Magnoliopsida; order Poales; family Poaceae; genus Hyparrhenia; species Hyparrhenia diplandra. The sequence continues at coordinate 83,350 of JADLZK010000860.1, read as the reverse complement.
CAGCCTGCCCAGTCAGCGTCAGTGTAGACGACGAGCTCAGTGGAGGGAGACCGGTGGATCATCAGGCCAGAGTCAACCGTGCCACGAACATAGCGGAGAAGGCGCTTCATCGCAGCAAGATGGGGTGCCCGGGGATCATGCATGTGAAGACAAATCTGCTGAACGGCATATGCGATGTCGAACCCGGTGAAGGTGAGGTAATCGCAAGGCACCGGCCAAACTCCGGAAGGCGTGATCCTCCTCCACCGGGTCGCCTCCGTCAGCAGAAAGCTTCGCCTGAGTATCAACTGGAGTAGCACAGGGGTGACACGCTGTCATCTCAGCCCGCTCGAGGATGTCCAGAGCATACTGTCGCTGGTGCAGGAACAACCCCGAAGGGCGAGTCTCCACAGTAACCCCCAGGAAGTGGTGAAGGGGACCAAGATCCTTCATGGCAAACTCCTGCTGCAAGGCCGATATGACACGCTGGAGAAGCTGCGGGCTGGAGGCTGTGAGGACGATGTCATCAACATAGAGTAGCGTGTATGCGCCTCTCGCCTCCGGGCGGTAGACAAATAGAGAAGTGTCGGACTTGGCCTCTCTGAACCCCAAGGTGAGAAGGTAGGTGGCAAACCGAGTACCAAGCACGAGGAGCCCGCTTCGGACCATATAGTGACTTGTTGAGCCGGGCAAAACCCGATCGCCGACTGAATCGACAAATCCCGCTGGCCGGGCTGCAGTAAACTGCCTCGCATACAGGTGCCATGGAGAAATGCATTCTTGACATCTAGGCGATGCAATCGCCAAGAGAGAGAGCAAGTGAGAGGATCAGGCGCGATGTAGCAGGCTTGACCACCGGACTGAAGGTCTCATCATAATCAACCCCGGGGCGCTGGGTGAAGCCTCTCCAGAACCCGGGCCAGCCTTGTAGCGTTCAAAACGCGTCAGCTCGGCGACGCTTATGCGCCCGTGATCCACTTGCCGGTGACCACCATTGCCACTGGACGGACGCGGCACAAAGGTCCCACGTCTGGTTGGCAAGAAGAGCATGTTCCTCTTCCATCGCTACCGCCAGTTAGGATCCGCCAGCGAAGGCGGACAGAAGGGAATCGGAGAGACCGGGCGGGATGTGGGTTCCGGTGGCGGAGAGGGCCGCAGGACGGAGAAGAACGGCCGCATGGCGAGTCACCTTCGGGTGAGTGTGAGCGGGGGTCTCTCCGGAACGATCTGCGGGTGGTAGACCGCGAGGGTAACCACGGACCTCCAGCGGTGGAGCGGTGGCCGGAGGAGCCGGAGTCGGGTCTGAAGGTACCGGCGTCGGGGCCGCGCGACGAACGTACACTGAGTCGGCTGCCACGGCCCGGGTCCCGCCTGCGAGCGAGGGGAACGATGCGGGCTCCGGGGCGGCGCGTGGCGCGGCGGTTCCGCCGGTGCTGCGCGTGGCGCAGCCGGGTGCTCCAGAGCCGCACGTGCGCGGTGGGGGACGCCGGGGCCGCGTGGGGCGAGGCGCGGGGGCGCCGGGCCGCGTGAGTGGGCGCGGCGGGGCGCCCGGGGCCGCGTGGCGCAGCAGGGGCGCCTGGAGTACCTGTAGAAAGAGGCCAGAAGGTAACCGGTGGCTGAACCACCGGGTCAGCAAATAGGGACTCCAACTCGGCAGTGGTGGAAGGTGTGGAAGAAGTGGAGTAGGGGAAATCCGACTCGTCGAAGACCACGTGCCGGGAGATGAGGACACGGTGGGAGGAAAGGTCGTAGCAGCGGTACCCCTTATGGTCAGGGGAGTAGCCTAGGAACACACACCGAGTCGAGCGGGGCGCCAACTTGTGAGGAGCAGTGGCGGCAGTGTTGGGGTAACAAGCACACCCGAAGACACGGAGGTGATCATAGGTAGGAGGGGAACCGAAGAGGGCGTGGTGTGGAGTGGGAGCAGGACACGCAGTGGACGGAAGGCGGTTGAGGAGGTGGGTGGCGGTGTGGAGGCTCTCGGCCCAGAAACGCGGGGGCAGAGAGGCCTGAAGGAGAATAGTGCGCATGATATCGTTCGTGGTGCGGATCATCCGCTCAGCCTTGCCGTTCTGGGAAGAAGTATACGGACAAGACATGCGCAGCTGAACACCCCGAGAGAGGAAGAAAGAACGAGAGGCGTTGTTATCGAACTCACGCCCGTTGTCGCACTGGACGGCCTTGACGGTGAGACCGAACTGAGTGGACACCCAGGCAAAGAAGTGGAGGAGGGTGGGAAACGTCTCAGACTTAGCACGCAACGGAAAAGTCCAAGAGTAATGGGAGAAATCATCAACCAACACCAGATAATATTTGAGCCCAGAAATGCTCGGTACAGGAGAGGTCCACAAATCACAGTGTACAAGATCAAAGGCATGCGTAGCACGCGAAGAAGAAGAAGAAAAAGGTAGTCTAACATGACGACCGAGCTGACACGCATGACAAAGATGCTCGGCATGAGTACGAGTACAAGAGATGTCTGCACTACGACTGAGCTGAGCCAAAACGTCGCGGCCGGGATGACCGAGCCGGCGGTGCCAGATGGTAGAAGACGGCGTCACGGCAAGAGCAGCAGCGGAAGACGGAAGGCGAAGAGTGTAAAGGGGTCCCGTGCTCTCACATCGGAGGAGTGGTCGCCGGGAAGCCAAATCCTTCACAGTAAGACCAGAAGTGTCAAATTCGACAGAACAAGAGTTATCAGCAGTGAACTGACGAATAGAAAGAAGATTGTGGACCATCTGAGGAGCAACAAGAACATTCGAAAGGCGAAAAGGACCAGGAGCAGAACCCACAGAGGTGACCGGAAGACAGGAACCATTCCCCACCATGATAGAAGAAGGGCAAGAGGAGTGGGGAGGTCGAAGAGTCGAGAGTATACCAGCATCCGGAGTGGTGTGGTAGGAAGCCCCAGAGTCAGCTATCCACTCAGTGGGCGGTGTCAGCCCCATGGTGCTGAAGGACTGAGCGAGCTCCGCCTGATTCCACCCTCCCTGCCAGGACGGGCTAGGCGGAGGAGCCTGTCGGGCGGTAGAGGAGCCAGGGTGGAGTACATGGCGGCCGCCTGAAGTGGAGGTCGAGTGTTCCCGCCGCCTGGCCGGGGAACGCCACATGGAGATGCGCCCGTCCATGGGTTGGTGAAGGAGGGGACGGGCGCACCGCCGGAACGCGGAAGTGGAGCAAGCGGTGGAGTGGGTCCGCCACGACCGGTCCAGCTCCGCCTCCGCTGCCGTACCACGCCCAGCGCCACCACCACCACGCCACCACGGCCGCGACGGCGACCACCGCGGCCACGCCACCCCCGCTTGGCCCGGAGGAGGCGCGCGGCAGCGACGAGCACGGGAAGTAGAGGACGCCGCGGCCGGGGCGAGAGCGGGGCGGTGCGGGCATGTGGCACGGCCCCCATCTGAGCTCCTCAAGCACGAGGTCATCCCGAACCTGCAGGAAGGTGGGGGGCGGCGTCCGACGGGTGATCCAACTCCTCAGGTGCGCGAACCCCACCATTGAGGCCCTCAGCGGGGTTGAGCACCACCGGGCGTTCCTCCACCGGTACCCAATGTCACGAAGAGCGTCGGCCTTGACCTTCATCTGCCGGCAGTAGTCGCTAGCGAGAGGTCCCCCGGGCGAAATGTACGGAAGTCGGCCTCGAGTGTGAGGGCACCGGGCCTCGGCGTTGCTGTGGAAGTGGCCCCTCGATGGCGAGCCAAGTAGTGGGCGCCGCAAAGGGCACCGCTGACCTCGGACGGTGTCCTGGATATCAAGGGAGATGGTCCCAACGATCCAGGACAAGGCGACGCTGCCGGGTGCGCTGCCACGCCGCATCCTGCGCCACGAGAGGTGTGTCGGGCGGGCGTGGTCGTCGGCGGCGTAGCGGTGGAGCGCCGCAGAGCATCGATCACGCCAACGGCGTAGGAGGTGTGCGCGGGAGTCGAAAGCATGACGGTGACCAGGTTCTTGACGTTCGTGATGGCGACGGCCTGGAGGTGCAGGTAGGCGACCATGGGATCGGCCTCGGGTCGACACGCGGTGGAGAAGGCACCGAGGTGGGCGTCTTGCCGAGAGGAAGAGGTAGCACCGCGGTGCTCCGCGAAGACGGGGTGGGGACGGAGGGGAGCGAGCGGGGGCCGCTCCGGCCGCCACCGGCGAGTGAGAGATCGGGCGTATCGCTTCCAAGGCTCCCAAGCGATGGCAGCAAAGACGTAACACGCCCCCTGGGCCTCGGGCTTGGAGCTTTTGCCGCGGAAGAGCACGGGCAAGCTCCGCTGGGTCCAAAAAGACCGCCATCGGCGATGACGCCCTTGCCTCGAGCAGCCACTTCGTGGAGCGGGCGCATCCCTCGGTGTATCCCCGGAGACCCCCACCGGGCGCGTAGAGGTGGGCGGGGAGCGGTGGAGCACCGGCTCAGCGGGGGGGACACCGGCGCGTGGACGGGTGGACTGAAGTCATGGGCAGCCATCGCGCCTCGGGTTGCCCCCCCCGGGGCCCGGCAGCAGCGAGGGATCGGCAGCGAGGTGTCGCCCAGCGCCCAGACAGCGCCCGCATGGCAGCGGCGGCTGCAGGCTGCAGCTGCAGCGGCGGCTGCTCAGCGGTAGTGAAGTTCAGGGTCGGAGGAGGAGGAGGAAGGGGCTGGGGCGCCCGGAGGAGGAGGAAGAGGGCGAGGGTCCCAGCGCCCAGCGCCAGCGCCCAGCGACAAGTGCGATCGCGGCGGCTGCAGCGCTCAGCGTCCATAAGCCCCAGCGGCAGCTCCCAGCGCCCGCGCCCAGCTCTCGCGGTCCCTCCCACGGGCAGCGGCGGTGTAGGAGAGGGAAGGAAGCCGGAGCTGCTGCGCCGTGGAAGCGGCGCGCCCGGCCAGCCCGCCATCGGTGGTAGCGGCGCGTCGAAGGGGAAAGGAAAGAGTCGGGACAGTAACTAGGCTGATACCATGTTAGAAAGAGTGATTGTCTATTCCTCCAAACCCTAGAAGGGTGGGCAATATAGTTGCTCTACATGGGCCTCATGGGCCTAGCCACATGGGCCTCTACACATATACACTAACAGCTTGCATACTAGTATAAAGATTTGCACTTCATTTTGTTTTTTGTTTTTAAATTTTGACACTATATAGCCTTCCAAATACTCAACAGGTCCCAAACCTATTTTTTCATTAATTTGCAAACAGAGTAGCACCACAAAGTTGCTAGTTTGGTTTTTTTCCCTCTGTTCATGACTGAATTCTTTGACATTCTGTGCTGCTGTGTTGCTGTGTGGCAACAACTCAAAGTTTGCATTTGTTGCATCTGCCTTTCCCTTTGAGAAAAATCGATCGCTGTTTTCCTTTTTTTCTAGTGGGAAAATTAAGGACTTCTGGCCTTTGATTGAGAAAGGGAGAATGTGAGAAACCTGAGAGATCAGATTGCCTGCCTCTGATTTCTCAAATTCACATCTCCTGTCTCTCGCCTATCACCATTGCCAGCGCCTCTGCTGATGCGGCGATGCTTCAGTACCATGCCTGCGTGTCTACTTCTTCAATCTCTCCTCTATGAACTGAGTTTAATCAGCCTCCACAGTGCTGCTCCTTTTTCAGGTTCCATCCTTGATCTTGCACCTATTCCACCCCATGTATCCTGCTGTCTAGCCTATCATATTTCATCTGTCCTAACTCACAAGCTGGTCTGATCCACAAGTGTTTCCAGGGGCTTTGAATTGCCACATACGCCAGCTAGTTTAAGGGTAATTGATTAGCTGCAATGTTCACTCTTCTGTTTACTCATCCAAGGCTCTTCAGTTTGTACTAGCAGCAACCACAGGACACAAGTATGGAACCAGAGGATGTCACATTCAATTTTTACGAGAAATTACTGATAATTTCTCTGAGGAGGCGGAAAAAAATTGGTGAAGGGTCATTTGGAGTGGTTTACAAGGTAAAATTTGTGCATTCTTAGCTTTTATAAACAATTGTATTCTCAGTAAGTCTAGCCAACACTCTGTATGGTGCATGTGCATTAGTACTTCAAACAATGTGATGTTATTGCAAAGTAGCCAACAAGCAACAAGCATTCAAAAACATGTTACCACACCGTATTGGATGTGGTAATACCAAGTGACAACAAACAAAATGAAGCCAACACCTGTGTTTCCTATAATATAATACAAGTATTATGTTGTATGTAAAAAGAAGTAAGTTCTACTGAGTTCTGTCTACATTTATTTGGCAGGGAGTGACTAGAAACGGAGAGGATGTTGCCATAAAGAAGCTGAAGCTTTGTGATATGAATCTAAGCGATAAGCAGTTTGAAACTGAGTTGAATAATCTCAGGAAACTTGAACATCAAAACATTGTACGGATTCTTGGCTATTGTTATGAAATAGAGAATAAAACATTTAATATGCCTGATGGAAGTAAGGTGTATTTAGAGGAGACACACAGAGCACTCTGCTTTGAGTATTTGGACAATGGGAGCCTTCAAGAGCATCTTTCTGGTATGCTGACCCACCATTTTCAGTAAGCCTTACAAGAGGTCTTGTGTATTTGCATCTTCTGATTAAAAAAGTACTTTTGTTTTTACTAATGTAGATGAGCTTTGTGGGTTTGACTGGCCCACCCGGTTCAAAAAATAATCAAGGGGATTTGTGAGGGTCTAAAGTATATTCATGAGGAGCTGGAAGCACCTATTTACCACTTGGATCTAAAACCTGACAATATATTGCTTGATATGGACATGGTTCCAAAGATTGCAGATTTCGGTTTGTCTAGGATCTTTGATAAAGAACCCAAAAGCGAACCTCAGACAATCCCTATGGAACACTGTAAGTTGAACACTTCAAGTGAACATATCCTTTTTACAACCCAACAAAATGTGTGCATTAAAAATTAATAGGATGTGATGCAATGCGGTGGTTACCGACCACCAGAATACATCGACAAAGGTGAAATCTCCGAAAAGTTTGACATATTCAGCTTAGGTGTCATAATGATAAGGACAGTGTCCGGATCAATGGCTACCCAAAATGTCTACAGATGCCTTCAGATGAGTTTATTGATCAAGTGAGAAATAGTTATCTTATCCACCATTTTTTCCCATATAATACTATATCATATTTATATTTTAAAACTATCAGTGAAGCTACTCACATTTTCATTTACTAGGTCAAAAACAACTGGAGGAACAGGTTGCAAGCTACATGTAGTAGTAATTCCTCGCTTGAAGTATGTTGCCATCAAATAGAGACATGCACTAAGATCGCACTGAAGTGTGTAGAGAACGATAGCCAAAAAGGCCCAATATAATGACGATCATCAAGAAGCTGAATGAGATTGAAACTCACATTGGCAAGGTAATTTATATCATTTGTAAATGCATACAATGGATATCCGGGCATCAGGCATGTGGTTAGTTCACTTAGATATGTTTTTCTAATGAGTATATTGCAGTTTTTCAATCATCTAAACTCACATTGATTATGCGAAACAAATTCATTGATATGGAGAAATTTAGAATATATTATTCTTGCATATATTATTTTTATCAGTGTTTGAAAACTATATTAGTCATTTTCCGCATTGGACAACAATTAATGATTAGTTTTAGATACTAATTTATTTAGCAAAAAAAAAAAACATGGCAAAATTATCATGTAACATAGATGCTAGTATTTCAACTATCAGCAATGTGCTACACACATCCAGCTCTCCTAGATGTTGAGAAAAAAATTGCACAACTCATTGTGCTTTTTATACTAAGTTGTGGTTTATGTAATATTGAACAATTATTATGTTGCTTAATCTATGTGTTGGCAAAAAAGAAAAAGGTAATTTTTTGCATGCTATTTAAAGGCAATGTCACTCGTCCAAAACATAATTCATTTTATGATTCATGCCCATCAAACTTTGGCCTCCAATATGTATTAATTACTAAGATTGACAACACAATACTAGTACTTTTTTGAAACACCATGAATAATGCTTTCATTATATATATCGTACTCAAACTAATACAATTTATAAAAATTGTTGGTCAAAATGTCACCTTAGAAACTGTATAGTCACTTTGTGATCAATGTAACTTTTCTAGATAAAGGCGACAAACGAATCAAAGGATGCCAGATGTCAAAACCACAATATTAATTTGATGAAGGGCCCTCGTCGCGGTGAGTTGGATATTGCTGATGCACGAGAAAAAACAACACAGGTAATAGAAGAATTCATTGTAGGGAGGACAGAAGAGAAAAGGAAAATAATGGATATTTTAGTTAAGGCCATGTGTGAAAAGATTGCCATCCTTCCTATATATGGTATTGGAGGCATTGGCAAGACCACATTTGCAAGATTGATATACAATGATCCACAGTTCAAACTTTATTCTCTGGTATGGGTTGATGTCACCCAGAGATTTGACTTGAATAAAATTCGTGAGTCTATAATTTCACAGCTATCTGGAAAAGAGAGCCAGATATGTCTATCTGGTAAGAAGAATTTGATTGTTTTGGATGATCTATGGGAGGATGATCAGTTACACCTGCAAGGTTTGAAGGATATGTTATATATTGATGACAGCAACATAATTGTTTTAGTAACAACACGCAGTGAACGTGTTGCGGAAAAGAATTTGTACTAACCTTAAACCATACAAGATATTACCCTTGACAGATGGCATGTGCTGGGATATAATGAAACAAAGAAGTGGTTTTGATAATAGAGATGACAGAGAACAATTGATGGACATAGGATTAGGGATTGCTCAAAAGTGTGGTGGTGTGGCTTTAGCAGCACAATCTCTTGGCTTCACTTTGCGGTCCATGAATTTTGATCAATGGATTGAAGTGAAAGGACAGTGGCATTTGGAATGAACCTGTTTCAAAGGAGGTTTCTTTACCAAATCATGCTCTTGCATCATTGAAGTTAAGTTATAGATATATGGATCCATGCTTGAAGCCATGCTTTACCTACTGCGCAATTTTTCCAAAAGGTCATAAGATAGTAAAAACTGATCTAGTTTATCAATGGATTTCTTTGGATTTCATCAAGCCAACAAAACTGCTCTCCATTATGCAACTTTCTGAGAAGTATATTCTTCAGTTCCTGGAGCTATCTTTCTTTCAACATTCGTGTCACCTAAGGTGTGTTGTTTATGCCAATACTAAATTTTAATATTCTTACTTTCTGTTCAATCAATTGAAAAGAATGTTACATCTCACAACTTTTGATAAAGCAATGTTAATAGCATAGATGGTATATTGGATTGGAACCCCACATAATGTCACAATTAACCTACCAATTATACAACGTTTTGAAGATAATAAGTGGTGGTAAAGAGCCTTTTTTCAAAAAAAGAAGCACCAACATTTTCCAAAAGGAGGTCGGATCGGCTGCGAGCCATATGGAGGATGGAAGAGGAGGTCAAGGCGGTGTAGGAGTGATCCAGGCACGCTGCTGGTGTTGGGCCATGACCAGCTGGGCCGCTTGGGTCCACCTGCTAATGGGGTTGAACCCGCCCCTGCCCATATTTCAAGAGCCCTAACTACCACCCACCCCGTTGGCCCAATGCCCCACCCGCCCCAACCCGAAGTCACGACGGAAGATGATATGCGACTTCGCCGCCAATCTACGACCATAGCACCCCAACCCGTCTATGTTTGTCAACCCAACCCGCTCCAACCCGTTTCGTAGTGTCACCCGTTTCCACCCATCCAATACTATCCGTATTAAAACCCGGCCAAAAACCCGTCAAACCCGCCCCATTAGCAGGAGTACACTTGGGTCACTTTGCAATCTGTATCATGAGGTGCGTAGGGTATACACAACTTCGACGGAGATAAAAAAACAGCTCTGCTTCACCAAGAAAGCTGCTTGTGAAGCAAAAAAAAGCTTCACTAGTAAAAGCAGAGCTATGTCAAACGACATCTAAGAAATAATTTGGTATTTATTTAGCTTAATTACAGCTACACAAATGAATTTATAAGAAATTAGGAAGGACTTGGTTAATTTATTTGAACCATAGATGGTTTTATGTGCTGTGAATTGGATTGGATTAAATACCTCTTTTTTATGCATGGTTGCGAAAAAAGATTAAATGCCTGGAGTTCTCTTTGTTTTCTGATTCCTGTGGCTTTTATTTCATCTCCAGTAGCTGTAGCCGTCGTTCTAAAGCTGATGCTGCTAGGAATCTTTTTGTTGCAGGATGTTGAAGTATATCCCAAAGGTGTTACAGTGTTGACCATGCATGACTTGGTGCATGACTTAGCAAGATTGATCATTGGTGATGAAATTCTAGATGCTAGCAAACAAGGCAATAATACCGGGGGCGGCAGATACCGCTTTGCGTTGCTCAATGATTGTTCCAAACCATTGGAATCATTCACGCAATATCCTAGCGAGATAAGGGCGCTGCATTTTCTTCAAAGTGACAAAATTGTGATCCATGGTGTGTCATCTTCATTTTTCTAAATTCCTGTCTTTTCAGATCTTTGGCAAAAAGGGATTCAGGATAACACATTTTCAACAGTTAAGTACCTCCGTGTCTTGGATTTAAGTCAGTGCTCTCTACAGAAGTTACCACATTCTATTGGTAATTTAAAGCAGTTGAGGTATCTCAATGCTGCAAGGGTACATCAAAAGATCCCCAATTGTATCACAAAGCTCACAAATTTGATATACCTCAGCCTTTGTGGGTCTTCTAAGATCGTGGTACTTCCAGAATCAGTTGGAGAAATGGTGGGTTTGATGTATCTTGATTTGTCAAATTGTCCTAAAATAGAAAAATTGCCGTTGTCATTCGGCAACCTGAAAGAGTTGGTGCATTTGGATTTGTCAAAATGTTCTCAGGTTACAAATATATCAGAATCTTTGAAGAGGCTCACTAACCTTGAATATTCGAACTTGTCTTACTGCTCGAATATTGGAGATCTACCAAAACACTTGGGTGGCCTTTTACATCTACGGAATCTGGACTTATCATACAGCTCATATGTTGATGGCAGAGCAAATGTTTCAATTTTGGTTACTCTCACCAAGCTCGAATGTTTGAATTTGGCATCACACCTATCGTTTATGGAAAATCTACCTGAAGCTTTGAGAAGGCTGAACAATCTCAAGTATTTGAACTTATCATGTGTTGACAGAGACTCACTCAGAATGGGCCATGAAATAAGATTTCGGAATCTAAAGAACTTACCAAAGTGTAAAGGAGTTCATGGTATACTAGAAGTCTTGAGTAGCCTGACCAAACTCCAATACCTGAATTTGTCAGGATTCTCATGCTACGTTGGTGCCAAAGGCGCATCTCGCGGAGATGTCTGAACCCAGGGTAAAAATTGCTGAAATTGGTAATTTGAACGGGAGGGCTAGAGAAACATTTGCCAGTTTCCTCGAGTGTATTAGTAAGCTTCCAAACATAGAGCATTTGGACTTGTCTTACAATGATCCTTATATTCTATATTTACCTAACTGTTTTGGTAGCCTGGGGAAGCTACATACACTTAATCTCTCAGGATGCCGGTACCTAATAGAATTACCAGCAAATCTCTATGACATGGACAGTCTAAGGTTTCTAGATCTGACAGGTTGTCTTAGCCAAAGAATGCCGAAGCAGCCTGGACTCAACAGAAGTTTGTTAACATTGCCACACTTTGTGGTCCAGGCTGATTGTCATGACTCTAGCAGCAACCTCTTTATGCTTCAGGATGTAAACCGTGCTGATCTGGTGATAAGCAGACTTGAGAATGTGAAGTCAGCACAAGAGGCACGAAGTATAGATCTGAAAGGAAAATATAGAATGGAAAAAGTGGAACTTAACTGGATGAAAGAAGTCGAGAGGTCTGTGGATGACATGGAAGTGTTGGGAGAGCTAGTGCCACCACCAACAACTTTAAAGGTGTTAAAGGTAGTTGGTTACAATGGTGTCAGATTCCCTCCTGTTTTTTTTTTTGTTGTAAGAACTCTTCAAGTTTAAATTCAATAAAGGCACAGTAGGGGGTCAAACCCTCCTGTTTTTCTTCAAAAAAAAATAGTGTCAGATTCCCTGAGTGGTTTTGTTGGTAATATTGCCTTTCATCTCCCTAATCTTGTTCGTATTTCCATGTCTGATTTTCCCAAGTGCAACAGCCTGCCACCACTTGGCCAGTTACCTAATTTGAAATATCTGGACATTGAAAGAATGAATGGCATTTCAGAAATTAACTGGGACTTCTGTGGCAGCAGGCGTGCATTTCTATTTTTACACTACGTGAAATGGAAAGCCTCAAAGTGTGGTACATGACATACTCTGGTGATACGGATGGTGTGAACGAGTTTATGTTCCCTAAGCTTTCTAATTTGGAAATAAGTGATTGCCCCAACTTGAGGCTGAAACCATGTCCACATGGGGCCTGGTACTTTTGTACAATACAGGGAAGAAGTGATGGCGTAATATCATCATGGGGGGAAGGTGGGTCACGGACCTCCTCTGCTAGAATGAGTTCTCTGCTTGTAGATGGCTGCAAGGTGCCCATGCATCAGTGGAGGCTGCTTCAACACCTCACTGGCCTCACTACATTAAGCACCAATGAATGCAGTGACCTCAACAGCTCACCAAAGATCATACAAGCCCTCTCCTCCGTATGCAGGATGCAATTGGGAACGCCCTGGGGTGAGCTAGAACTGCCGAATTGGTTGGGCCAGCTTGCATCACTTGAGGATTTGACCGTACGCTGTCACCGGGTGAAGGTACCGCATGATGGCTTCCCACGTCTCACTCGGTTGCGTTCACTATGTCTGTTTGAGTTTGGAAGCATGACTACAGTGCAGCAATTGGTGGGAAGCCTTGTCTCCCTCCGGCGGTTGCAAATATTGAGCTGTGGAGACTTGAATGATTTGCCAGAGAGCATCGGGCGCCTTAGCTCTCTAAAGGACCTTGAAATCAGCTATTGCGAGGGCATCAAGTCTCTACCGGAGAGCATTGGGTGCCTCACCTCTCTCCAAAAACTTCGTATCGAACATTGCGGCCGCGTCACATCTTTACCAGAGAGCATACAGCAGCTAACCAAGCTCAAAAGGCTAGATATTGTCCAGTGCGAGGAACTAGAGAAGTGGTGTAAAACTGAGGAGAACAAGATGAAGCTCACTCATATCAGAGAGAGAAGATTCAGTTAACGTCCTAGATCGAGATTTATTGAAGAGTTCAAGAACCTTCCTAGCTGTACCCATAGTTGGCAGAGATAGAAATGATTAATCCTTATTAAGCACGCATTGTGTATTACTGAATTTCACCATTGCCACATCATATTTGTTTCCTGTCCGCAAAGCTTTCCCACATTGTTAATCAACACATAGCGTTTATCATGTGTGATTGTGTATTACTGAATTTCACCATTGCCACATCATGATCCAACATCAAGCAGTTGTAGCTCTTGCTTAGCTTCTTCTCCTACTGATCAGCAATCAGCTCCAGCAATAAAACATTATAAAAAATTATTTCCATCTAAACCAAGACAAACACAATCCTTATTCTTGACAAAATTTAATCACAACAGAACCGGGAACAGGGGTAGGCCCCCTAAGAGCACCTCCAGCAGGCTATCTAAATGGACTACCTATCCTAAATTTAGTTAGTTGGGGCAACAAACACAGGTCCAGGCTGTCCAGCAGACTACCTACTTGGCCCAACAAATTTGTTGGCTACCTAAAACTCCCCCTTGGTCTACCTATCGTTGGGCCAACAGATGGGCAGCTAAACTTTTTTTCTCTTCCATTGTCCCTTGCAGCGGTTCTACTCTCATACACACCGCGCAATTCTCCGCACCGCGGCCGCCCGTTGGACCTTCACCCGCCACCTTCCCCAGTCCGGCGAGGACCCTCGGCCGCGGTGGTCCTCTGGCGGCCCGCACCTATCGGGCGTAGCGGCCCTTCCGTCCCCACGGTGGGTCTTGGCGGTCGCCACTGCCGTGCCCGGCAAAGTGCTTGGCGGCCCTCAGTCCGCCCGGGCGTGGCCCTCGATCCGCCCGGCGTGTCTCTCCGGCGCCCGCAGGCGCGCATCTGTCCGGGGCACTTGCTCGTGGCTCACCTTGATCCGCCATCCCGCCCGCGGCACAAGCATCCCGGCGCACAAGGGCAACCGTCTACTCCTCCAACGCGGACCTATGGTCAGTTTGTGAAAAAGGAATGAATAAGCAAAGGAAAGGGATGACAGGTGGGCTCCACATGTCATGCACTTGAGGAATGAGATTGGGTAGCGTGGTTTAGGTAGTACTGCTTTGGAGTTGAGTGTAAAATTTAGGTAGAATGATGTTCGGTAGCTAAATATAGTTTTAGGTAGTCTGTTTAGTATCGCTGGAGATGCTCTAAAGGCAGAGAAATGGCCAACCAATGTGATGCTGTTCAACACTTGTATTAGAGGGCATCGATCGCCATACGTACTATTTTACAAATGTGGGATGTGACGACGAAATGCTGAACGCTTACAACGTGCGAGCGGCGAGAGTACACCTTGGAGAATCGAAATGCCCTACACGTGTGGCGGTTGGGTCTCACGCGCTGCCACGCACGCAGACACACGAACTCCTCGTGTCCGTGCTTGTTGGCAAGCAGCCAAGCACTTCTTGGATCTGTTGAACTGCGCGCCAAGCCAACTGCAGACCGGACAAACCTGATGATCATCTGCAGAAGCTGAAACACCAGTAGCCATGCAAAGGCATTTCTCTATTTTCTATGAATTCAACAACTGCAAGTCACGGGCTAAGCGCTAGGGTGATTGTTTGGTAAAAGAAACTTGAAATAAAAAGGAGCTCGTGTGATGAACTTTACCACGTATTGCTGTGTTCAATCAGCAGTTCAGCACCAAAGAATGGCCTGAATCCAAGCTCACTGAATGACCAAGAAAAACAACGAAATCTAATCTACAAATATCGAAAAAGAAATACTTTTTTCCGGAAATGTAGAACATATATATATGTAAGAATTCCTCGCAACGAAAATATGTTATACATGTAAGAATTGAAATAGTGGGTTCAAGATGTATCCCCAAATTCCATGCGTGGAGTGCAAAAATCAGGAAAAAAAATTGAAGAGGGAGGCCTGACATGGTGGATGAGAGCACTCTGACTAGCCAAGAAGACCTGCCCATGCAGCCACATTACATGCATCATCCATGCAGCAAAAATTCAGCTTGTGCAATCTCCATGTCTGGAGGAATTGCCAACACATAGGCAAGTCATTCTTGGCTAGTAAAAGGGGCTCTCCATCTCCATGTGAGGCCGCCCTCTTCTTGCTCTTCTTCGCCTGCTCTATTCCAGGCCTGCTTGCTCTGTTGAGTGTGGTGTTTGTGTGGCTGCACTGGTTGCATACGGGTGGTATTTATAGTGTGGACAAGAAGAGGGGGTAAGGTATTTTGGGTGAGCAGCATCTGTCATACTAGCACATCCTAGCAGGCTAGACATTTAACAACAACATCTTCCAAGAGCTACATAGAGCTATATCAACTATAGCGAAAGATATTAGATTTAGTGTTTTTTATAATAAAAGGCATAAAATCTAACTAATTATATTCAAAAACATTTAGCCACAGAAAAATGAATTTCATGAAAAAAAATATTCGAATGCATATACAGGCTCCAAAATGTCTTCTCGACCATTACTTAATTAACAATCACTAAAACCAATCAACATACTCATGGATCCAAATATATTAAACCATTCAGCAATTATTAAATGGTATTTCAGATCATCTATTAAGTAAAAAACACTATAGAAAGGCATAGGAAGCATGTTCTTCACTCCTTTAGAGTAATAAATGAATATTTGCCCCAGTGTTTTTATAAAACAAGAGGGATAAAAAAAACATAGGAAATTTATTGAAAAAAAAGGCATAAAGACCCTATGAAAAAAGTTATAATCAAGTTGATTAAAACTATGTTCCATTCTAATGGCAACAATGCTTTGATTCCTGGTGGCGGGGAAGAAAATGGGTGGCTGTGATAAAATGAGCAAGAATTGTAGACCTTTGGGGAGATTGTCTTGGAATTTCTCTGGATATAGAGTGACCCAAGTCCACGCTATCCAAGTAGACATTCCTCTCATGATATATCTTGCTACGATTTGATCCAAAGAATGCGTTGTGTGGTTTCAAATGGAAACAAAGCTAAGATGCTATTCATTGCATTATTGGAGAATGCTGATTCTCCATCTCTTCTTTATGGAGATCTCTTATTACTTAGACAATGTCCAGTAGTTTCTAAAACGTCTGTGGGTAAATTAATGAGTTTTCTATATGACTAAAAATAATTGAGAGCATATTTGTTGGTTTCTCCAACCGTTGCTAAAACCTCACTCAAGATAGAAGGTAATTCTCCATAAGAAATTTAAAACTATTTCTAAATCACACCAGCCACTTTTATACTTTCTTCTGTCATGATCCGATTGGGCCAGCCAGGGAGTGGCTAATTGGGCTCAACGCGACGGCCGCCGGCCCAGGGAGGGTGTAACACCCTGGTGTTAATCATGTCATTAGCATATGCATTTCATACCATAAGTATCATTAGCATACATGCACTTATCACTCATATCATGTTTTGCTTATAATTGCATGTGATGCTTGGTCTTATCATTTTATGTATGAAATGCTTGCATAATTGGTTGTTTAATATTTATTTATTCTTAGTTATATTTATAAGATGTTTTAGAGCAAGGTTGATGTTGTTCATGTTTTCTAATTATATTTTATAATGCTAGTTTGACTTGGTTTGACTAGATTTGACTTTGTAAGTGCTTTGTCTTGTTTTAGTTAAAGTCCTAGCTAGGGTTTATGCATGTGTGTGCACTCTTCATGAAATGTGTGGGTAATTTAGTGTAGAACAAAAGGTGTTATAGGATCGTTTCATGAAAGTGGGTGGATCGTGTTCGAAAAGTCGAAATTAGTTTGATTTGAACGAAATTAGGGTTTGTTTGACCATCGGAGTAGTTTAGCTTCGATCGATCGTAGTTTCAATCTAGACAGAATTAGGAGAAAGTTTGTACACGTGTTTTGCTCAGAATTTCATGAGGAACATTTTGTTCAATTAGAGCTTTTGCTAATTTTGCACGGATCTCGAGGTAGGAGGTGAAACAGTTTGCATTAGGCTTTTAGTTCAAAAAAAAAAGAAAACAAACCTTGGCCGGCCACCCCTGCCCCCACACTTCGGCCGTGGCGCCGGCGTGGCGGCCCCACGACACCACGCCCGGCGCTCGTGCCATCTTAGAGGAGGGAAGCGCATCCCTTGCCGCCAAAGCCGCTCACTGCCTCCTTCCCTTCTCGCCCGCGCCAAGAGCGGCAACAACGGCTCCCGGCGCCGCCCGGCACCATAGCCGGCGCGGCTGCCGTCCCACCGCCCGTCACCACCGGCGTCCCTGCTTTCGCCCAAGTTACGCTAGAAGGCTGCGTCGAGTCGTGCACCATCTCTCCGACCGCTAGGAGCAGCCGGGGACGAAGGTAGAGCCCAATCGGGCGGATTTCGGCCCGCCGAAAAATCCGGCCGCCATGGGGTATCTGCGGCCACTTGCTTCGCCCGCCCGTGAGCATCGTTCACGTTTCTTTTGATTTTGTTCGCGTTCTAACCCCCCGCCTCGGCGTGCTGCGCCTTGTGCGGTCAATCAACGGCGCCGCCACCCTTGAGCGGACCCGCGGCAGCACCGCCCGGCCGCCGGGCGCCGCCGCCCAGCCGCTGCCGTGGCCGCCTCCACTCGACGCCCTGGCGCCGCGTCTTTACAAGCGTCGGGTCGCCTGCGGCGTCTTGGTGCTCAACCACCACAGATCGAGCCACTTTCGAGCCCCTTCCTCGCCGAACGCGACGCCGTCGCCCGCCCGTGCCCGTGGCGTGTAGTCGGGCGCATCACCGTCGCGCCATCCGGTCGCCAAACCTGCCGCTAGGCGGGGGCTCGAAATCGCCGGTTCAATCACGACCACCGGCCATCGCCGCGCTCGGCCTCGCCGTTGAGCCCACTGTAGCTTGGGTAGAGGGTACCCGGCAGGTAGATCTCGTCGAGACGGAGCCATGCATGTGCTTTCGGTGTCGCCGGACCCACCGACGGCGAAAGATCCGCCATGCCGGCGCCCAGCCCCCCCCTCCGTGCAGGACGAGTGGGCCCGGCCTTGTCGGCCGAATATCCTTTACATTTTTCGAATTTCCGGATTTTGCATGCATAGCTTGTAAAATCCATATCTTGGTCATTTTAGCTCCAAATTGAGTGAGACAAATTTTGTCATGTTTTTATGCTCTTTTCTATGATAGAAAAATATGAGATGCCATGTTCTGGTAGTTTTTATATTTATTTATATTTATGCTAGTAAATGCCATGAAATTAGATAAATGTGTATCTTTCTTTTTGGTGCGTGATAAAATAGTGGTCCCCTGTACAAAATGTTCATGTTTTGTGATGTGCATCATGGGAAAAAATATGTTTGACCCTAGGTTCTGTGGTGGAAATATGATTTTTTTATTTATGTGCTATTTACCATGCTTTCTTAGGTAATTCATAGAAAAATAATTACTAGGGTTTTTGCCATGATAATTTTTTGTACATGCATTTGTTACTTGTTATGAAGCATCTAATGTTCATGGATAGGCAGTTTCACACTTTTCATAGTACAAAGTATTTTCATGCCTAGTTTGAGTGCTAGCATGTTATTTATGTGTAGGGACAGTATGTGCATAAGCTTGCCATGAGATTTTTATGGTAGCTGTTATATGTCGATAGGATTCTCTGGTAATTTTTGTAGATTTTTTCTGAAGTAGTTATGTATTTACCATATTTATGTTGCATGGGAAATAGCTTAGAAATACATATTTATATGAAGGTAATGTGTATTAGTATTTTTATTATGTGTTCCTAGCATGTTTAGAATCTGTTGATATGCTTAGTTTGGTAGTCTTGTGTTTTTGGTAAACTAGTTTAATTCTAGCCTTTATATTTAAGGGTATGCATATGTAGTGTTATTTAGGGAATATCATTTCATGTGCATTAGTTTATCTTTTGGCTTGTTCAGTAGGTTTATTTGATAGATTATGACTTGGTTGGCTTGCTGGAAAAGTCCCAAGTGAAGTGCATGCTTGGATGAATTAGAATGAGAGTTGTAAGTTGTGGGTTGCCTGAAAATAGAGTCTCTGTCTTTGCTGTTTTCGAGGCTGTTAATGTCAAATTCAGGTCAGGGTGATATGGAATGATTTGTAGATAATTTTGTTAGCTTTCCAACGAGTATTCGTTTGCTGCATTTGGAGTTATAGAACTCCCTGTGTGACTTTTTTAGTAACAGCATGTCTAGCTGTCATTTTTTGTGTAGTAGTGAAATAGGGTGTTTTGCTTGATATAGATCATTAGGGTTTCTTGTGTAGATTTAATTGTGTTTTACTGCAGAAGAGATATCCACTTACTAATATCATACATCATAGTGCATCCATCCATTCCTCATCAACCATGCATTCCTTAATATTATCCTTGCATACATATTCATATTGGATCGAAGGAAAGAGAGCACGTGGAAATCAAGGAGCAGTAGGAAGGAGAAGTACACATCTAGAAGTGCAGCAAGAGGAGGTTCCAGAAGAAGCAGGACACGTCGTCAAGTTGTTGAAGTGCCCAAGGCACCTTCTAACCCTCTTCTCCAAGGCAAGCCCCGATGCATGCTTTGCCCTTTCCTATGCTTTCTAACTAAATTGATTTAGTCCTTTATATATGTTGATGCATTAAGTTTAGGAAAATGGTTGAAACCGTGGATGCACATATATCCTTGTTGAAGTTGTTACCCTATCCTAGTAGCGAGTCTAGGTTATAAATGCTCGATATGGTGATTGCGGTAGGCGGTGATTACGGTCACTTGAGGTTATGTTGTGAACAATCACATGGGTGATTGTCAAGCTGCTTGAGAACCCGATAAGTAAAACATGTGAGATTGGGTGGAGCTTGTGGTCCTTTCCACCCGATCGATTAAGGACTCATACTTTGTCGGAATGTGGTCGGGAAGTTGAGCGTGCACTGGCATATAGTAGGCTCAGCCGGTCATGAGCCCTGAAGCTCACAAGAATGTTAGGGGCGGCCATGCTCGCTTTATCGCTCCTCCTTTGGCGTTGGTTGCGAGAGGGTTTTATTGGGTGCAAGAAGATCGCCACGATGATGTCGGTCTCGTTGCACGCTCACTTGGCACCGGAAGGAGGGGGTAGCCCGGCAGACCCGAGACTTTTCGTCCGTAGCGTCTTGAGGAGTGTCGGGTCTACCTTGATCTAGTAGACTTGGTGTGTGTCGGGGTATTCGCCCGGTGGTTTTGTAATCAATTCGAATCGCCATCTCTCACGGTCGGTGAGAACACGGGTTGCGTCCGCGGCAATGTAGTCTTAATATCACAATATATGTTATATTATCATGTTCTTTTTGTTAAAATTATGATCAAGTTACTTATCTTTGTTATTTATATTCTTGAGCATATGTCTTTAACCTTGACTATCACGGGATCTATGGTTATGTATATAATAAATAACCTTTTAACTTGGAAACAACTCAAGTAGCATGTGTGGGCTCACTAATCAACCTTATTTGTGAACTTTAAATGTGAGTCGGCCCGGCTCGGATAAAGCCAAGCATAATCCTTTGGAGTCTTTTCCTTATTTTTACTGGTTTCGAGACGGGTAAGTCTTGCGGAGTACAATTGAGTACTCACGGGTTAATTCGATGTTGCGGTGACTCCGTCTAGCATGATCCTAGCCCGGTTGTGTGTTCTTTGTGGTGAAGAATAATGCCTAGGGCATGGCAATCTCCATATTTTTCCCTATCTCGTGCTATTATCGGGTTAACACTATGTTGGCACTATCTTATTTTATTTCATTTGTACAACTATCTTGTTTTCGAAAGCTATTGCTACGCACTCACGAACTACTTTGTAAACAAATGTGTACATCGCACTCTGATTATAATATATTGAATTTGGTTTGAGATACTGCGGTTTTGAACTCACGAGCTCAACGATCCTTGATGTATTGTCGATGAGTTTGAAATCACTCACGAGATTTCGGAATACGGGGTTTATATGGACTCAAGTGTAGACGCGATTGCTTGATAATTGCGAATTATATGATTTCTTATAAATTAATTAAACTCTGTCATAGAGGGGGCGGGCGCGCCCTTGAGGGGGCCGGCCCCTACCGCCCGCCCAGCTTTCCCTCTTCCGTCATGATTCGAGTTTGCTTCGCTTTCAAGTTAGGATTATTTTAGGAGTTTTACGGTGTGCAAGGGGATATCTCATCTATAAGGGAGACCCTTATTAGGAAATAAATAAATAGGATATGCTTGTAAAAGGTATTAGATCATATATAAAAACCTTATAGAGATTGCTTAGATTACAAGTCCCACTAGTCGGGCTATATAAGCAAGAGGCATGTAATCTCTAGGGGATAAGCAAGCAACAAAAACATATCTATCGTTTTTCATTTCGGCTCAACCGCGCCACCACCTCGCCCGGTTGTAGCCCCGACCTGCGCCGCCCGCCTTATCTCGCCAGCGTTGGCGCCCGGTGGCGGCCGCTCTGAGCAAAACTAGCCCGGCCGGCCGGCCCGTAGGCTCGGCCCGGGCGAACGGGTTTTGGCCCGCCACGAACCTTCTTTGGACGGGGGGGCGAGATTTTTGAAGCCCCCGGGTAAAATTTTTCTTTGGCCCGAACTCGGCTGAGAAATACATTTCTAGCTATTTTGTAGTGTAAAATGCACGGGTAGCTTGTAAGCAGGGCGGCGAGCCGGCAGAAAAAAAATAGGCCGACTTGCCAGGTGGAGACGTCATGGGCAAGATTTTTCGACCGAAATAACTAGGTTTTTTGGCACAGCCGAAGCAGGCGACGAAAAATGCTTTCGAGGTCTAGCGGCCGCCCCCTCTCCTCCAGATGGCTCCTCCCTCCTTCTCGTCGCTCGTCTTTGCCCGCTCGTCGCCCGGCCGTGAGGATTCCTATGCGCCATCTCGGGGAGCTCCGCGGTGCGGCGGAACACGTGTCAATTCGGCCCAATCTGGCCCGAATCGGCCGGCCCCGGTATCAGAAGACGGGGCGATTCCCACCCACCCATGGCTTCGAGATAAAGGAGTTCAGTGGGCGCTGAAGCTCCTCGGCATTTCTTGCGCCAAGATCGGTCGGCGTTTTGACGAGATGGAGACTTTAAATCTATGCGCGCGAATGCGTCTACACCACCTCGAGGACCCCGCGCACCACGGCGACCCGCGGCGGAGGACAGCACAGCGGCGGCCGCCGCAGCGACACGAGGGCGGTCGAAGCGCCGCCACGGCCACCGCCCCCTCCCTGCCCGCGGACCGCCGTGCGTGCGGCTCCGACCCGCCATCCTCGGCTCGAGGAGGAAGATGACAATGTACATGGCGCGCTCGGCCGTCACGGCGTCATCCTCGGCGACCACGGCAGCACCGGCTGCCCTCTCCTTCCCCAGGACACCTCGACCGCGGGGGACTCTTGGGCGAGAATGGCGTCACCGCGGCGCCCGCCCCTTCCCGAGCCACACGGCGGTGTCCGGCAGCGCCACCAGCGGCAGCTCAGGCCCCCATGGTGCCACCCGGGCATCACATCCCCCTCGCTTCGTCCGCGTGCGTCTGCAAGTCCGGAATGCGGCGGCACCGGCGACCCGACCTCTGGATTACGCCCAAAATTTGGAGCTCCTCTGACTCAATTTGGACATCGACCCGGACTTCTCACGTGAGTTCTGCTGCTTTCCACCTCCTTTGGTATTCTTTGCGATGCGGTTTCATCGTTTGTCAAGAAGAAGTCCCGCGATCAGTGGGGCGAGTTCACCCGCCGCCTGCGACATCGCCGGACCCCACGCCTGCGCCGACCACGGCGAGGGCGTGCGCGCGACCTTCCCGGGCCGCGGCAAATTTGGGCGACTACATCGGCGTAGCCGAGGTCTATGCTACGTATGGATTTGAAGGGACGGCGCCACGCGTCGACCTCTTCGTCGAGGGCTTGCGCACCACCATTTGCGGATGGCTTTTCAGTAGTTCGAGCCCGTTCGATGGAGGAGGCCATCGACCTTGCCCATTTGCTACAACAACGACGGCCGGACGACGCCGGGAGGCGGCGCCGGCAATGGCGCCCGGCAAGGCCGGCCACCATGCCGACCCCGGCGACCTCGGCGACGACATCGCGGCTGCCACAGTCGACCGCATACCGGCCGGCGGCGCCTGCGGTGGCAATGGGCGACATCGATGGGGCTGGCGTCGAGCGACATGATCAGCGGCCGCACCGCCACGGCGACCAACAAGGAGCTTGGGATCATCTCAACGCCATCGGCCCCGGAGCTACGGCGCCCGAGAGGAGTCTCCACTATGGCATTGTGAGGTACTTCCACCGTTACTACACCCCGCTACCTCCGAGCTTCTCCGGGACTTCTGCTTGGGGAGAACGCGTCCCGTCGCATGGCGTAGCGAAGGGCTTCCACCTCCCCCAGCGCCCAAAGGAGGATCAGGCGTTTGTTGACACCTATTAAAGCATAAAAATACAAGTTTAAAAACATGAATTAAGGGCTAAAGTCAAAGACCAAACATAAGTCTAGGGGTCTAACTAACATAATTCCACGAGTTTTGGTATTACGTGACTTTGCGGGGACCTAATAGATAATTGCAGAATAATGGAGAAAGTTCCGAATATACAAGACTTATCAAGACCAAACTTGTCCGTGAATCAACTCAACCCGAAAAGAGGACTAAAACATTCTAGAAGACACCAGAGGACAAGAGAAGAAACGGGAAGCCAAGGTGGCATGCCACCCTGGCGGTCGCCACTCTCCACCCTCGGCGCCCCGGTGGGGCCCCCTCGACCTCACATTTTTATGTCGGTTCACCACCGACATTGAGGTTGTATCTACGCCGTTGCCAAGGTCGGTTTGATCCAAGGGTTGACGTTCATCACCAAGTACTATATAAGAAGACCCCCTGTCCCCAGGGTTAAACCCTAACTCATAACAATCTCATTATCAACTCATACCCATCAAGTCCAGCCAAGTCTAGACATAAGCTCTAGTTCATACTAGTAGTATTTAGCTATCTAACTAGTTCTAGTTGAAGATCAAGTTCATCTTGAGTTCCTGATTAGTCAAGAAGTAGCAAGGTTCGTTCTCGAGACTTCTCTCTTGTATTCAACTTGTAAGTACTCTTATATTTAGAATACAATTGTTATGACTTTGATCTTTATATTTATCATATTCCTATTGATATGTGTTTATGCTTGCTATGATTATATATTTAGTTTAGTAACATTGCTTTATATTTTATGCATGGAATTGTATAGCATCCATATAGATGATCACTATGTGGGTGATAAGCAATGTGTAAACGTGGTGTTTATACAACGTTTATTCGCAATTGCACCCTACATTCCGGGCCGTGTGGTAGATCGCGGGGAGTGACAATCTGTTGAGTCCTTTGTAGTCCACCCTCCGAATGTAGGACACGTCGAGGCAATTACGGTGATGGATAAGTTTTGTCCTTATTTGTCATTGGTAATGCTTGCCATGTGTAGAAGTAATTCAAACTTGCCATGATAGCTAGATGTATTGCACTAATTGTAGTATTCATTGACATGTATGATTAGGAGTATCTTAGGAATATTCATTCTAGTCTAATTTATAACATGCTAATTGCTTGTATGATCCTAGTAGCTTAATGATCTTAGACTTGGGTATTTATCAATTATATAATTATCTTTATCCTGTGACTTATCCTGTTGAGTAATGTTAGATACTCATGGCAACTCTGCATTATATTACTGTGAAAGTGGATGATCTCATAACTAAATCACAATATATAAATCTTTAGATATCTTTTCTCTCTACCTTTCCATAGATTCCCTTCCCCGTGGTAAAATATAAATACGATACCGGATTACTCCCTCGTGAAGTGCTACAATTGGTATTTCTATCGTAAACTGCGGATATCATGTTCATTCTTTTATCAAGGCCAATCAAGAGTACCATGCCCCGCATTTCTTAGCGTTGTTGCTAGGGTGACGGACTAGTGTATAGGTAATGCCTAGAAATGAGTGGTATACCTTGAGTACATATCCTAGTGAGATTAACTCTACTATGGATAATGTTGCTAAGCTACATCCACTACTAACACCGCCTAACTCTCGCTTTGTTGGATCATGAGGTTAATCCCATATCAAGCTAACATGATTAGATAGATATCCCATATATATTTCTTTTCGCCGTCCTAATTGGGATCGTGTAAGAAATATCAACAAATCGGGCAAGTGTCCTTCTTCTCCCGGGCGCCCCGACGACCGGATCGAGGGCGCCAATTGTCCTCCTCTTCGACAACAACGGCGGCGTATTCTTCGCATCGACAACGTCACCGTCGGTCTGCGGCTTGGCCGCAGGAGATCCAAATTGGGGCGCTGTCCGGCAAGACACCCAACGACTTCCTCCTCTACGGCGCCTTCACCGACTTCACCTCCTCGCCGCCAACATCGCTTCTCATCCGTCTCTTGCGAGGCGCTCCATGCTAAGGTGACGGTGCCGACAACCTACCACTACCGTCACCTCCTCCGACCCACCGGATGATCGGTATGCAGGGACCCTCGGCGCCACCGTCATGCGT
Organism: Hyparrhenia diplandra; assembly: GCA_015847255.1. NCBI lineage: Eukaryota > Viridiplantae > Streptophyta > Magnoliopsida > Poales > Poaceae > Hyparrhenia > Hyparrhenia diplandra. Next base: position 57,816 of record JADLZK010000860.1, on the reverse strand, counting down.
CGTGCATGGGGTGGAACGTCCCTTCGTGCAACCCCCTCTGAACTTCAAGTTCAGCATCTACTTCGGCGACCTCCACCTCGGACTTAAAAGCGCCGCCGACAAGGGCGCCCGGTGTGCGCAACGACAACAACGACAAGTGCGGCCCTCTCGTCTTCTACCGGGCCGGGAGTGGTCACTTCCCGATCGGTGCGCCCGCCGCCACTCGTGGGTGGGTTGGGCGGCACGTGGGCCGCCGCCTCGTCGAGCGGTGGGGAAATGTCATGATCGAGTGGGCGGGCCAGCCGAGTGGCTAGTGGGCTCAGCGGCGACGACGCCCGGCCCGGGGAGGGGGCGGCGCGGCGCGAGGCCGGCGCCCTGCCGCCGCCGCTTTCCCTCTTCCGTGCGATTCGAGTTTGCTTCGCTTTCAAGTTAGGATTATTTTAGGAGTTTTTGGTGTGCAAGGGGATATCTCATCTATAAGGGAGACCCTTATTAGGAAATAAATAAATAAATAAATAGGATATGCTTGTAAAAGGTATTCGATCGTATAAGAAAAACCTTATCTGATTGCTTAGATTACAAGTCCCACTAGTCGGGCTATATAAGCAAGAGGCATGTAATCTCTAGGGGATAAGCAAGCAATAAAAACATATCTATCGTTTTTCAGCCCTCGGCTCCAACCTCCGCCGCCACCTCCTTTCGCCCGCATCGCCCCGACCTGCGCCGCGCCGCCGGCGCCCCCTCTCCTCCAACGGCTCCTCCCCTCCTTCTCCGCGCTCGTCTTTGCCGCTCGTCGCCGCCGGCGAAAAGCTGCAGCCCCGTCGCCATCTCGGGGAGCTCCAACGATCGACGAACCTGCGTGTCAATTCGGCCCAATCTGGCCGGAATCGACACTTCCCTCTTATACATTTGCATCGGGGAACCCTTTTGTACTTTTTTTTGTCACATCCTTCCACCTTCATTTTGGCATGATGATCCGCTCGCGTATATATCCATGGCGTGGGGGTGGTTTTTTTCCACGTGCTAAAAGTTTGAGTGATGGGTTTCTAGTTGTTAGAGATGAGTTTTTGTTTCCAATCTTGACAAAATTTCTAAATTGAGAGACTATTTTGGGCACTCTTGGAGATGCACTTGGACTAACTTGGTTTTCATTCTTTGTTTTTTTAATGGTTGTGTGAATTTTAGTGTTAATAAATTATTAAGGCTTCCTTCTTTTTTTCGCGATCGGGCCGTTCACCTGTTTTTCATTAAGAAGGGGAAAACCAAATCCAAACCAAATAACAAACTAAGCAATTGATGCCGAGCGGACATCGAAAACTGAAAGAAAGCTAATAGACTCAAAGGAACCGAAGTAAGATGTAACTACGCCATTAAAAGAATGACTGACGCGACCAACCGACAAGCATGGTAAGAGCGTCCCTAAAACCCGCCTCAACCCAAAGCTCGGCCTCCCGGACTGCACGCTGAGCCAGCTGAAACGCCGATGAAGATACATTCCTGAAGACCCGCGCGTTCGGCTCTTTCCACAAGATCCAGGCAACAAGAAGCAGTAGAGTATCGAATGCCGGCCTGTGAATCTGTCTAGCCTGCGCCCGTTGCTGCAGCCACCAAACTGCGACGTCCTGCACCGGCGATGGTGCGGCGTTTGCAACCTAGCCGGGTTCAGTAACAAGTACCAGAGATGCCTCGCCACCACGCACCCGGTGACTAAGTGGTCACAGGTTTCAGGCCTGTCCGCAAAAGTGCGCAAGCCGTCGGTGTCCTGGAGCCCGTGGCGAAACCGCCCGATCGCCGGTCCATAGACGACGATGAAGTAGGAGCCAGAAGAAGAGTCGAACTCTAGATGGTGCCTTGGTGGACCATTCTTTTGCCCCGAGCATGGTTGTGCCTCCAATGAAGAAAGCACGATACGCCGAAGAAGCGGTATGAACATGACTGCGACCATTTCCAGATGAACCTATCCGGTTGCACGGGATTGAGCACAACCTCCCGGATGGTGTGCCAAACCTGCAAGTACTGGCAAAGGATAAGGCTTCCTTCACGTAAAAGATAAATATGTGAATATATTCCTATTACAACTAAGCAAAGATCACAATATTATCCAGTAAATTTTCCTTTATGGATCGGCCAAGTACACAACTTTGTAAGCAAAACCAGTAGATGATGACTTGATTCGCTCATGTATTCGCTGCCCTTTTATGGCAAAAACTTTATGCCATTCGAAGGGACAAATGCTAGACTTAGACATATATCCAGGTGCCTCTGCTGCAGGTTGCCATTACCTAAAGCAGATTTTAACTTTCCTAAAAGAACTAGTGCATTAATTTCCCTCGTGTAGTTGACTCCACCAAAATCTTTTGAAATCTAATGTTCACAGCAACTTGCAATTGGTCCGATCGAGATGCCCAATGCAATGTTCGGTACAAGTATCCGAGAGGTATCATCGCCTCACAAAAAGGTGCAAATCTTCAGCAAATGTCAACGAGCATCCAGCTAGTCAAGAATTGGAACTCTGATAGGATTATATTCTGCAACGATGGATGCATTGAAAAGCGCCTAACAGGACAAGCAATGAGGTGCATATCTACAACACTGTTCATCTAAATGGTTGTTTATCCTGTTTACACACCGTTTAAACAGTATAAGCTAGCATGTCATTTCTGTTTAACCGATCATTTCTGCAGTTTGGATTGTTGTCTCACCCAGTTAAGTAACCGTTTAATCCAAATAATAACCAAAAGACAAGTGACCAAATAATGGTGTGAGGGTCCTCGCAAAAAAAAAAAAAAAAATAATGGTGCGAGAGGCGTGCCGGGCCAGCTCACCGTGAACAAGGTGGCAGCGGCCGTTGGGCCAGCCGTGGGGGCGGCGGCGTGCGGCTAGAGTTGGGGCGCAGGGGTGAGAAAGCGAGAGAGCAGGGAAACAAGCTTTCCCTCTTGATTTGATCGATTACATCTTCCTTTATATTTATAATCTTCGTAAGACTTGACTCCTAAGCAAACTAGGAGACCGATCCTTATCGAATCCGGATTCTCCTTCTAATCATAACAGACTCAACTTTCTATCTTAACAATTTATTTCCTAAACCAGCGAGGACTCCATATGATAGATGACGGTGGTGGCGAGGTTGGTTATGGTGGCGGCGGTTAGGGCACCTCCTCCCTTCCCGATGAGGACATCACCAAGATGGAGTCGAGGGGCGACTCAATTCAAGAAGGGGGATGATGAGGACATCGGCACACCGGACACACCGATGTCATGGTCTTGCCCAAGTTGCAACTTCGTCCCCAACTCAGCTGCCACGTCATCCTCGGATTCAGCGGACACGTTGTCACTTTGTTTCAACCACATAAGACATCAAAACAGGGCATTCTTGGATGCGTTGGAAAGGGGACGACAACATCGTCGTTTTGGATCTAGTCCTAGCTCCAGATGGCCCGTGGATCATTCTGTATGACCACGGTAAGGTGTTGTGTCACCTGTTTTGGGCCAATGTATCAAGTCGGGCCCCAAGTTATGGGCGCTGCCATGCTGGTCGCCCCAACCCTAGCGTCCTCCCTTGCGTTATAAACTCAGTAGTTGTCGCGGTTTAGACTCGAGTTTTGTTTATTTCGAGTTTTCCATCGAGAAACTACGATTGATTCATTGTAAATGTGAAGACAATTCCGTTTACAGTTATCCGGGTCCCCTGTTCTTGATCTCCTCCACTGTGTCGATGAGTCCTTGGAACCGAGTTCTTGAACCCCATAATTTCAGTTCGTCATTCATACATGCAATTATCGATTGCGTGTTTACCATTCTTGCTTGTGTTCTTTGATATGCTTGTAGGAAAGCCTTCTTGGCGAGGTTAATCAAGTCCCGCTTGGTTGATAACAATCGAGCCGTGGTGTAGCGGTTGCAGGGTTCGAATCGTGTTAATTTGAAGCCGGATCATCAACGTCGAGTTCTCCACCAATCGAATTTACCGGTTACCTCATGGAACATCGGGCCAGTGCTCATCACTTCCCCCTTGCGCACCCTATGGCAGGCTATGGGCCCCTACGTGCACGGCGGTGGTGCCTCCATCATGGGCCCCAATTGGCCCATAGTCTATGGCGGGAAGTACAGCCCATGTTAGGTGCATGACAAACTACCCCCTTTCTCCACTTGGTGCGTCCTCGTGCCGTGCGACAATTGCCAATGCCATGATGTGGCAGAGCTTCTTCTGTTGAAATGGCCCGCGATGTGGCCAACTACAGGCCATGGATTGGGTTGGTGAGAGTCGCGTTGTTGTGTGTCCAGAGTGGTGCAAATTCAAAGCAGTATTGGAGATTGCCGGTGTAGTAGATGTAGTTGTTTCGAGATTGCCTCTCTTGGGCATCTGAAAGGTCCTAATGGCTAGAGGGGGGTGAATAGCCTATTAAAATTCTACAACAACACTTGAGCAAACCAATTAGTAAATAAGACAGCGAAGCAAATCAAGCGGTGCTACAGGCTAACTAGGCAAACTACCTAACAATTCTAGTGATTGTAATATCTCTAGATACACACACAAAGGCTATCTTTCTTAAGAGCTCCTAGATCATCAAGATATACTAAGCAAAACTACCACTAGAAGCTACACAAGATGATCAATCCGTAAACTAAGCAAACTACACAAGTCAAAAGCTATGGAAGTAATGCAAAGTAGTGCTAGGATACAATACCGACGGTGTCGAATAGATGTAGTGTTCAATCACTGGGTCAATGAAATCTCCAACGAGCAAAGCACACTTGACACGATGATTTTTCCGAGGTTTCACGTGTTTGCCAACACGCTACTCCTCGTTGTGGCCATACACCCACTTGATGATCCACAAGCTTAATGGCCGGTGCCAAATCCCCTGGAGGAGCTCAATGAATCACTCACAAGAGGGGATCCACAAGCCACGAGCAATCCACTAGTGACTCCTTTTGCGAATCTCCCGCGGGGTAGGATCAACCCCTCACAAGTCCACCGGGTGTGGCCTCGAACAAACTCCAATTGAGCTCAACACCTCCACGAACTCCAAGCATTGGGGAACCAAGCAAATTCCCAAGAGAAACGAAATCCCGCAGCTCTCCTCCAAGGATGAAGTGCCTCTAGATGCAAGCAACAAGTAAATGCACTTCAATCTCACCCAAGAATCAAAGTTAGGCTAGAGAGATGAGTGGAGGGGAGTATCTTCAGCTCACAAGAGTGTTAGTGTTCAAATGTGCAAGAGAGAGATTCTCAAACCGGCCAAACACATATATATAGAGCCCACTCCAAAATGTGGTCGTTGGAATTCAAACTGTCTCTCATCACACACGGGGCCTTTCCAAAGGCCATTGGCTGGACATGCCGGCGTCATGTAAAACGGCCGAAGTCGGATGCCTACGCCTCGAGCGCGGCTTAGGCGCGGCCGTCGGCGGGGGGGGTCCCCCTGATGCTTGCTCTATCAAGCGTCCGTGGCGCGCCGGACGCACGCAGCGAGCAGGTGTCGTTCATTTTCGCCGACAAAGCTGCGCCCGGGCAAAGGGATAGAAAATCCTCGCGTCAGGCGTGAGTGCGCCAGGCGCGTGAAGATCTCTAGATTGGTTTTGGCTAATTGATGACATCCTTAGGACTAATCTCTCTATGCTAAGTGTTTGATTTAGTTGGAGATTGGTCAAGCCAAGGGCGATGCATGGTGGTCATGGTGGATGGATCGAGATGATTCAAATAATGATCAAGTGCATGACTTGGAGTGGATGGTGGATCAAAATGGGCTCAAGGCAAAGGTATATCCATAGGGCCATTTTGATTTTACACTCAAGACACCATAGAGGGTGTGAGTGATTATAGGATCGATAAGCCGTACTATAAAAAGGGGGAAAACTATCGTACATATCGATCCACATGTGCCTCTAGGTTCAAAATCATTTGCATGCATTCTAATCTAGAGAGCTAACTCCGTACTTGATGGAAAATGTTTTGAAATTGCTAACACATGGTGTCGGGGTGTTCTTCGACGTGTCGGCAACAAGAATCAAGTGACGGAAGTTGGTTTGGAGCAAAGGCGAAGAACGACGACGAAAACGACGGATTTTCGCAGCTTCGTAGGTGACCGGACTCGCGACCGGAAGCACGAAGCCGACCGACGCACCGGTGAGTGCGCCCGCGGCGAGCATGTCATTCGGGGTCTCGCCGCCGAAGTGACCGACGACCGATCGGATGCTTCCGGTGCTAACCGAACCATCGACGGACGCGCGACGGACCCGCCAGAGCCCGGGCCAGCGGTTCAAAGTTGGGGTTAATGGGTTGTGATCGGACCCACCGACCGACTCACCGTGAGTCCGGCAAGGCCCCCGGCCAGCCGATTTGTGCGTGATTTGCACCCCAACGGCCACATTCCGTGGTGGGGGAGTATTTATACTCCTTTGGCCGGCTCTTGGAGGTCTCTTGGTCATTTGAAATCATTCCTAACACCTATAGAGCTGAGCACACATCCTCATCCTCACTTCTTTGCTTGAGAGCAACCATTCTAGTGAGTTGAGGTGATTCAAGTGCATTTGCTTTGATCATTGCATCTAGTGGCGCTTGTGGATCGTTGTGAGCCGGTGGATTTCTTGTTGCTCTTGGGGAGCACCACCCCTAGCCGGCTTGGTGATTGGTGGAGGCGTTGGCAAGAGTTGGTGATTGTTCTTGGCCACCTCCGATGATTTGTGAGAGGACCGTGCATCCTCGTCGGGACGACGAATTGCAAGATAATACATTGCTCGTGTCGGTGAATACCTCTCATTTGCTTTGGGTGCGGTAAGCCTAAAGGCATTTGGCTTGGAGTGAGCTCCACACCGACCCACACGTGAGAAGGTCGACACAAACGGAGACGTAGCTTGAGTGGTGCTCAAAGTGAACTTCGGGGTAAATCTTTGAGTCTCCATTTGTCTCTTGTCATACATTGGTGATTGGCCTCATTGGTTATATTGATATTCTTTTCCTGATTGGATTGACTAGCCTCGACATTGTGGTATAACACTTCTACACTCTCTTGTATTACTTTCTTAGTTAGTGTACTAGTGTAGTTTGAGTAGTCTTGCTTAGTTGCTAGTGTAAGTAGCTTGTTCACCTAGTGGTAAGGTAGTGACTTAGCCATTGTGTGTGAATTAGAGATCATAGCAACTAGAATTGTCAATAGGAGGCTTGCCGACAAGTAGAGCTAGTGCAAACGCTTTTATCGCCATTTGTTATTCTAACAAGTTTGTCTAGTGTTTTGTAGAAAATTTTATTAGGCTATTCACCCCCCTCTAGCCATTTAGGACCTTTCAAGTGGTATCAGAGCCGTGGTCACCGTTTTAGCAAGGATTAACACCCTTCGGTGCAAGAGATGGCTACAATAGTGTTCAACCATGTTGGGAGAAAGCCACCTCACTTTGATGGTGAGAGTTCTTTTGATCATTGGAAGAGGAAGATGACCATGTACCTCGGTTCCATACATGAGAGAGTTTTGGAGGTGACGGAGAATGACTATGTCATCCTTGATCCCACCAAGCTCACCGATGAGGATAGAGCCAACCGGACTTGCAATCGAATGGCACTCAACACAATATACAATGCCATCGATGCAAAGATATTTGAGGGCATCAAGGACTTGGACCGTGCAAGTGAGGTGTGGATAAGATTGAGTGAGACATATGCGGGAACCAAAGTTGTCAAGAGTGCCAAGCTATATGGTCTCAAGAGTGAGTTTGAGACATTCAAGATGAAGGATGGTGAAACAAGTCTTGAGATGTTTCATCGTCTACAAGTGATTGTCAATGATCTCAAGACATTGGGCTACAAGACACAAGATCAAGACTTTTGTTACAAGTTCTTGATTAGCCTACCTTCAAGATTCAAGATGTTGATCCTCATGCTACAAAGAGATGGGCTTGATTCAAAGAAGCCAAATGATCTACTTGGAGAGGTGTTGACATTTGACAAGTATGATCACAACATTGATGAGAAGGAGAAGAAGGAAGAGAAGAAGGTTGAGGAGAAGAAGGTTGTTGCATTCAAGGCATCCTCTACTTCATGCAAGGGCAAGGCAAAGGCACAAGAAGAAGAGTGTGATGTATCCGGCCTAGAAGAGGTTGATGAAGCTCTTGCTTTGGTTGTCAAGAGATTTGGCACCATGCTCAAGTACAAGAAGAGATTTGGGAACAACAAGAAGAAGGACACTTCCAAGGGCAATGATGACAAGAGGCTATGTTGGAAGTGTGATAGTCCCGATCACATCTTTGAGGATTGTCCCCATAGGAAGGACAAGAACAACAACAAAGACCGAAGAAGGGGCAAGAACAAGGCCACCTTCAAGCAAGGCAAGGATGGTGCATTCATTGTGACATGGGATAGTGATGAGTCTGATGAAGAAGAAGAGGGCAAGGCTATGATGGCTCTAGTTGCTCAAGACAAGCCTTCACTATTTGACTCATCCTCCGGTTCATGCTTCATGGCTAAGGCCACCAAGGTATATGATGATGAACCACCCTCTAATGAAGTAAAATATGATAGTGAGGATGAATATGATGAATCAAATGAACCCACTAAAGATGAAATGTTTGAGGCAATGGAGCAAGCTAACATTGTTCTCATAGCTAAGGCAAAGGAATGTGTGGCCTTGGAAAAGAGAGTTGCCTCTCTTGAAAAGAGCCTTAGGGAGCAAGAAGCCTCTTATGAGTGTCTAAAGGAAGACCATGAGGAGCTTCAACTTGCTCACACAAAGCTTGAGAAAGCTCATTCCTTGCTAGTAGCTAAGAGTGACAAGGTTGTCTTGGTCTCCAAGAGGAATGTTGGTTCAACATGTGACATTATAGATGAACCATTCATGGTTGATGTTGAAGAACCAAACATACCCTCCACATCCACATCAACCCACTCTACCTCCACTAGTAGTGATGAAAAGTTTTTAGATTCATCATTATTAGTTGAGAATGAGACTCTCAAGAGAGAGGTGGATGAGCTCACCCACGCCTTGGGTAAGGCATATGGTGGGGATGCCAAGTTGCTAAAGTGCTTGGGTAGCCAAAGATTTTCCCTTAACAAGGAAGGTCTAGGGTATATCCCCAAGAAGGGCAAAGAGGCCTTTGTGACTCCAAAGCCTAGCTTTGTGAAGAGCAACGGTTCTTATTGCCAAAGATGCAAGCAAATTGGGCATCAAGAGCAAAAATGCACTAAAATGAACACCAACAATAAAGCAAACAAAGAGCAATCTATTTGTTTTGATTCTTGCTATTTGCTTACCAAGAGGGAGAATGGTGTGAGGGCAAAGTTCATTGGTACACCAATTATGGGACCAAAGAAGAAGTCCATTTGGGTGCCAAAGGCTTTGGTTACTAACCTCCAAGGACCCAAGCAAAGATGGGTACCTAAATCTCATTGATTTGATTTGTAGGTGGATTACAAGTCCGGAGAGAGGCATTGGATTCTTGATAGTGGGTGCACTCAACACATGACCGGTGATGCAAGAATGTTCAACTCTTTTTGATACAAGCAAAAGTGGTGGTAGTATCACATTTGGTGATAATGGTAGAGGCAAGGTCAAGGGTCATGGCAAGATTGAGATCACAAGTGAATTGAGCATATCCAATGTGGCACATGTTGACAAGGTGAACTTCAACTTGCTCTCGGTAGCACAACTTTGTGACCTTGATTTCAAGTGCATATTTGGGGTTGATGACATTGAGGTTGTGAGCATGAAAGATTCAAAGTCGGTATTCAAGGGGTTTAGGCATGACAATCTCTATCTAGTTGACTTTGGCACAAGTGAAGCAAAATTGAGTACATGCTTGCTCTCCAAATCAAGCATGGGTTGGCTATGGCATAGAAGACTAGGACATGTTGGCATGAAGCAATTGAACAAGCTTGTAAAGCACAACCTAGTGAGAGGCTTGGATGGAGTTGAGTTTGAAAAGGACAAGTTATGTGGTGCATGTCAAGCCCAGGCAAGCAAGTGGGCAACACTCATCCTAAGAAAAATTTCATGAGCACTTGCAAGCCATTTGAGTTGATGCATATGGATTTGTTTGGTCCAACCACATACACTAGCATTGGAGGCAACAAATATGGATTTGTGATTGTGGATGATTTCACTAGATACACATGGGTATTCTTTCTCAATGACAAGAGTGACACATATTCCATCTTCAAGACATTTCTCAAGCAAGTGTGCAATGAATATGATGTTACCATCAAGAAAGTGAGAAGTGACAATGGTAGTGAGTTCAAGAATACAAGAGTAGAAGAACTATGCAATGAGTATGGAATCAAACATGAGTTCTCACCTACCTACACACCACAATCCAATGGCTTGGTTGAGAGGAAGAATAGGACTCTCATGGACATGGCAAGGTCAATGCTTAGTGAATATAATGTGAGTCAATCATTTTGGGCCGAAGCCATCAACACGGCATGCTATTACATCAACCGACTATATTGTCATCCAATGATGGGCATGACACCCCTATGAGCTATTGAATGAAAGAAAGCCAAGCATTGCTTATTTTAGAGTCTTCGGTTGCAAATGCTATATATTGAAGAAAGGCACTAGATTGGGCAAGTTTGACAAGAAATGTGATGAGGGATTCTTGCTTGGTTATTCCACTACAAGCAAAGCATATAGAGTGTGGAATAGCACTAGTGGTCAACTTGAGGAAGTGCATGATGTTGAGTTTGATGAAACCAATGGGTCTCAAGATGAAGAAGAAAATCTCAATGATGTTAATGGAACTCAATTGGTAGATGCAATGAAGAATATGGACATTGGGCACATCAAGCCAACTCAAGTGATTGATGTTGATGATGACAAAGATCAAGTGCTCTCATCTCCAATGGGTCGAGCTAGTGGTTCTCAAGTGCAAGATCAACAAGCTAGTACATCTTCTCAAGTGCAAGGCACATCAAGTGATAAACCAAGTTCAAGCAATCAACTACCAATACTCCAAAATACAAGTGTTGCTAGAGATCACCCGATTGATCAAATTGTTGGTGACATTGCTAGTGGAGTACAAACAAGAGGAAGACTTGCGGCATTTTGTGAACACTTTGCATTCGTGTCACAAGAAGAGCCGGAGAAGATTGATGATGCCATGAAAGATGAAGAATGGGTATTGGCAATGCAAGAGGAGCTAAACAACTTTGAAAGAAATGAAGTATGGGAGTTGGTAGAAAGGCCAACCAACTATAATGTCATTGGAACCAAGTGGGTGTTCAAGAATAAGCAAGATCAAGATGGCATTGTGGTTAGAAACAAAGCAAGACTAGTTGCACAAGGCTACACTCAAGTTGAGGGTCTTGACTTTGGTGAAACATATGCTCCCGTGGCAAGATTAGAGGCAATTAGAATTCTACTAGCCTATGCTTGTGCCCATGACATCAAGCTATATCAAATGGATGTGAAGAGTGCTTTTCTCAATGGCTTCATCAATGAGCTTGTATATGTTGAGCAACCTCCCGATTTTGAAGATTATCACAAGACTAATCATGTGTACAAGTTGAAGAAGGCGTTATATGGCTTGAAGCAAGCACCTAGAGCATGGTATGAGAGGTTGAGAGACTTCTTACTCAAGAAAGGCTTCAAGATGGGGAAGGCCGACACTACTCTCTTCACCAAGAAGATTGGCAAGGATTTGTTCATCTTGCAAATATATGTGGATGATATCATATTTGGGTCAACAAATCAAGCATATTGTGAAGAATTTGCAAAAATGATGGCCAAAGAGTTTGAAATGTCTATGCTTGGAGAGCTCACTTATTTCCTTGGACTTCAAATCAAGCAAATGAAGAATGGTACATTCATTAGCCAAGGCAAATACATTAGAGACATGCTCAAGAAATTTGACATGCAAGATGCAAAGGGCATATCAACACCAATGGGTACAAGTGGCACCTTGGATCAAGATCTCAAAGGCAACATGGTTGATCAAAAGCTATTTCGGTCATTGATTGGTAGTCTACTCTATGTGACCGCATCAAGACCGGATGTCATGTTTAGTGTGTGCTTGTGTGCAAGATTCCAATCCTCACCAAGAGAGAGTCATTACAAGGCCGCAAAGAGAATATTGAGGTACTTGAAGCATACACAAGATGTTGGCTTATGGTATCCTAAGGGGTCTAGTTTTGAGCTTATTGGATATTCGGACTCCGACTATGGTGGTTGCAAGATCAATAGAAGAAGCACTAGTGGGACTTGTCAATTCCTTGGAAGATCTCTTGTCTCATGGTCCTCAAAGAAGCAAACAAGTGTGACACTCTCTACCGCCGGCGAATATGTGAGTGCGGGAGTTGTTGTTGCCAACTACTTTGGATGAGGTCCACATTGAAGGATTATGGATTTGACTTCAACAAAGTACCCTTGTATTATGACAATGAGAGTGCTTGCAAGATGACTCAAAAATCCGGTGCAACATACAAGAACCAAGCATATTGATATAAGGCACCATTTCATTAGAGAGCATCAACAACAAGGTGACATTGCAATCCATCCAATTGGTACCGAAGATCAACTTGCCGATATCTTCACAAAGCCACTTGATGAGAAGAGGTTTTGCAAGCTAAGAAATGAATTGAACATTCTTGACTTCTCCAATATGAGTTGAATGCACCCCACATATGTGACATGCCTCTCCACCGAGCCAAAGCAAAGGTGAAATTGTTTGACATGTCATCATAATATCTAAGGACTTGCTAGATCATTTAGACATACAACTTGTCCTTTAGGGTTGCATTCATGGAATAGCAATGAATTTCAATGTATATATGCCATCACTATTGTCTTATATGCTTGATTGATCTAGTGATGACATATGACATGCTTGTGGGCTTGCAATCTCAAGTGTTGAATTTGGATATATTGTCAAATATGTGGTTCAACATAGACATGATAACCCTCTCTTGAGGTGTGAAGAAGCTTGTCTTTGGTTTAAACGAATTACATGTATGGCAAGCTATCCAAATTTGGCCAAATTTGAAAACCAATCTTTCCAATATCAAAAGAACCCGATCAATCCTTTTATGTCAATTGTTGACAAAGGGGGAGAGTTTAGTGCATAAAGATGTTTAGAAGGGGATCAAATTTTTTTTTTTGGAAGCACACAAGTAGGGGGAGCAAGCTCATAAGCCATTTGTTGCATTTGATTGTACACTAACATATGTCTTGCTCTTGCACATGTATTTAAATTCCTTATATACATGCTTGTGTGGTGTATGCTAGTGGTACTTTGATTGATGATTGATCAACTAGCATGCATAGGTGGTAACTAGATGTTTTGATTTCCGCTCTAAATTCAAGTACCATTGCTTATATTATGATCTCACGAGGTACTTTGAGTTTTTGATGAAATATCTAGTTATCCATGATGCTTGTATGGTGAGAAAGGCGCAACTTGATTGGTATCACGCTTCAAAGGTCCATTCTTTCACCTTAAGCATCATTTGGTAACATGGCTCACTCCCCTAATTTCAATATTCATACATGTATGCAAAGCCTATACCAAACTCTAGGCATACATGTAGGGGGAGCTCATGCTACCAAAAACCGAGCTTATTATGTTTGTCCAATCTTATGATTGTGAGCAAAATGCTTGGACAACCATGATAGGTTCAAAACCCTTAATCATGAAAATCTTTATGCGGGTTGTCACCAATTACCAAAAAGGGGGAGATTGAAGATCTCTAGATTGGTTTTGGCTAATTGATGACATCCTTAGGACTAATCTCTCTATGCTAAGTGTTTGATTTAGTTGGAGATTGGTCAAGCCAAGGGCGATGCATGGTGGTCATGGTGGATGGATCGAGATGATTCAAATAATGATCAAGTGCATGACTTGGAGTGGATGGTGGATCAAAATGGGCTCAAGGCAAAGGTATATCCATAGGGCCATTTTGATTTTACACTCAAGACACCATAGAGGGTGTGAGTGATTATAGGATCGATAAGCCGTACTATAAAGAGGGGAAAACTATCGTACATATCGATCCACATGTGCCTCTAGGTTCAAAATCATTTGCATGCATTCTAATCTAGAGAGCTAACTCCGTACTTGATGGAAAATGTTTTGAAATTGCTAACACATGGTGTCGGGGTGTTCTTCGACGTGTCGGCAACAAGAATCAAGTGACGGAAGTTGGTTTGGAGCAAAGGCGAAGGAACGACGACGAAACGACGGATTTTCGCAGCTCAGAAGGTGACCGGACTCGGCGACCGGAAGCACGAGCCTCTGACCGGACGCACCGGTGAGTGCGTCTGGCAGAGAGCATGTCATTCGGGGTCTCGCCGAGAAGTGACCGGACGCACGGACGGATGCTTCCGTGCTAACCGAACCATCGACGGACGCGACCGACCGACCCGCCGGAGCCCGGCCAGCGGTTCAGGTTGGGGTTGTCGGTTGTGGATCGATTCCACCGACCGACTCACCGGTGAGTCCGGTCAAGGCCCCGGGCCGCCGATTTGTGCGTGATTTGCACCCCAACGGCCACATTCCGTGGTGGGGAGTATTTATACTCCTTTGGCCGGCTCTTGGAGGTCTCTTGGTCATTTGAAATCATTCCTAACACCTATAGAGCTGAGCACACATCCTCATCCTCACTTCTTTGCTTGAGAGCAACCATTCTAGTGAGTTGAGGTGATTCAAGTGCATTTGCTTTGATCATTGCATCTAGTGGCGCTTGTGGATCGTTGTGAGCCGGTGGATTTCTTGTTGCTCTTGGGGAGCACCACCCCTAGCCGGCTTGGTGATTGGTGGAGGCGTTGGCAAGAGTTGGTGATTGTTCTTGGCCACCTCCGGTGATTTGTGAGAGGACCGTGCATCCTCGTCGGGACGACGAATTGCAAGATAATACATTGCTCGTGTCGGTGAGTACCTCTCATTTGCTTTGGGTGCGGTAAGCCTAAAGGCATTTGGCTTGGAGTGAGCTCCACACCGACCCACACGTGAGAAGGTCGACACAACGGAGACGTAGCTTGAGTGGTGCTCAAGTGAACTTCGGGGTAAATCTTTGAGTCTCCATTTGTCTCTTGTCATACATTGGTGATTGGCCTCATTGGTTATATTGATATTCTTTTCCCGGTGATTGGATTGACTAGCCTCGACATTGTGGTATAACACTTCTACACTCTCTTGTATTACTTTCTTAGTTAGTGTACTAGTGTAGTTTGAGTAGTCTTGCTTAGTTGCTAGTGTAAGTAGCTTGTTCACCTAGTGGTAAGGTAGTGACTTAGCCATTGTGTGTGAATTAGAGATCATAGCAACTAGAATTGTCAATAGGAGGCTTGCCGACAAGTAGAGCTAGTGCAAACGCTTTTATCGCCATTTGTTATTCTAACAAGTTTGTCTAGTGTTTTGTAGAAAATTTTATTAGGCTATTCACCCCCCTCTAGCCATTTAGGACCTTTCAAATACGGGTTTCTCACCCGGCGGCAAGACATCAAGCGCCGAACGCGCCAGCGCCGCATGGCCAGTCCCGCACGGCTATTGAAGCTCCACTTCGTCGTCACCTTTGCTCCAACTTGCTACCCAACAAGTATACCACCTTGAGCACGAGGGTTAGCAAGATTTCTCCGACACATTGCATCCGGCGCAATAGAAAATAGACATCTCATTTTCTCAAAAGCGACGGTTCCCAAACCCAACTCAACCCCGCAAACCGCCGCCTTTGCAAATGTGCCAACACCACCACGTGTACATCTCCATGTGCAAGTGTGTTAGCAATTTCACAAGCAATTTCAAAGGCGAAGTTAGTGCACTAGATTCTAAATGCATATGCAAGTCAACATGAACCTAGAGACACTTCATCATCGGATTAGTCGTGGCATTCCCTCTTGATAGTCGGCTATCTATCCTAAATGTGATCACACTCTCTATAGTGTCTTGATCACCGAAATCAAACCCTATCAAGTTATACCTTTGCCTTGATCTCCGGGTCCTTTCCATTCGAACATGAGAGCTTGATGATCCATCATGTCCATCATCAACGCCTATGTCCATGATCATGTTGCTCCACGTCATCCATGCAATCCTATCTCTTAAGCACACTTAGAGCAAAGGATTAGCATAACAAAATGTCATCAATTTCCAAAACCAAACATGAGATTTCAGCATCTCCCTTCGCTGTGAGTAAAGGACGTGGTACCATTGCCGGGAAGTTATGACGAAGCATCTCCCTTGGGGTTGTGATGAAGCTACGCATGTAGTCATCGTTGTCGGGTGTGAGGTCAATGGGAAGTCAGTGCCAGATCGTTGAGGTCGTGTGTGTCGGTGGTGATGTTGTCAAATCGAGCATGAAGCCAAAGATAAAGGCTCCTAGGTCGAACACACCTGGAGAGAGTCGATGTACATCGGAGTTCGGGAGGAGTCCGATGTTAATGTTGCCGACACGAGAGATTAGTTGTCCCTAGGTGTCGATGAAGGTGGTCATTGTCGCCGCTATGGGTTATTGTACTCACCATCCATGGCATAACAAGACGTGTGAGGGCATCTCATTGTTTTGCCATCCTGTCTGTGGTAGATGTGCTCAACTCAACATTGGCAGGAACTTCATGTTGTAGGACGTACAAGATATCAGGGAGCCATACCAATGACGTCGGAAGATAGAGAAACACGTCGAATAAGATTAGGCAGTGGTCCATGGACCAAGCTCGCGTGGCCTGACCCTATGCTAGCTACTGTCGAAGTTCTTGGCTCTCTCGAATTGCTTGTCATATGTGGCTCAACACATCATTGTTGATGTCGTCGATGTACTCCAAAGCATTGGACAGTCAGGCTCTTTGCGCCTAGTTCATCACCTTACACGGTGGTGGTGGAGGTCTGGTTGTCTCCTCACGCGTCGTTGGAGAAAGTGCTGGTAGGGAAAGCACCACCGTTGGCGATCATTGATGTGTTGTGGCATTGAGGGTACGTAGATGCTCGATGCAGACGTATTGCAGTTCCATCTCGTTGAAGTCCCAGGCAATTATGTCAAGGCTGGGATCACATTGATGTCATTATCGATGTCCAGGAGGAAGGCATCGATGACGAAGGTATGGTGTCGTCATTGATGCATAGAGGTACGACGAATGCAGTAGTGTTGCATGGTACTTTGTCGTTGTTGCCATTGAGGATGGTCGTGTGGATCCGTTGCTCCTTGAGTCCAATGGTTTCGGCCAAGTTGATGTCGATCATGTTGTGCGTCGAGCCAGAGTCCACTAGCACGTGGACGCCGGCACCTTGGAGTACCCCTTTTAGATACATGGGAAATGTGCTCGGTATGGGATCGTGGTCGCGTGCCAATCCTCATCATGAGGTTGTCATCAATCTCCACTTGGTAGTAGTCGTTGATGACGGTGATGTTGAAGATCAATTTGCACTTATGGACACATGCATACGGCTCGTCGCAGTTGAAGCAGAGGGGTTGGCACGACGTCTTTCCGCCGTCTGCTCATGTGTGAGGTGCTTGAAGGGGGCGTGGTGTCGGTCACTATATCGTCCGTAGTCATGGTTGTCATAGTTGGTGCGTCCAGGGTTGTTGTTGTCGCCTTTGAGGGGAAGAAGCATCTAGGCTTGAGTGTGGACGCCTTGTTTGCCTCTACAACAATCATCATGCGTCGCTCATACGCCCGCGCCAAAGACATGGCGGTCTCTATGTCCTGCGGGTCAAGCAGCTCAACATATGTCTTAGGGCGTGTTAGCTCTATAGTGTGTGATACGGATCATATTCGGTGTCAACAAACTTTTTGGCGACTCCATTGGTGAACAAGAAGAAGATCAAAATTCAATCTACTAGTAACATGTTGCGCAACAACAAGGCTAAGGATGGGGATCACACCAATCCCTTCGACCAAGATAACATCAATCACATGACGTCCAATGAAGAGCTTACTAATGAGCTCAATGCTGATATGAAGGCTTTCTTATAAAGCTACACCAAAAGATCGACGCGGCAAGGTCACCCAATACTGTGAGCCCAACTTCGCGGATTCTACCGCTTCCACATCCGTTCCACCTGAGGTAAAAGTTAATGAATAGGTAACTGGTTCTTATCCTGCTCATGCTAGTTATGCTGAGATCTAGAAGATGAAAGAAACATAAACTAAAGCAATCTTCAGAAATTTGCTAGCATGGTTCTTGCACGCATGGATAAGATGGATGGCAAGACAACTGAATGTGATGAATCAGCCATTAAGCCATCTCAAATTAATTTGGCATGCCTTTAAATTTTTATGAGGATCAGGGTCTTTTTGCAGCGGCTAACAAAGCCAAATTAGTTATTAATAAAGCTAAATTATTAGGTGAAACTAGCACATCTTTACCACCTTTGCTCAAAGTTTGGGTCATAACACGCGAACCCATCAAGGAGCAACAGTGAATCGAGCTTCGGTGGGGTATAATACGGTTCTTACTAACCCACCAAAGTCACCAAGTCAAATTCCTATGTTTCCCATGGCTCCTATTACCGCTTTTAACAAAGTTCTGAATCAGTTTAAAGATGAATTGTCTAGACCATCATGGGTGTGCAAATTAAGCCTAGTAGGAACATTTATCATAAGTCATGGCCTTCCACTTTTGATTTCTTGAAAGCTACCGATAGTTGGAGGGTATTGGAAGATTATAAATCTAGCATGGAGCATGTTAGCATGTTTCTTGCTCAAATGGGTGAAGCTAATACCTTTGATTTTATGAATATGCGACATTTTCCTCTATCTCTTATGGGTACTACTTTTGTGTGGTTTACATCTTTGCTCACTTGCTCTATTAGTTCATGGGCTGAATTAGAAGGAAATTTTCCTGACGTGAGGAATCCGTCCTTGATTTTCCAAAACATTTTATGGAAATTAAGAACTGATGTTTTCATGTAATGATTTCTGGAAGAGATTTAACCGATTTGGCTTTTACTGGTTTCTGTTCTAGCATTAAAGAAAACCTTTGGGCATTATGAGTTTCTCAATGTTAATCAATTATTATAAGACCGTTGCGGTCGAGACTTGTTTGAAAGAGTCTCGTGGAAACAGTTTTATGACCATTATGAGTAGCATCGAATGTTTAGTCGACGACCATTGCTTGCCACCCACATCTACACCTTCAACAGTTCTATGAAAACAGTTTTAGGGCATCGTGATATACAAGATTTTTATTAGAGGAGAAGGAGCAGAGAACATTGCCGTCTCGTCTGTACTGTACATATGCGACGATGAAATGCCGAATGCGTGCAACGTGCAGAGTAACCCTTGGAATTGGAAGGTTGCCGTGCGTGCAAGGCCGTACACGTGTGGCGGTTGTGGGCTCACGCGTTGCCACACATGCAGACACGAACTCCTCGTGGCTGTGCTTGTTGGCAGGAGCACTTCTTGGATCTGGTGAACTGCATTCCAACTGCAGAGCGGACAAACCTGGTGATCATCGATCTGCAGAAGCTGAAACACCAGTAGCCACGCAAAGGCATTTCTCTATTTTCAATGAATTCAACAGTGGTAGAATTCCTTGGTTCCTTTCTAGGCTTATTACTATTGTTTGCTAAAGGAAACTAGAAATCAAAGGGACTCGGGGGATGAACTTTAAAGCAATCTGTGTTCAATCGATCCCTGAACAAACATAAATAAAGGATATATACATGCAAGAATTGAAAGAGTGGGTTCAGGAATCAGGATACATATATACATCACCAAATTCCATGTGACACTACTACAGAATTGATTTTTCGCGTGGTGTTTAGATTTTATTTTTAAATATGGGCATTTGAGAAACCGCCACGGAAAATAGGTTGATTAACCGTGGCGGTTTTTTTAATTAACCGTGACGGTTATAATGTCCGCCACGGTAAATCGATTAACCGTGGCGGACATTATAACTAGTCCGCCACGGAAAATCAGGCCCAACCCGCTAGCCCAACAGCCCGGTTTGATCCCACGAATAAATTTACTGAGCTAGGGTTTCTCTCACACTCACCACTCTCAAATCTCTCTCCTTCACCTCGCCTCCATCTCTCCCGTCACCCTCCCTCGGGCGCCCCTCCTCCGCGCCCCTCACGCCCCCTCCCCCCTCTCCCCTCCGGCCGAGCCTCCCCCCTTTCCCCTCACGTCGAGCCTCCTCCCGCTGATGGCGCAACCCCCGGCGGCGGTGGCGGCCCTCCCGAAAGCAGCTCGCGGCGGCGCGGCGGATCCGGCGTTGGTGGCCGGATCTCGCGCGGCGGCGCGGCGCCGGATCCCGGCTAAGCAGGCGGATTCCGCGGCGGGCGGCGTTGGCGGCCGGATCCCGCGGCGGGCGGCGCGGGCGGCCGGATCCCGGCGCAGGTGGCCGGATCTCGCGCGGCTGGCGGCGGCGGCCGGATCTCGGCATTGGCGGCCGGATCCCGGCTGGCGGCGGATCCCGCGGCGGCGCCCGCTGGACGAGGCGGCACGCGGGTGGAGGCGCGGCCGAAGCGGCGCTGGCCGGGCCAGCGAGGCCGCGTGGTGGAGCAGCGGCGGCGGATCTGCCGATCCCGCCCGCGGCGGCCCAGATCCGGGGCCCATTTGGGCCCGGATCCGGGCTTTTAGGGTTTTTTTATTTTTTTATTCCATTAACGGTGGCGGGCATTAAAACGCCCCACGGAAAATCCACGATTTTCCGTGACCTTCCATCGGTGGTGGACCTAAAGTCCGCCCGGGTAAATCCAAAAGCCCGCCACCGAAAATCGGTTATATAGTAGTGTGAGGAGAGCAAAAAATCAGGAAAATTTTGAAGAGGGAGGCCTGGCATGGTGGACGAGAGCACTCTGGCTAGCCAAGAAGACCTGCCCATGCAGCCACATTACATCATCCATGCCAGAAATTCAACTTGTGAAATCTCCATGGCTGGCAGAATTGCCAACAGGGGGCATGCATAGGCAAGTCATTCTTGGCTAGCAAAAGGGGCTCTTCGTCTCCATGTGAGGCCGCCCTCCTCTTCTTCTTCTTCTTCTTGACCTGCTCTGTTCAGCCATGGCTGCTAGCTCTGTTGAGTGTGGTGTTTGTGTGGCAGCACAGGCTGCATACGCCTGGTATTTATAGTGTGGACAAGGAGAGGGGTCAGGCTTTTTTGGGTGAGCAGCATCTTCCATATCTTGTTCGTTTTAACTAGCAGGATAAAGACATTTAGCAACAACCTCTTCCCAGAGCTACAGAGACTATAGCAGCTATAATAAAAGCTATCATTAATCAACATATCACGGCTACCAATATTTTCAACCACTCAACAATTATTCAATGTTTTTTAGATCATGTATTAAGTATAGAGCACTATAGGAAAACATAGATTACGTGTCCTTCAGGGTAATGAATGAATATTTGCCCCAGTCAGGATTAGCAATGCTAAAATACTATGCAACTAAACTAAATAATAGTTTTTTTAAAAAAAATAGGAGGGGTAGAAAACCTATTGGAAATTTATTGAGGAAAAAAAAAAAAATAAAGACCAAACAAAAAGTTATAACAGAGCTATAGCGAGCTGATTAGATCCAAGTCCACGACGGGAAGAAAATCAGTGGCTGGGATTAGACGTGGAAGGTTAATTTAATTTGGATATTCATGGATTTTAGAAAATGAACTAGAAATTCAAATTTTGGTGGGGACCATCTCTTCTAGTTCATTTTTTTGAACTAGAGGGGTATCCTTTGGACATCCATGGACATCCAACTTCCACCTGTAGCTGGGATACAATGCGCAAGAATTATAGACCTTTTGGAGATTGTCTTGGAATTTATGTGGATAGGGATCCAAGTCCACAACGCTATCTAAATAGACGTTTGTTCCTCAAACAAGAGGAATATAATTTTGGGTATGAAACCGCCAGAGGTGGGTGCTACGATTTGATCCGAAGAATACGTTGTGTAGCTTCGAATGGGAACAAAGCTAAGATGTTATTCATTGCACTGTTGGAGAATGCCGATTCTCCATCTCTTCTTTATGGAGATCTCTTTATTACCTAGAGCATCTCCAATAGTTTCTGAAAAGTCACTTGGTAAATTGATGAGTTTTAAAAGTGACTAAAATAATTGGGAGCATATTTGTAGTTCTACTTTTTTTTTTACCATGTCCTTCCACGTTCAGATCGACGAGATGATCCGTACATGGGAGGTGGTCTTTATCAAATGCCAAAAGATGTGGAGGTGTGTTTATGAGTTGTTGGAGATAGTTGCAAAGCTATTAAACTTAGCTTGATCTGCCGATGCCCCAGGGCAACAAAAATTTTACTACTAACTAGAAAAAAATCACCATATATTGCTACCAAATTATGTATATGCCTTTAGCAGTGCACTACTACAAATTTATAGTTGGCTTCACACATGGTTAGAGATGAGTTTTTTCAACCTCGTCAAAATTTCTGAATTGGGTTAAATAGATGCATATGTTTCCTATAGCAGCTAAGCAAAGACCTCGATATTATCTAGTAAATTTACCTTTACGGATGTGCCAAGTACACAACTTTGTAAGCAAACCCAAGTAGGTGAATTGATTCGCCCATGTATTTCCTGCCCTTTACTTTATGCCGTTCAAAGGGGCAGATGCTAGATTCCGACATATTGAGCTATCCTGCGTCAAAATGGCAACGGGTACCCGAAACCCGAAAGTACCCGACGGGTTTTACCCGATAAAGATCGCGGTATGGAATGATTTTTTCTACCCGCGGGTACGTTGTTGGAAGAAATCTTCTACCCATCGGGTACGCGGTATGCGGTGCGGGTGTATGCTACCCATACCCGTCTACCCGTGGGTAATAAATACCCGCATATATCACTAACAATCATAATAAATTTGGCCCATATAACACTAGAATTTGAACCAATTCAACTAAAGTCTACATATATAACACTAGTATTGTTGCTAATTGATGTTAGATTTGCTTTTGTGCACATATATTGACCTAATATTTATTAAATATTTGAATTTATAAAGCATTTCATATGTCATACTCGGGTATGTTCGCTGGTAATGGGTTACCCGTCGGGTAAAATTTACCCGCGCGATGCGGGTATGGAATGACTTTCCTACCCCGCATGCGGATACGGGTAACCCGGCGGGTAAGATTTACTCTTGGCGGGTGCGGGCGTACGGGTGGGCACTACCCGTCGGTATTTACCCGCTTGCCATCTTGAATCTAGCGGGTCGCCATAACCTAAAGCAGATTTTAACTTTGTTGGAAGAATTAGTGCATTTCGCTCGTGTAGTTGACTCCATTCCATCGTAGAACAAAGAGACGACACGTGAAAATGTAGAAGAGCAAAAAATATTTTGTTTGACTCTCGGGGTTACATGTAAGTTTGCCGAGAGAGGGAAGTTTTCTAAACTGAGCTTAGTTAATTAGTGGAAAGTGCAGGGTCATTCGTGGAAGATTATTTTTCTTTTATTTTTACTATGAATTAGATCTTGTGGGACCTATTTAAGTTTTGGGGGGTCAATTTTGCCAAACTATTGGAGAGTGATTGGTTTTTTTTACTTGGCAAATAGTTATGTGAGTTGGCAAGATTTGCCAAAGTAAAATTTGACAAAATGTTGGAGATGCTCAAACTCTACGAAATTATATGTATGCCTTAGCAGTGCATCATCATAAATTTATAATTGGTACTCTTGGAGATGTTCTTAGAGGGATCTAAGTTTCATTCTTTTTCTCTTTTGATGGTTGTGTGAACTTTTGTGTTAATAAAGCTTCCTTCACCTAATAAAAAGGTTAAATAGATGCATATTTTTCCTATAGCAACTAAGCAAAGATCACAACATTGTGCACTAAATCTTACCTTAACGGATGTGCCAAGTACACACCTTTCAAATCCAGTAGGTGACTTGGTTCGCCCATGTATTTGTTGCCCTTTTATGGCAAAACTTTATGCCGATCGAAGGGGCAAATGCTATAGATTCGACATATTGAGCTGACCTGCAGGTCACCATAACCTAAAGCAGATTTTAACTTTCCTGAAGAACAAATGCTGTGCATTTCCCTCGTGTAGTTGACTGCACCCAAAATCTTTTAAAATCTCATGTTCATTGCAACTTGCAATAGGACGGATCGAGATGCCCAATGCCATGTTTCGGTACAAGTATCCGAAAGGTATCATGGCCTCAAAAAGGCACAAATCTTCAACAAATGTCAACGAGCATCCAACTAGTCAAGAATACAAATTCTGATAACAACTAGTCAAGAATGCAAATTCTGATAAGATTATATTCTGCAACGGTGGTTGCATGGAAGCAGCGCCTAACCGGACAAGCAATGAGGCGCATATCTTCAACACTTTCCATCTATAAACGGTGCTTCATGAGAAAGTTAAATCTGCTCCTAGGAGCATATGCTCCCATGCTCTAGACCACTCATTTAAGATTGTGATTCGTGCTTTGGCACTTACCAATACATATTGTGTTGAGAAGTGTGTGAGCACGAATCACAACGCTGCATCCAAATGATTCACAAACAATGCAGAGCATATGCTCCTAGGAGTAAAAACTGCTTCCGGTCGTTCATCCTGTTTACACAACGCTTACAGTATACGTACCATTTTTCCTTAATCGACCATTTATCCAGTTTAAATGGTCCTCCCAATCATCTAAGAAACCAATTAACCCAAATAATAACCAAACATAATTGCCAGAAAGCAAGTGACAACTAATTTCCTTTTGACGTTTAGAAAGATCACTGATTGTGAACGCATGCATCCCACATAAAGGTGTGTATCATTGGTAATGCATGCATCACACATAAAGGGATCCCATAGATCAAAATTTAAGAACTGATATTCAATCTATCTCACTCCGACCGTGGAACAAAATGAGCAACTCCACTCAGAATTACTACTATAGTAATTGGCGTGCAGCATCCCTACAAACAATAATACAAGACAACAGGAGAGATCCACATTCTGTCCCATTTAAAAATGCTAACATCTGGCCCAAAAAAATACCTAAAATAAATTTGCATCCCAGGTTTGGTAATAACACATGCCCATAAGTTTAAAGTTCGAATACAAGTAAAAAGGAGAGAGTAATGCATCAGTCGTTTATTTTACAGGTGGCAATTTCTACATCTCAAGTACCATGCTTGTCTTCAGTGGAACACTATGCTCTTACTGCCTTCCCTGCACAATGGCAAAGGATTGTCAATTACCAGCAATAGGTAACACAAATTCATATATTATTATTAGCGACCGCTTGCTTATGTAAGCGCCTAATACAGACAGGCTAACGCTTAGTAGTAGATATAGTTCAGCATCCTTCAAAAAGTCTCATAGGATCATCAATTTGTGTCTGGTTGCTTCTTGATACAACACATAAAGTAAACTAAGTTTTCACTGTATTTACAAATTTTAATTAACTTAAGTAAGAGTTCTGTGATCCGGTAAGACAGTAGCCAAAATGTATACTTGTGGAGCCTTTTCTTTTCTATAAAAAGCAGATGCTACAGCTTTGTACCCCACCCCCAGCCCAAAAAAAAAGGAAGTTGACATGCATATTCCTCTTATGAAAGGCTGCTGCAGAAGAAGTTATAAGCACATTCAGTTAAAACTGGCTGTGATGTATTCCTGCACTTCTAATGTAGTCTTCTACAAAAAACCAAATTAAACAAACAGAGCGGCATGGGAATTGAAATTTTTTTTAAAATAGCTCAGACAACTAGAAAAGATCATTTAACAGAAAAGGTAGTCAGAGATCTGAACCTACACATAGTCAGTGTATTCAACAGATAAAGTAAACTAAGTTTTCACTGTATTTACAAATTTTAGTTCTGCAATCTTGTAAGACAGTAGCCACAATGTATGGTTGTGGAGCCTTTTCTTTTCTATAAAAAGCAGATGTTACTATTTTGTACCCGCCCACCCCCCCAAACACACACACACCAAAAAAAGGAAGTTAACATGCATATTCCTCTTTAGAAAAGACTGCTGCAGAAGAAGTTATAAGCACGTTCAGTTAAAACTGGCTGTGATGTATTCCTGCACTTCTAATGTAGTCTTCTACAAAAAAACCAAATTAAACAAATAGAGAGGCATGGGAATTGAAAAATGAAAAAAAAAATAGCTCAGAAATCTAGAAAAGATCATTTAACAGAAAAGGTAGTCAGAGATCTGAACCTACACATCATCAGTGTATTCAATCTAGAACTGGCAAAATGTATGGTGCCCTGGTTGAAACTACTTTATCTCAATTCAAACAGTAATGGCAGTTTGAAAGTGAAATCGTATATCAAATGCTCTCATACCTGCCAGTTTCCTTGTCCTTCACCTGGGCTAGGATACTGACCAGAACCTCTTTGCCAGTTATCTCCACCATATGCTGGTCCTGTCCCCTGTCTGTTATCCCCACCATAACTAGGATTCACACCAGGAACTCTGTTGCCACCTGGATTTGCTGATGGAGGTGCCTGCCCATAGTTACCAGGTGTTGATTGGCCATAAGACCCAGGTGCTGATGGTTGGCCATAAGAGCCAGGTGCTGATGGTTGGCCATAAGACCCAGGTGCTGATGGTTGGCCATAAGCCCCAGGGGCTGATGGTTGGCCATGAGATCCAGGTGCTTCTGATGGTTGGCCAAAAGAACCAGGTGCTGAAGGACCAAAAGGCCTAAAACCTCCCTGCCCTTGTGAGAAGTTCCTGCGTTCTTGGGAGCTGTTGTAACCTTGACCTTGTCCAGCCGGATTTACATGCCCTTGGTACTGAGCTTGACCTTGAAAACCACCAGGTGGTCCATTGTAGCCTGAACGGTCTGCGTAATCATTCCTTCCAAAACCTGTACCATCCTGCCCGCCTTGTGCATAATTCTGCTGTGGGGCATATCCTCTTCCATCTTGCTGTGAGCGGTATGTCTGGAAGTTTCCTCCTTGTGGCGGGTTGTTCTGGTAACCACCTTGTGGAGCACGGTTGTTCTGGTAATTTCCTTTGTTGTTGAGGACCATCCTGGTAGTTTCCTCGGTAGTTACGGTTCCTGTCAGTTCTTGATGGTTTGCTATAATGAACAGGTGGGGGGTCTTGGAGTGATGACACCATTTTCATATTTGTCTCCTGGTAAAATCAATACATATATCAGAATGAATTTCTAACAAGCATCATCTGCTGGACGACTAAAAACATAAAAATGCAGCATGCTTACGAATTCGAGGAAATTTAAATATCACTTCATTTAACCATAAGGTACATAAGGAAAGGTGATTCAATTATTAACTCATAAATAAAAATGGGAATGGGACAGACCTCCGTACTCCTTTGTTTCTGGATATAGGTATGAATCAGGCAGAATGAAAAAAACAACTCCAGGCAAACCTGAGCAAAATACCAAGACAGGGAGGTAAGTACTATAAAAGCTGTATAATCATATTTGTTGCAAGAAAAAAAAATGATTTCATTAGCTACTTCACCCACCTCTAAATTTTTCTGACATTTCCTCGGGTCATTACAGCCTGAAAACCAACATAAGTCGTCGTGCTAAAAGCATACATCCTCTTCTTCGCCTCCTCATAACTACAAGAAATTCAGGGCCAGCAAATGAGGCAAATTACATTGATTTGTTGAAATTAGTTGTCTATCTCATATATAGAGAGATTATGTATAAGGGCAACAAGTCAATGTTTTGACTAGTTGAGTTATGCCACCAAATATATACAATTATAGAATTGAGCATCAAAAGAAGAGTAACTTGACAAGTTATAATTTAAATCGTCAAGGATATACATCATACAAATATTTGCATGGGGGCAATTAACCAAACATTGAGCTTTGATCACTGGCATAAAGATCACAGCTAGTCAAACGCTTAGTACCATGTAAAGTACAATGCTGTGGAAACTATGAAATTAGACTATACAGATGTAGGATCCTTGAAACTTGAAAGTTATGGTTTCAAAGGCAACTAACCATTAGATTCAGGTGGGCCCTGAGATCTTTCAAGTTTCAACATAAACATCCATGTGGACCTAACAATACTTTTAGCCTGCAGACTAGAAACTACCCTGGAAACGTTTGAACCAAATGTAAACAAGAAATGGAGTTAGAGTGGTCTTGGCACTATAGGCTAACTTTTTAATCCCACATCACATCAACACAAACTAATAAGTGTTACGCAACCACTTCTTGTACGTATGTTCATTGCAATTCTAGGAAAATTTTGCTAGCATAATGTCCCTCAAATCACCCATGCTCAATATACAACCTCCTTGGTTTAATGGCACTGCTTACTTCTCATAATACTAGTTCTATCATCTGAAGGATGGACATATATCTACATCATTGATAATTACAGTACAAGATCTCAAGCACAGCAGCATTCAGTCAGACACACACGAAGTACATCAACAAATTTAGATCAAACACCCGACTGGTACCATATAACCAACCCACAAGGCAAGCCATGGAACAATAAGATGACGCAATCGCACAATTCAGATCCGCATTTCAGTGTCAACACCAACCAATTCACCGCGACAACAACAAGCCCAATCCGTAACAGAACCACGCCATTTCGTCGCGAAAAAAGGAACGAAACGGGTAAACCCGCTTGGCGTCATTCATACCTCCCGACGACCTTGGCGAGGGTCTGGAGGTACGTCTCGATCATCTCCTCGCGCGACGGCTTGGGGTCCCCGGGAACTCCATGGTGATGAGCCAGTGGTTGTAGTCGCAGCCCTCGAAGAGGATCTCGTCGGGGAGATCTTGCTGTCGTCGGCCCCGTAGTCGGCGCCGCCCCGCGCATACGCCGCCGCCGAGGACCGGAACCCGGCGGCGGCGCCGACGCCGGGAGGAAGGAGCCGGCACGGCGCCCGCGGGACAGGGAGGCGGCGGGCGCGAGAGGGGGGGGGCACGGGCGACCGAGGCGGACGGGCGGAGCAGGGAAGCCGAGGTGGAGGACGCGGCGAGGACCCGCCGGAGGCGCAGCGCGAGGGCCATGGCGTGGGGTGGGGAGGTGGGACTAGGGTTTCGGCGGCGGGGAGGAGAAGGTTCTGGGGTTTAGGGGTTTCTGTTGTGGGAATGGCGGTTTAGTAGGCTATTATTATTGGTTGCGAGACAGCTTCACTGATTTTATTTTATTTTTGAGCAAAGCGTCACTGATAAGTGGGTCCGGGTGTTTATCAAGGGATGGGCCCGGCGATTTCCGTTTTTTGGTGGACTGTTAGGTTAGCATTTGCCGCTAGCAGCTGGGCCAAGAGCGGTGGGCTCATATGGCCCGGTGCCTCAGTGGGCTATTTCCGGCCACGGATAGGGGCGCAATGCCGTCTGCAGCCAGGTGGATTCTTCGGAAATTTAAGATTAAGTTTTGGTTACTGTTTGATGAATCAAGGAGAGATATAATAAAGAACAGGCGCTAATCCCTAAACTAGGGTTTCTCTGGTCCTTTGGCGGCGTCAAAGTCCACCAAAACCACGAAAATCCACCAAAATCTCATCGTTGTGATCGGGGGGGTCAAGGCTTCTCCTCGATCCCAACGCCACCAACGACTGTTCGCGGGTGACGGTGACGGCGGCATGGATGGGAGCTCGTCGGCGAAGGAGGGGGATGGTGTAGAGAAGATGGATCTAAGCCTGGAGGATCGGCTTCATGACCTGAATCTCCAGGGAGCTGAGGAGGTAGACCTAGATTTTTCAGGGGAGTTAGAGGAGATTGAGAAGGAGGTGAGATGGCTCGCTGTTTTTAGGGTTCATACAACAAAACCCTATAGTCGGGCGGACTTGTCAGCGCCATGCGCATTGCATGGGCGGCGAAGGATGTGACGTTCAAAGTTATGCCCGCGGTCGTTATCTAGTGCAAAATGCAATGTCTTGGGGACTGGAACAAGATGATGGAAGGAGGGCCTTGGTTGTTTAGGGGTGCAGCGGTGGTTATTGAAGAATATGATGGATTCTCTGATGTGAAATCATATAAACTAGACAAGATTCCTGTGTGGACTCGAATCCAAGGTGTACCGGAGGGATTAATGAAGAGGAGAGAGTTAGCTGAGAAGGTGGCAAGTAGAGTGGGCAATCCTATTTCAGTAGTGGTGAATGAAGGAAGATTGAACCCGACAACCTATCTCAGAGCTCGGGTGTGGTTACAGCTGAATGTTCCAATTGTGTCCCTATTACACTCAAGGAGAGAAGGACCTACTTGGTGCAATATGAAAAGATGCCGGTCTTCTGTTTTCATTGTGGTCTCATCGGCCATGAGGTTACGGAGTGTGGGGATGGAGTCCATGAGAAAGAGACCTGACAATGGGGTGATTGGCTCCGTGTTCCCTTTACCCCGGTGCTGAGAGACAGGAATGACTCTTGGAGAGGTAGAGGAAGAAGAGGCAGTGGAGGCCGAGGAAGAGGGAGAGGTACGGGGGAAGATGATGAAGTGGATGATATGGATTATACAGAGCAAGCTGAGATGGACACTAATGAAGATAATAATAATGGTATAGGAGGGGAGGAGGGGGACAAAGGAACGGTTGCAAAACAAGTTCACTTGCCGGAGAAGCCCCCCAATAAATTCCGTGGATGGTCGGCCCGTAAAGAACAAGAAAAGAAGAGGATGAGGAGGACCGATGAGGCAAATACCACTAAGGATATCAACATGATGTTAGGATCGGCGCCCTCGTGAGGGTGACCGGAGCAATGAAAATCTTAGTGTGGAATCGCCCGGGGCTCGCTAGCTCCCGGATGGATATCCGAAGCGCGACAAACCGGATGTGTTTTTCCTGTCTGAAACACATTTGGAAACGCAAAGGCAGAGAATCTCAAAAGAAGGCTGGGTTGTGATCACTTCTTCATTCATGAGAGTGATGGGAGAAGTGGGGGTTTGCTGTTGATGTGGAGGAAAGAGCTTAATCTCCGTTTGTTTAGGGGTGTCACAATATTATATTGATGTTGTGATACACGGCGAAACGGAGTGGAGATTTACAGGCTTGTATGGCGATCCGAGGTGGGAATGCAAGCATGAGACATGGGCGCATTACGGGCTATCATGGCAAAAATCTTGACCTACCATGGTCCGGTGGCGGGGAGATTTCAATGAGATATTATACCATCATGAAAAGGAAGGAGGCCGTGCAAGGCCACAGGCCTACATCCAAGCTTTTCAAGATGCTTTAGTGGACTGTGACCTAGAAGACATGGGGTGTATTGGTGATCCTTTCACATGGAGACGTGGAAAGATTAGGGAAAGATTGGACCGAGGAGTTTCAAACTCGCGGTGGAAAAGTCTATTCCCTAGTGCAGAACTAATAAATGGAGAGATGGTGAAATCTGATCACAGACCGCTGTTGGTGAATACGGAGGGCTCATCGGCGCTTGCTGCTGGTGGCCAGAGTGGAGTTCGTAGATTCGAGGCAAGATGGCTTAAAGAGGAGACTGTGGAGGAGATTGTTCAGTCGGCGTGGTCCAGAGCTATAGCACAAGGCCATGACCAGGGGCTCGATGGAGAAGCTGAAAACGGTGCATAATGAATTACACCTTTGGGACCGCATACGTTGAAGAAGCCAGTCCAACGGATGAAGCGATTGAAGAAGGAACTCGAAAACTTGAGGCGGGTCCAATGATCGATGAGTCCCTAGCGGATCAAAAGAAATCCTGCTCGAATCGAGCTACTCCTCGAGCAGGAAGAGATCATTTGGGTGCAAAGAGCAAGAGCAAATTGGTTGAAGCATGGTGATCGTAACACCAGCTTTTTCCATCACGCTGCATCAGCTAGGAGGAGGAAAAACCTGATCCGTGGGTTGGTGGATGATCATGGAGTCAGGCATGAAAACATTGAAGGTATGAAAAGTACAGTTACAAATTATTTTGCAAATCTATTCTCGTCTGGGGTTACTGAGGTGGATCAAGGAGTGTTTAATGACGTGCACTGTAGAGTCACGCCAAGTATGAACCAGGCGTTGATGGCTCCGTTTGAGCGAGAAGAAGTAAGGAAGGCTTTATTTAGTATAGGGGACTTCAAGGCCCCGGGGCCTGATGGCTTACATTCAATTTTTTATAAGAGGTTCTGGAATATGCTCGGGGATGAGCCGGTAAAAGCAAATCTGGATTCTATTAATAATGCTCGATTCCTAAGGTTGGAATGAAACAACCATTGTAATGATTCCGAAAGTTGAACATCCAGAGAACGTTGGCGCCTCAGGCCAATTTCGTTGTGTAATGTGGTGTATAAGGTGATCTCGAAGGTGCTCTCAAATAGGCTAAAACATATTTTACCGGAGATTATCAGCTATCATCAGAGTGCTTTTGTGCCGGGGAGATTAATAACAGATAATATTCTCTTGGCTTATGAAAGTATTCATACGATGAAAAAGAAGAAGGGGAAAAGAGGGTTGTGTGCTGTCAAGTTGGATATGCACAAAGCATATGATAGGGTGGAGTGGAGGTTCCTGGAAGATATTATGGGGAAACTGGGTTTTGACCAAAGATGGATAAAGATTATTATGGCATGTGTGTCTTCAGCCAGATATAGAGTCCCATTCAATGTTTGTGAAACGGATACTATAATCCCAACTAGAGGATTGAGACAGGGGGACCCCTTGTCTCCTTATCTCTTTCTTCTCGTGGCGTAAGGGTTATCATGCATGTTAAAAGGAGCTGAAGAGAGGGGTCAGTTGGAGGGGATCAAAATCTGCAGAGGGGCACCGGTGATTTCCCACCTTCTGTTTGCGGATGATTCCCTGATCCTTATGCATGGAGATAAGAAGAATGCAGAGTGCTTGAAGAATATCCTGGATATGTATTGCCTCAACTCAGGTCAAATGATCAGTGAAGCAAAATCAAGCATTTTCTTTTCAAAAAATACAGATCCGGACATGAAGTTGGAGGTCATGCGATTTCTGAATATTATGACAGAATCATTGAACGACAAGTATCTAGGCCTACCAGCCTTGGTGGGTGCTGATCGAAGTGACTGTTTTCGTCACTTAATAGATCGAGTTTTGAAGAGAATCAATGGATGGAAGGAAAAAACATTGAGTGTTGGTGGAAAGGAGACTCTGATTAAATCAGTTGCTCAAGCAATACCGGTTTATGCAATGATGGTGTTCCAAATTCCAAAAAAAAAATCTGCAAAGGAATCACGACCGCCATCTCGCGTTACTGGTGGGGGGCGATGACAATGATCATAAGAGGATCCATTGGCAGCAATGGTGGAAGATGTGTCTGCCGAAGGGGAAAGGAGGAATGGGATTCAGGGATTTACAATCTTTTAACTTGGCGATGCTAGCCAAACAGGTTTGGAGACTACTGGTGGAACCAGAATCCTTGTGTGCTCGAGTTCTTAGGGCACGCTACTACCCTGATGGTAACTTATTGAAGGCTCCAAAGAAGACCGGATGCTCCTACACTTGGCAAAGTATTCTAGCCGGTGTGGAATGCTTTAAACAAGGATATATTTGGAGAGTTGGAGATGGGTCATAGATCAACATATGGGAAGATAATTGGATCCCAAAGAGTGAGAATCTGAAAATTGAAACCCCGAGGGGAAACAATTTGGTCACATAGGTGGAAGAGCTTATAAATCCGGTTGATTCAACCTGGGATGTTGACCTAGTGACATCAATATTTGGGGTGAATGATGCAAATCGTATTCTACAAATCCCAATCACGGATGGAAGAGATGATGTAATAGCATGGCACTATAACCGAAGTGGGTTGTTCTCTGTTAAAACAGCGTATCATGCTGAGTGGCAGCGAAGGTTTCAGACACGACTGACTGTCCCCTCACGTGATCCTGTGATCTGGAAGCGCCTATGGAAGATGGATGTGCGAGCAAAGATTAAAATCTTTGGATGGAGGATGATCCAGGGTTCGTTCCTTGTAGAGATATTTTAGTTAAGAAACATATTGGTGATGATCCAAACTGTCCTGTATGCCAAGGAGGAAATGAGGACATCAAACATTTAGCTCTTCCGTGTCAAAGAACTAGTGCAGTTTGGCGGGCTATTGGGATGGAGGACAAGATGAATCAACAATGGCAAGATGATCTAACTGGATCACAAATCTGTGAAGACATTATCAGAAGAGGAGAACAAATTAGTGAGCTGGGAGTTGGTCTTCCTGAACTGTTCCTCTCCGGTGCCTGGTATCTGTGGTGGGAAAGAAGACAGTTGGTTCATGGTGAGAGTGTTCAAAGACCATCAAGATCAGGGTTATCGATCGCTACGCTCACAAAAAATTATAAACTTGCTTCAATGAAGAAACAAGGTATCAGGAGAGGATGGGCTAAGCCACCGGAAGACATGGTGATGGTAAACGTTGATGCCTCTTTTGATGCAAATTCAAGCAGCGCCGGGCTAGGTATTATCATAAGAGATAGCACTGGAGGGATGATTGTGGCTGCCAACAAATATATTCCATGTGTGGTTGATGCTCCTATGGCTGAAGCATATGCTATGAAGGAAGGGTTATTGATGGCTCAGCATATTGGCTGCAATAGAGTGATGATCCAATCGGATTGCTTAGAAGTTGTGGAGATTATGAAGAATGAGGGGTTCACGGCAAACTCGGCAGCGGCGATCTACGATGACTGCTGGAGGTTGTGGTCGGGCTTCAATATGATTTCAATTGATCATTGCTTCAGGGAAGCAAACCAAGTGGCGGATGAATTAGCAAAATCCAGTTTGAATTTGAAGAACTCATGTATCTGGGACGATGATCCCCCTAGCTTTATTGTTCAATTTCTTGTAAACGATGTAACTATTTTCGATCAATAAAGTTCACCACTTGGTTTCAAAAAAAAAAAAAAAAAGGAGATATAATAAAAATTAAAAAACGTAATTAATTGAAAATAGAATTGCAAATACAAAACTTTAAGAGTCTCAAGGAACAAGAAAGCAGTACCCGTGGAATTCGTTGATGATTTAGAATAAGATTACTTATACTAAGGAAAAAATAATTATAAGTTAATGTCAGTGGATAACGTGGCGTAATGCTAGTCAGTGAGTGTTAGTGATGATGTGTCTTTCTCACATAAACATATATTGGGCACGTGCATTTGGGCTGGCGGCGAGGGGCAAGCATTTGGGAAGGTGCACATATATATTGGGCACGTGCCTAGCTGCAGTCTATGGAAAAACATGAAAAAAAAAACAAACCAATAACTAGAGCTCACATTAACTGTGACAGACAAATCAAAAGCAATCATCCATGCAGTACATTGTCATCTCTTCTATCAAATATACAAAAAGGGAATATCTCAGTCCCGTCAACCTAATAAAAAAAAAAAAAGTAAAATAAGCTCATCACATTGTTGTTTTTAAAAACCAAAGGCCTAAGCACAACTTATATTGAAAGTTGTAAAGGAAAGTAGCAGTTTATGCCGGGTTACCAGCTTACAAAAGAAGCACTCAAACGAGTTCCAAACTCCCCGCAAACGCTCAAAACAGCCACACTTTTTTTACCCTACCAGAGAAAGCACCAGCAGGTGACCAGGGGAAATGATAAGTGCCGACCGGTCGGCGCGAATCGTCAGCGGCCGACCCGGGGCGTCGTGGTCGCCCAAATTTCCAAGGCCCGCTTCGGTCATCGTCTTCCTGCGCCAGCGCCGTTGCCGCCGCCGTCGTCTTCCTCAGCGTCGCGGGCGCCGTCGTCGTCGTCGTTCACCTCGCTTAACGCAACCACCTCGCCCGTCGCTTTAAGGTTGCCGACGAGGGCGCCGCTTAGGGTTGCCGACGACGGCCTTGTAATGATTAGGTTCCGGCGAGGTTCCTTGCCTCCATCTCGCCCCGGCTATAGAAACGCCGGCCGGCCTAGCCGCGGCGGCCGTCGACACGGCGGTGGCAGGTAACTCGGCCGGCGGTGAGCTCGGCGGTGGGGCGCCGCCGAGCCCGGGGCCGAGGGGAGAGACCCATCCGGATGGGTATGGGCCGGCGGCGGGGGGAGTTCAAGGTCGATCCATGGCGGCGGCGGCGCGATTCGAGCTCGAGGTGAGGAGGAGAAGAAGGAAGGGGAGGAAGGGGATCGCGCCGCCCCGTTGCCGGCCGCCGGGGCGGGGCGGAGGCGGCGGGGCGGGGACGAGGTTGAAGACGATGGCGCGACGAGGCGCACCGTTAGGCGGGCCAGCGGGCCGCCCAACTCCAAGTTGGGCGGCAGTTAACACGCCCCGCTGACCACCCCTAGAAGCCATAAAGACATACCATCTGAAAAATATGAAGAAAAACGCAGCAGGTACAAAATCACATTGTTGTTTATCCCTAAATAAACAAAACATCCAAAGGCCTATTGAAAATGATGCCCACGAGAGAATGGGGGAAGCAAGGAGGCCTAGAAAATATAATAATGTCAATTTTCAAAGATCAAGAATGTTTACATGTTCATTTATAATATTATATTATAGTATTGTCTCACGAGCTCATGCCTCGAGGGCAAGGAGACAAATGTAGTGGCTCAAATGAAGTGATCAAATAAAGATTCCCCACTCCTCTCCACTGCTTTTGGGCATTCTGTATACGCGTTTTGCACATAGGCCACTTGAGTACTCACATATTCAACTCAAGCGTGGAGTGGCATGACAAAGCGTGGAGTGGCATGACTCATGCTACCGCCTCCGGTCACACGGCATGCTTCATCCTCCACTAACTCAAAGCCATTTATATTTATATTAACTATATAACTATCTGATAAATTTCACAATAAATCAAACACACCTGCTCTTCGTTCTTTATTTTATAAAATAATTATTGACATGATGCTTTTGTTGCATTGCATGCAGCATGGTGCGCGAGCTCTACCAAATTTTATCATGCCACCAACCAACCGTCAACTTGCTGTGACCACGGTCGTCAATAAAATTTGACTGAGGGCCTTAGCGCAAAGTGGCCGGGACATTCATCTTCGCCCATCCCGATACCGATGCAAAAGAACAAAGGCACAGTCACGAGCGCACACCTCCGCTTTTGCTCTCCGCTCCAAAGCCTCCTCGCCACCTCAACTCCAATCCCAGCGAATCTCTTCTCTCCCTCCCAGAAGCAGGGAGGCAAGCTAGCAGCAGCTAGCCCAGGATGGTGGGATCCGACGCGCTGCAGGCCATCGTCTACAGCCGTGGCTCGCTCCGCCTCCTTGATCAGGTGCGTTCCTTTTTTCTGCGCGCGTGGTGGTGTGAAGCATGTGGGGATGAGTTGTTTGTTTGATGGGTTTGATTTGGTTCCAAGAAAATAGGAGTGAGTTCTTGGTGGGTATTGATTCTGAGTTTGTTTTCGATTTGATTCGATGTAGAGGAAGCTGCCGCTCGAGATGGAATACATCGACGTCAAGAACTCCGTCGATGGCTGGTGAGACGACGGAGATTGTTCTCCCTTCTCGATTCATCTCGATTCTCATCCTCTTTGATTGTCATGGGAGATTTTTACTTCTAAAAGTCCCAGTCTGAAAACGGAGCAGAGAACCCTGACTCCTATCCTCTCTTCTCCCCACTCACCGGTGGTGGGTGGCGGCGGCAGCCTGAGTGAGCGGCGCTGTCGAGCTTTTTTTTCTGACGCAGGAGGGAAGGAGAAAGGCCCAGGCCCAATAGACAGTAGCCCAACGGACCAAACAAAAAGGCCCAGGACCAGGACCAGGCCCATTCTCTCGCCTGGCTCTCTGCGGATAACTCGGCCGGCCATTGTTGTGCGCGTCGCGGCGGCGGCGCCGCCCGCCGCCGCTCGGACGTCTGGTGCCGCCACTGCTCGTCAGCAGCTATGGCCTTGCGCCCGCGTCCCCGAATGTAGGTGTAGCCAAGCCACAGCAGCAGCGTCTTGTGAGTCCGCAAGGAGGCCGAACGGCGGCGACGTCGATGCCGCAGCTCGCGGATGCTGTGGGAGGTGGCCTGGCCTCTGCCAGCGCAGCAGGTGGAACTGCGCTGGATGCTGCCAGTTTTGGACATGGACGGTCTTGTTCATCCTTAGTTTTGGCCGAAAGGGGGGCAGAGTATCTGTGATGTAAATTCCTGTCCTGCTATTTTTTATCATAATACGTGCAGATAGTGTTTTTGTTAAAAAAAAAAAATGGTCCTGCTTAATTGAAAGCACAAACAAGAGTTGGCTGGGGATACCAGCTTACAGTTTGCAGCATGCAGAGCACGTCTTCCACTTTCAACCTTTTCCGCAACCTCTCAGACCTGTTAACAGTTTTAAGTTATGCAGGCTTTAATTTAGCAGTTGTTGGAACTCTACAGGTTCTTTTCTGTTTGTTTGTTTGAAACGGTTACTTCTTTCGTTCAATTGGTTTGTGTACATTTCTAATCAATTTGGTGGAGCTCATGATAACTGATAAGTCAAGCGGATTTTGCTGCTTTGTGATTATCAGTGACTTACTTGTGTTCAAGGAAAACAGTGTCTGGATTGACATTGGTCACACTAGAGAAGAAAAAAACAAATACATAAATTCCAGCAATTGTGTTAAATGTTCCCATGGTGATAGGCCTTCTGCAACCTTTGAAATGTAACTAGTGATAAATACGACTGGATAATGCTTGTTTTATACTGAGCCTTATATTCATTGTTCAGGAATGCAATAAGAGACATGGTTGTCCGTGGTGCTCCAGCAATAGCCATAGCAGCGGCACTAGCATTAGCTGTCGAAGTTTCTGATTCAGATTTCATTGGTACGCCTGGAGAAGCAGCTTCTTTTGTTTCCAAGAAATTGGAATACCTTGTATCCAGGTAAGCAAACTTCAACTATTTTTTTATGCATACAATAACTTATCTTTCTGTTCATGTATCATTTTGACCAGTATTTATATTTGTAGTCATGCCTATGAACTCTTTTTTATTATTTGTTTATGCATCAGCCGACCAACTGCAGTGAACCTATCTGATGCTGCAACAAAGCTCCAAACTTTGGTGTCAAAGGAAGCAGAAACTGCAAAAGATTCCAAGGCTATCTTTCAGGTGCTAACCATAGAGTTAACCTTATTCTTAGTTCTTCTGAAGTTTGGTGAGATACACATACACTGTGTATTTGTACTCTATATGTCGTAAGTTGAAAAGTTTATTGGTTATAGAATATAACTACTTTAGTCCTTTTACACCAAGTAAAGATGGTGTGTGCTAATTCCAGCTTCGCCATGTTATTCTAGAATGATGTGTTGCATTAGATGATTCTCTTTGATGACGAGTGAAAAAAAAAAAGGCTTCCTTCTTTTGTTTTAGTGGACTAAGTGTACCTCTTGCTAACCTGTTATATATTTCCTTTGATCGATTAGGTCTACATTGAGGCCGCAGAGACAATGCTTGTTGATGATGTGGCGGATAATAAAGCTATTGGCTCACATGGAGCTGTGTTTCTTCAAAGCCAGCTTGCAAATTCGAAAAAGATATCTGTTCTAACCCATTGTAATACTGGCAGGTAATTTGTAAATCAAGTTGTATCACTTTTTATCTATGTATGATGCTCAAGTCCTTGTGTTGTTTTACTTTATTGCTTTCTCTCTAATCCAGTCTTGCAACTGCTGGTTATGGAACTGCCCTTGGAGTTATACGCGCTCTTCATTCGGAGGGAGTTCTAGAGAAGGCCTTTTGTACTGAAACTCGTCCATTTAACCAGGTTGGTACTCTGTTTGGATTGCCATTTTACTTTTTGATGTGGCTTGTCAAATGTCAACTTTTGCTGTCATTTGGAATTTGGCTACAGCTATTTACATCTCTAGCATGATATTTAATGATTCGATCACTGAATATCAATTTCTTTCAGTCAAAATTCCAGTTGCAACAACTGAGATAAAAACAAGCATTACAACACTTGTGTCTTTGATAATAAGAGGCCAAGTGTTCAGGAAATCGGGAAAAAAAGAAGAGAGAACATTCAGTATTGATTATGGAGATGAAACATGCATGCTGATTTAGTATCAATTTTCAGGGATCCAGGCTTACAGCTTTCGAGTTAGTTCATGAAAAATACCTGCTACACTGATAGCAGATTCTGCTGCTGCTGCATTGATGAAACAAGGGCATGTTCAGGCTGTCATCGTTGGTGCTGATCGAATAGCAGCAAATGGTAAACGACCACATAATTTCTATGCTCTATGTATAACTTAATATAATATTCATACTGTTAATTTTGTTTCCTTCATGAAATTTCAAGGTGACACAGCCAACAAGATCGGCACATACAACCTCGCCATCTCTGCGAAGCATCATGGCGTCCCAGTTCTATGTGGCAGCGCCGGTAACTTCCATTGATCTCGCCCTCTCATCTGGTGATGAAATAGTCATAGAGGAAAGATCACCCAAGGAGTTGCTGAACTCTGAAGGTGGTCTGGGAAAGCAAGTTGCTGCATCTGGTATATCAGTCTGGAACCCAGCTTTCGATGTTACTCCAGCAAATCTGATCACTGCAATCATAACAGAAAAGGTATCTTCTCTTCCCTTCTCGAATGTTTCCTTATATGATCTGCAATTTTGCAGAGAACATTGTCGATATGTTTTTGCCTGACTAGGGGTTTTTGATTGATTTGTAGGGTGTGATCACAAAAACTGATGCTGTTGGATCTTTCGGCATCAAAGGATTCCTTCAGCCTGCAAAATAATACTCTCAAGCATGGCTTGTTTTGAATGACATAAATGCGTGGAGCAACACCATTGTATTCTGTTCTCTCCATACAATAAAATTGCTCTGGTGAAGCTCATATGTGACGAGGATATGTGTTCACGCCTATTTGGGAGTAATGAAGATTTTCTTTTGAAATCCTTATTATATTTTATTTAAGACTAGCAAAACATGCATGTGTGTTTGCATCGACAACATTTTGCTGAACGGTTACATCGACAACTTGCGCATGTGTTCCAATTTCTCTTGGACTCCATCAGCGAAGGTCTTCGTACTTCGTTGCAATGGTTAAACTTTGGGTCTTCGTACTCCGTTGCAATGGTTTAAATTCGTATATAGCCCTCCGTGGAATAGAGTCGGAGATAACTTCCAAACGGGCACACAATTACAAACGAACCGCCAATACAGAATACCAGCATCACCAATTGATTCGAGTAAATTGCATTGACAACTTATCATGAGTCCCAAGTGACCAACTGAAAACTGCAGCAGGCCATATATAAGTGAATTTTGGGATGATGCGTCATCTATATTATAGACGAAAATGTCAGTAATCGTTTTTTCTAAATTTTTTTTTTTTGATATGTTCTATGTTTGTCAAACTTTGAATGCAAACTCAAGACCTTTGAGAAAAACAAACTTATGCCCACATTATCTGGTTTAGTGGTTTACGGATTTTTTTTTTTTCTCGTGTAATCTATGTGTAACCAAATAGTAGGAATGTAACTGGATCCCTACATCCGCAATTACAAACTTGACCTTAACTATGCTGCACCAGTTAGAATAAAATTGCTATGAACAATAGTGTCAAAGCATGACTTATTTCTAACCATGTGAACGAAAAAGCACTACAATATGGTGGCACCATTAACACATTCTAAGGATTTTTTTCGCTCAACAAATGATCTTATCAGGCGCGCACAAACACACAAACAAGAATAACCCATATCTCAGCAACAAAATGATATCGCCAAAGGAACCACATGACCCATCAGCAACAGATGGCAACCCAGTAAAACCTACATTTATTCTAGCACAAGGCAACACCGAGAGATGGTAAACGCATACACTAATGTACCTAGAGCACCAGCCTCTTGTTAAACGCTATTCTACACCCATGAAAAATAAAACCATAGGGGAGAATATGGGAGAACATAGAATACACAATTTACAGGAAAACTACTCTGCGGCAACGCCTATACAGGTGGGTTGGGAGGGCAGGGACACGACACAAATGAGGTGCAAAGAATTAGTTGGCTGGCCAGACCCAGCCAGCCATCGTCATAGGGCTACTGAAACCTCTACTAATTACACAGCTACGGAGCCAGCCGCTGGCTAGAGGCGGTAGGAGAGCGCCCCAGCACTATAGCAACGAGACTAGCACTATGGTGGCAATCTTCGCCGCTGTTGTGCCATCTTCGTATGAGCATGCATCCTATCGGTATACATCGGGAGGCGCCTTATCTCATCAATCTCTTCGAGAAGCTTTTCCTCAGTAATATTATCTGTGATACTCCTCATCACCTGCAGAACATGCAAATAAACAGTAAGAATACTGTGGTGGTTTCACTTTCCCACCCAAATATTGAGTAATTGTTTCAACAGTCACACACAAAAACAACGATGCTCTACTGTGAATAGAACAAGGATCTTTTAACTGACACTTTGAGAATTGCTGAAGAACGTATTAGAGAACGGGATCCTAAAAGATGAAGGCAGAAAATGCAACTCATAAGGAGAGCTAGCCATGCAACCAGAATACTATACTATGATCCAATGTGACAGACCAACTGTATTTTGGAAAATGATTTTACCCTAATAGCAAGACCGTTCCGAATGAGTACATTAAAATTTTCAAGCAAAGATCAAAATGAGATTTACACACAACAATATTCTTAAAAGAAATAAACTAACAGATGAAGTAAAACAGAATGTAATAACTAGCCTTCCGGTATGTGTTGATGTCATTTGGAGTTGATTTATCTGATCTAATACGCATACAGGCCCAACACTGTTCTTCCTTATTCCAGGAGCACTCAACAATCCTCCCAGCGACAGAGGATGGATCTACATCATCTGTGTAAGTTTAAGGACATCAATAAATATACAGCAAATAGAATACTAGGGCAGAAAAATAGGAACATATGTGGTTAAAAGATAATAATCCTATATATATTTTAAAATTTTGTTACAGAATATTATTTCAAAATAAGCTGACTATACAACGAACGAGGTCATCATGAAAATTGAAATGCATGTTACCTGTAAATGCTATACGAGCACCATCCATAAGTTTCTTTTTTCCTCTCTCATAAAGGAAAACCAGTTGACGATTATCATTTGTAAGCTGCAATAGTTAGACATACAAAACAAAACCCAAATTTCAAAATAGTATCTTCTGGATGACTAATCCATGTAAAAAATAGTTAAAGATGGTCACAAGACCTCAAACAGAAAGTCCACAGAATTCATCTCAGGGTATTTCCACTTCAGAAGACCTTCATGTGTACGAAGTTACATATGGATCATCCCAGCCCTGCAAGAACAATTGACGCATCAGCCAAGTAAAAGCAAAATTACATGTAAATAACCACAGAATAAATAGTTACAAAAGATGTTAGAGGTCACAGTAAGGACAGTAGCTCCATATATAGCACTGTTTTAAATTAAACATCCACAACAAAATGGAAAACTACTCTCCATGAGTTAACAAAAAAAAAGAACCTCAGTTGAAACTAATTGTAAACAGACACATAACATCCATACGTGAACAGTAAAAATGGAAAACAAAATATATATGTGAATTATCAAATATAAGCAAGCAAGAAATGAAGTGTTTAACTTTATCTTGCTGTTCTCAAACAGGAAATTGACATGGGCATTACTAAAAATAGAAATGTACAGTTACAAAATAAGAACAAAGACG
Source organism: Hyparrhenia diplandra (assembly GCA_015847255.1). Lineage (NCBI taxonomy): Eukaryota > Viridiplantae > Streptophyta > Magnoliopsida > Poales > Poaceae > Hyparrhenia > Hyparrhenia diplandra. The sequence continues at coordinate 14,495 of JADLZK010000860.1, read as the reverse complement.
GGAAATCTAACAAATAAGTATCTGTAAAAATTTATTTATCAAAAGCACTGACATTGAGAAAACAAACAAGACTAAAAATGACCATTATCAGGCTCATTCTACAATAATAAAATGATTTATTCCAAAAATCATACAACGATTGCACACAAAAGTCAAGTCGACCAGAATCATCACATTTGCTAGTTACATTGCAGCCAAATAAGAATATATTAGAGTATTAGACTACTATAACCATTTCTGTTCTTGTTTGAAATACCACACATTGCACCATACATAAAGGCCATATAAAGCAAACATGCCTTACCATCATAATGAACAAACAGAAAAAAGAATCTTACCTGAAATATAAGGCCATCAGCATCATGGCAAAGCGATGGAATGAAATCCTTAAGAACCTTTTTCACTGCTGAGAGCAGCCAAAAATCCTTTCTCCTAACCTGGCAATGTCATATAATAAATAATAAACAAAAAAAAAGGAAAATTAATTCTGCAGGACTCATGAGTTGAACATTATATTCAGAAGGAATCCTAGAATCCGATACCGAAAATAATTCCATGTCATATTTGTACAACGGATTGTTCTTAGCACCACTCTCGAATTGCTTTTTCTCATGATAACGCGGACGTATTATTTCATCTTCAAGCATTTTCCACCTTTCAGAAAATGGCAACTGCATACACAAATTTCCATAATTAAAGATTAAAGATAATCCGAAGCCATAATAATGTGTGTTTATATCACCCTTGGAGCTCGCATATAGAAGTTACAGCAGACAAAATAAATAAATACACCCTCGACTACAGTTCACTAATCATGTGGCAACATGAACCTTATAGGCCGATCTGCTAACCAGATTAAGCATTGTGGACATAGAGTGCAGGTACCAAGAAATAATTCAGAAAGGATGCTTATTGTATCTATTTTCTTTACTAAGGGCGCCAAAGTTTCAACGATAAAAGAGGAAGTCAGAAATAAGTAAATAATAACAAAATGTTACTGCCTTCATTCCAAATTATAAAACGTTTTAGTTTTTTTGGATAGGTAGTTTTTGCTATGTAATTAGATATACACATGTCTAGATACATAGTAAAAATAGTGTACTAGGAAAGCCCAAACATCTTATAATTTGGAACGAAGGGAGTTCATATTACCTTAGTTTTGGACACTGAGCCAAGTGCCATAAGATCATATGCCAAGTACCTTCTCTTCAAGCCTGAATCTGGTACCGTGTCTATAATCATCTCTCCATCAATCAAGGTCATATCATGCAGACCCTTTATGGCAAAGAAATAAGATTAAAGTTTTGCAATAAAAGGCATGTTCTATGATTGTTTCTCCAGCAAAATCGAACCTTACTTCGAGGCTCTTATGGGGAAAGCGCATCTGAACCCTTCTAAAGCAAAAATTCGATCAATCAAGAAACAACCATCTCTCATTATAAGCATCATATATCGTGTTCCATCAGCTTTCCATGTAGCAAAGTAGTATCGCTGTCTAAGTAGTTGCAGATTTTCACTGAATAAAGTAAAATGAGCACATTAGATTAAAAATGATACAAATACAAAAAGAACCAACACTTCTAGTGCTCTGAGAATAGAAATTTTGAAGCAAGATATCAGCATTGGCTTACAAGGAACTCATAACAAGTGTGAAAGAATTCCAAAAAACTGCATTATACAATACTTTAAGCTTATTTAATGCATCCATCTGCCTAACCACTAGGCATTATTAACTTCATAAAAATTAGCATGTACTAATGGTTCCTTACAAGATTTTCTATCATATCCTTTATATAACATAGGAAACAAAGAATATTATAATGCACAAAAAAATGTAGAAATTTGAGTTACTGGTTGATGTTACACACCTGTTAAGAGAAACTGGATGTGATCCAGGAAATTGTGAATGCCCCCTTGTCTATAAACAAAGAAAGGTGATCAGACCACCCTAAATAAAAAGGCACTAATTGTTTGAGAGCAACACATGCATAAACTTGCAGAAATTTATGTTACAAACCAATCCAACACAAAGTAGTGCATATAGAACAATAGATATAAACCATGATATATCTACAGACTGAAACCATGATATATCCAAAATTTTATATCTATTGTAGTTTCAGTCTGTAGATATATCATGGTTTATATAGAACAATAGATATAAATCATGATGAAATTTTATTAGCTCCCAGAATTTCCAAAATGTCCTTTCTGAGCCTTATTAACTTGTCAAGATTCCAGATGGATTACGTCAAAAAATACATTGTTAATGTACCACCTTGTAATGTAGCACAAAAGTATTTTGCCAGCCCAGCATGTCAAATTTTCACATTCTCAGCCTGACATGAAATATTCGTGCATCTGCTCCATGCTAACTTTTACTGTACGCCCCAAGGAATGAAATAGTTACTAAATACGGGTTTGGTCATATTAGATGTTTAGATATATTCTACAGAAGGTTATCAATTATCATAGTCCATGTTTTCATTGTAAAGCATATACGAAATTAATACATAATACATTGGGTAGAAGCAGAAACAGCCTACTTACAAGGGGCATTTCAAGCAACCGATAACATAGGACACGCAAAGCTTCTTGCTGGTCATATGGCACTTCATCCCCCAACACATCGTCGTTGGTGATGACTTTATCCTCTGATTCATTCTGCAAACATATTGTGGTGTCAAAACATTATGCAAGTTTTGCCTAGCAATGGAACCAAATAGTGAGGTAATACCAAGGGCACAAGCAATAGTTAACTCTATCCCACTTACACGCAGTGGTTCAGGATCACCATTGTCCTCATCGTCATCCTGCTTAGCTTCGCCATTTAAATCGAGATCATCTGGTCTCTTCCATTCTGGTGTTGGAGGGCAAGCTATCATCATATTCTCAGGGACCTCATGGTAAAATGAATACAGCGCTTCAATATAGTCCCTCTTGTATATGCCAGGTGGTCGCCTTTGAGCAAATATATTTATCGCCTGGAAAAAAAAACAGTCACATCATACTGAAGAATAGAATCAATCAAATATCATTTGGGATCTCGTATCCCTATCCCTACCTCAGCAACACAAGAGACGTGTGTGCGCATAAGGTAATGAATAATCATGAAACCCGTACGATTATGACCATGGGTACAGTGAACCAGAATATATTTAGGATTCTTTGTTTGTTTTTGTCGATCAAGGAACATCATTGCCTGCAAGAACCAACAAAAATTGTTAACACGGATGGGTTACAGGAAGCTTTACTTAAAAATGGTAGCTATTGACCTAAATAGGCATTTTGTTCTACACAGCGAAGATTGATGATAGTTGAGAAATTATCTATACCATTTACACCCAAGTTTAGGCAAAAAGAAAATGACCAGGTTACTGGTAAGCAGTTCCAAATCACTTTGCTACAGAGAATCCAAGAATATGAAAATGCAAAAAGATGCAGGCCCCTTTGAAATTAGTGATAGCCTAAAGAGTATGGGAAGGAAAATGGTGAAAGGAGAGGAACCACTGCAGATTGTTCCTTCATTCAAACTCGCAAAGGTTACATGTACATGAGGTAGTACCTCATTCAGCCTCATCGGCTGTGCACATTTGACTGCACTGCAGCTGTTTGCTGTCAGTGAGACGAGCACTGGAATCTTTGCAGCGGCTAAAATAATCTCAGCCGAGCAGGCTGATTATATATGCACTTGGGTCCGTTGCAGTAACCGACCTGCTACTGTGCTAGTACATCTTATATATACACTATACAGCTAGCAACAACTATGTTCCATATATGAATCCAGAGATTTAGTATCCATACCATATCCGAAACCGGATACTCAAAGTTGGATTTCTGATACATTATGATAAAAGACATCAATATATCCGATGCATATGACACTACCCGTATTAGACTTCAAATTCGGAAAGAAATGACTATCCATATTCGGTCTCCGCAATATCTGTTTGTATCAGATCCGGCTTCATCCCTAACTGGATTGGATTAGTTCATGCTGGATCTGACTGATCGGCAACTCTTTATTATAAATAAATATATAGGTTTGGTCCATTACAATGAAATCAAGCTTACAACTAACCTCACCAACCCTAGTAATCCAAAACCCAAAAATCTCCTAACAATCAGCTAACTTAACCTACAAGCCACCACCTAACAATTTCCACTCCAACTATCCTAAGATTCAGATAAGCACACCTTATCCTTGACAATATGCTTCTTGCATCACTCATATTGCCACAATAAGGTAGGTAGAATAAATAAAATAACTTGAAGCATAAGCAATAGTGCCCAGGGGTGTAGCAGGAAACAGAATTCTTGACAGTGGTGCATCGCCCACCCCAAACCAACCCTCCCCCAACCCCGGCCGACAAAATCAAAAACAAAAAAAGGGTAGACATAATATCCAGAGTCCAATATATTGCTTTTGCAGAGATATGCATGATTGTACCTCATAGACAAACTTATTAACAGATTCATTATCAGGTACAGCATCTCTCCCCTTGCATGCAATCTAAACCAAAAGCTTTGTTAGTTAAGAAAAAGGTCCTTGAGAAACAAGAAAGCATTTAAGCTAAGCGATCTCACCTTCGCATACTTAGTACCTTGCCTCGTCCATTCCGATGGTGAATAATACCGGGTGGTATTTGTCAAATCAATCACCAGACCTATCTGAAATGAGAAAACTTGAAGTCAATACAGAATGTATGTTCTGCCAACCTAATTAAACAGCTATTTTGCACATTTAGCTAAACAATATGCAACCGATTTTTAGCATTTAGTTGCATACAAATGCACATAATAAATGGCATAACAAAGAAAACGATGATGGAAAAATATTTTAACTCTATACGGAATTCCACAAACCCACCTACTGATGCCATAAGCCTAAGTGATTTGCCATCAATGCATATGGAATACATGCCACTATTTATGCAGGGGTGTCTGGGCAAAGCGGATGATCATAGAATATTAGGACTAAACAGGAGCACTGAGCGACAACCACGAGAAATCAGTGACTAATAATCAACTAAAGTCATATCCAAGCACCCATAACCTCCACCGTCACCTGATACGCCCTAGTTATCTATGCCATCCACTAGATACTGCCTCCCAATCCTCGATACCACCGACAACCCATAACCAAGCATAACAAAGCACAGAAAGAGTGATGAGCCCCGCTGCCCACAAGCACCTACGGAGCTCGCCAGCAAGGATAGGAAATGCGGAGGGAGCCGTCGGCTCCCCTCATTGTATTTATTTCTTCTGCAGTCCCTCCCTCCCTTCTTTTAGCTTAGTGCTTTCTCACCTAGGTAGCAACTAGACCAACACATTAAAACACTGGTTCAAAATCAAATGGAGAACATAACACTGGAGTGCGCACCACAAAGAACTAGTTGTTCTGGTTTATATTAATACAGACAAATTCACCCTTTTGCCTTTTCCTATTCAGGGGCATCAAAGGTGACGATGCAACTGGAAACATTTGGAAAGATCTCTGAGCATGCAAAGATGGTATATCTGTGCAGGAGAAATATCATTGCAGGGCAATGACAAGGAAATGGAAGGATGGTTTGCTGCGCACTGCTGCCATGAGAATATACAAGAGAAGACAGAAAAAAAGAAGGCAGTTGCAGATTGCTCCAAAAAGGAGGTTCCTAACACACCTATGTGGTACCAGACAAGACAACTATGAAGTATGAACCACCCTCCCATCTAGCATACATGACATTGTAGCCCACCCAGTGCTGATTAGGAAATAAATGCTTGTTAACCCACCCCCTGTTTTTACAAGACCATAGGGGTTGTAAACAAGAAAAGAACTCATTCCTAGGGGCAGAATGATGTCAATGAACCAAGTTTCTGTACAACAAATGTTAAATAGGAAACAAGACTACCTTCGCATGATAATTAGTATAGTAGTAGGAGGGACTACAGTATGGTCCACAAGAACAAGCAAGCAATACTTACTTCACGGCCAGCTTTTCTTTGTTTGTTAACTAGTTGCTTTGAGGAATATCGCTTCCCAGGAGGCACTGCCTCATTGAATGTTTCATCAAGAGGAACTTTAGATGGTATGATTTTATCTATTGGCTCCCCAAATGCAGGACAGTCCAACCAGCCTGAAACCACACCAAGATATATTACATATAGGATGCACACAGGAAAAAGGATAGTGGAAGAAAAGAATAACAAATAAGCAGGGGGAACACAAGGTGCAATGAGTAACCCAAACTTTGCCCAATATACTTCGTACCCTGAGGTGCCTCTTTAAAGCGACTATGCCTTTTGGGTTGAGGAGCATAATCATTCCTAATCTGCTGGGAATGTAGCCTTGACCCATCATCCTGCTGCTCTCTCTTTAGTCGCTTGCGTCTCTCTTCACGCTCCTGTGAAAAACAGCAAGATCACATAGAAGGTATCGTTAGCATCGATAAACCAAGCTTGCAGATTCGATATGAAAAGGAGACTAAAATTAACTTTTTAAAAAGCCGCAAGGCCCTTCTGGCACATAGATAAACGACACATGCATATACCAGCATGTATGCAACACAATGGCAGTCAAAGTAAATCACCCTTCAAAAAGGAAACATATTGAACTTCAAAATCATGGTTCTACGACAAATCCAATGTATAATTCACTATGCCCGTGGTGCGCATTAAGATAACAAATTTTCCACATATTTGGGATATATTTTTAAGAGCTTCGCTCACTTTGTGGAGGCCATTTCCTTTAGCTAATAATGTCAATCTAGCAAAGGTAAATGTGGGTACTAAACAACATTCATCATGATTGATCAGCAATCATTAGTAAGATCCAAAAAAAGATATGCCAAGGGAACAGTACATGGGATGAACATCAACACCAATGAAGATAGATGCATACCCGGCGCAACGTTGCGACAGCAGATTCAACATGTTCCTCCTGAGCATAGTCAACCTCCACTGGCTCATCGTAAGGCTGCTGCTCATCTTCATCAGGCACCGGTGATGCGTTCAAATCCATATCCATAGAGAAGGTCATTCAATGCCCACTACTTCATATATTCCGCAATCAGTTCGGTTGGACTTGCACCTAACAGAAAATGGTGTACTCAGAGACTTATGTGGGTAAAGAACGCGTATTAGAGATGTCCCAAGCTACCAGAAACAAATAAACCACATGCATTCAAAGAATTAGTGCGACGAGAAAATGGTCCACTACTCAGACACTTATGTTGAGAAAGAACGAGTATTAGAGATATCCCAAGCTACAAGAAGCAAACAAGATGGCATGCATTCAAAGAATTAGTGCAACAAGCAGGGACGGAGCCAGGAAGTCAATGTTTTGAATGTTACAGGGCCAGCAGTGTTAAATTTTAAAACTCATCTGAATTTAAAAAAAAAAAATCAGTGGAGATTTCACAATTTGTAAGGGGCCTGGGCCCCTGCTCAGACACTTATGTGGAGAAGAAAGAATGAGTATCCGTTGGAGATATCCCAAGCTACCAGAAGCAAATAAACTGGGCATGCATTCATTCAGAGAATTAGTGCGAGGACAGCACGTGCCGGTCAGTCAACACTAGTTGTGTGAATACCCACCCGCCAGTATAGGGAACCCCAAAGTATGGAGGCGTCCCAAGCCAGGCAGTCATTAGAAGCGGATAGCGAAGCAAGAGTTAGCTGAAACAGCGCATGCCGACCCGGGACCAGCTAGGGTTCGGGAGCACACGCGCCCAATTCCCCACGCCCGTGCGTGCTCTAACTAATCTCCCCGAGCCCGCGGTTCCGAATCCAAGAATCCTCGGCGCGCTGAGCTAGCGGAACCACCTACCTCTCCTCTCCTCTCCCCCGGGGTAAATAAAACACAGCGGGATGGACGGGACGGGGCCCCTACCTCGCGTTCTCGGCGGGCGGAGGTCGGTCCTGTCGCCGAGCGAGCGAGGCCCGCCCCCTTTCCTCCCCGGGGGCCGCGGGGTGCAGCGGAGCGGAGACGACGACCGGCGGTGGGCGACGGTCGGAGCGGAGGCAGGGAGAGGGATCTGCGGGTTAGGGTTTGGGGGAGCCGCCATGCGACGGGGCGGGGAGGGACGGACGGAGAGTCGAATCGGGTCGAGGGGAACAGCAGTCTCGTGGTCAGGAGAGGGCGGGGGATTTTATGAGATGCCTGGATGGGTGGACTCGGCGCACCACGTGCGCCCGTGCGCCCGACACGTGGCGTGGCTCCGACGGCTTCGCCAGTGGGTCCAGGTGGAGGGAATGACGGCAACGACGGAAAAGTGGGTTTCCACAGAAGGCGGCATAGGCAGGCGGACCAGGTGACAACCACACTTTTGGTATCATCACAAAATTTTCTCCTTTTTTTTAAAAAAAAAATGAGAGGCCAAATACGGTCACGGTCCCTCAACCAGATGAAGTGCTGGTACTACGCATGAGTTTGAGAAACCGGGTGAAGTTTGAATGTCAGATATCGTACATGTTAACATATAAGTCAACACCACACAAAAACCCCACCTGTCGTTATGTTTGCATACATGAAGTCTTGCCCGACGCGTCAACCTGGCGTGCTGCCCCTAGCTCCACCTAGCGCTATGCATCCATGCCACTCAGTGGTCTCGCAGAGGTGTAGAGGTTCCTACAGAAGTAATGTTTGCCCCGCCCCGACAAAAGGCCGAGGACAAGCGTTGAAGCCGAGATTGTTGCTTGTGACGCAGTGGCGAAGCTACGTACAGTCGACGGGGTCGCCCGACACCGACGACTTCGGCGTTCTACGTGTACGCTCGTAAATTTTTGCCGTGGTAGACCCCGGTAAAAAAATTATCTAGACCCCGGCAGGCCAGCACCTAACAGCCCATTAGCACTAATAAGTCCAATTTCTTCTGACTTGCTAAGCCCAGCCAGAGTCCATCGTGTATTTCCTTAGTCATACGTCCAGAATGCCGGCCTATCCTCGTTACTGTCCAGATTGCACGGCAGCACGCGACACAATCTCACAAATCCTAGGGCAAAGCAGGCAGCCGCTGGCGGCAAACCGCAAAAAGCTTCGTGGCCTGGCCTGACCTCCGTGATCCTCATTACTGTCTTTCGGATCAAGATGTCAGGTATGTATGTATGCGTATGCTAATTGCCAAATTCACTAGTTCAATATCAGTACGGCTTGCACCTTGCAGAGTTGCACATTAGCATCTATTATATATTTATATTCTTTTATGATGACTGATTTGATAGGCACTCAAAGCAAATTGGATGGGTTCTTTAAAAGGAAATTGCCACCAGCCGGCGATGATGAGAATAATAATGGCAACACTTCAAGAGCAAGAAGAGATGGAGATGGAGATGTTCGTGTCCCCTGCAGCAAACACTAACAAGATTATTCAGCGCACTTCGCGAATCTCACGGCATGAGGTAAATTTTGATGAGCTTCCATATGATCCAAAAGAGATAGAAGGAGGATATCAGATTACATAGGTGAAAAGCTACAAAATGATGTTAGGAGAAAATATTTGATTAGAGGTCCTTGTAAGCCTCCACCCGGTTTTATGTTTCCAACGACGATGATAGCGGGTTTTCCGCGGGCGGTGTCAACATGAATGGTTCACTAAGTATGATTGGCTTGAGTATAGTGAAAAGGAGGATAGGTGTTTTTGTTTGTACTGTTACTTGTTCAGAGATTGCAACAAAGGCCAAGGTGGGAATGATGCATTTGTAGTAGATGGCTGGGCTGGTTGGAACAAATCTGATAGACTTCGAGATCATGTAGGCAGCAAATGCAATAGTTTCCATAACACAGCTGTGAAAAGATGTGATGATATGTTGAAGCCTGGCCAGTCGATTGGTGATGGTATGAATAAGGAAAATAATACCACTAAAGATCAACGTCGACTTCGATTAAAAACATCAATTAGAGCTGTCCGATTCTTGTTGAATCAAGGCTTAGCTTTTCGTGGCCATGATGAATCAGAGGAGTCCACAAATAAAGGGAATTTTCGTGAATTAGTACAACTTTTGGCTGAGGATAATGAGAAAATCAAGAAAGTTGTTGGAAGTAATGCTCCTAAAAATAATAAGATGATTGCTCCAGAAATTCAAAGGGACATTGCGAACTGTTTTGCCGATGTAAGTCAATTTATTTTTTGTTTTATAAATTATGTCATGTCATAGTATATAAAGATAAACTAATGGCTACCTGTTTATTTTTTTCAGATTATAGTTAAATCTATTATTGAAGAAATTGGTGGTGATGTGTTTTGCTTGTTAGTGGATGAGTCAGCTGATGTGTGTCCGGGAAAGAACAGATGGCAGTTGTCTTGAGGTATGTTGACAAGCTTGGGGTAATAAAGGAGAGACTTATTGCTGTTGTTCATGTGAAAGAGACATCGGCTTCATGTCTGAAATCTAACATTGATCATGTGTTTGCTAAGTATGGCTTGAGTATAAAACAAATAAGAGGACAAGGTTATGATGGAGCCAGCAATATGAGAGGTGAATTCAATGGGTTAAGAGCTTTAATCACAAGAGAAAATCCTTCAGCATATTATGTACACTGCTTTGCCCATCAACTGCAATTAGTCATTGTCGCAGTGGCTAAAAAGAATGATGATGCTAGTGATTTCTTTGACATGATAGCTCTATTACTTAGTGTGGCAGGAGCTTCGTGCAAACATAAAGATATGATTAGAGAAAGTCAAAGAACGAGAGAGTTAGCAAAGCCATAGGAAGTGGACAACTAAGTAGTGGAACTGGATTAAATCAAGAACAATCCCTTAAAAGAGCCGGAGATACACGTTGGGGTTCTCATTATAAAACCCTCAAGAGCATAAGCAATCTATTTCCCCGAAGTTATTGAAGTTCTCCAATATGTTGAAAAAGAAGGTCCAAATGATGCAAAGAGACGGCAAGCTCGTGGTCTCTCGGACTATCTCGAAAAAGATTTTGACTTTGTGTTTCACTTGCACTTAATGATGCTTATTTTAGGCCATGCAAATTCTTTGTCAATGTCCTTGCAGGGCAAGACAAAGACATCCTAGAGGCCATGTTAGAGGTGAAGTTAACCAAGCAAAAATTTCAGCAAATTAGGGATGAGGGTTGGGATTCTTTATTGAGTCTGTATACTCCTTTTGTGAAGAGCATGGCATTGCTAAATTGGATATGGATGAGGAATATGTTGATCGCCATAAGCCAAGAAAGAAGACCAATCGCACTAATTATCGGCATTATAGATATGACCGCTTTGAACCCAATTATTGACTTGCAAACTACAGAGTTTAATGATCGTTTCAATGAGGTGAACTCTCAATTGCTTACTAATATCGCTGCTTTCAACCCCAAGAATTGTTTTGAGGCTTTCAAAGTTGAGAGTCTAATGGAGTTAGCTAAGTCATATCCTCGATGATTTCAATTCAACACAACTGAAGGATCTTCACCGTGAACTTAATTTGTACATTGACAACATACAAGCCGATGAAAGATTTGCCAACTTGAACACTATTTCAGCTTGCTAGGTTGATGGTGAGTACAAAGAAACATTTGGCTTTTTTCATTGGTTTATCGTCTTCTCAAGCTAGTATTGGTTCTTCCTATTGCCACTACATCGGTGGAGAGGTGCTTTTCGCCATGAAAATTGTGAAGACAATATTGAGAAATCGTATTGGGGATGGATTTATGAATGATTGTATCATATGCTTCTTAGAACTAGGATTTTTTGCCACAATTCCAATTGATGATGTGATAGTTCGCTTTCACGAGATGGAGGATCGTCGAGGGACTTTGTAAGATGTACTACTATAGTGATTTGTAATAGTTTATTTTGTCTCAATATGCGATACCATGTTAATTTATGTTATATATGGCATTATATTATCACAACCTATAAGTCAATGCTCGGTTAGTTTTGAGTACCGACCCCGGCGGCCATTTTTCCTGGCTTCGCCGCTGTTGTGACGGCATCGCCCTGAGAGATGAGAGAGGGAGGAAAAACTGAAAAGTTCTAAACTGCAGCATGCATAGTGTGAAGAGAAGAGCAATGGATCGGATCTTCGGTGTTGTCCAAATGGACGTGGAACTTGCTTTTGGCTGAGGCTAACACGGGCGTGCTTTGCCTCCGTTTGGGCCTGCCCTCGAGAGGTTACAATGTATAGCGGTGGCTTGGTGAGCATGACACTCCAGCACAAGAGGGCACCAAAAAATACGTTGACAGATGCATCATCTCCTCCTTCCAAGTTGGTTTAAAGGCTATGCAAATTGAAGTAGTTTCTGCAGGTAGAATTATGGTGGACATGCCCTTCTTGTCTCAACTAACTGTGATATTACACCTTCTTTCGCTAATTTGTGTTTTTACCTTCATTTGGAGTTGAAGTTGTTACCCTCGTGTTGAGCGTTTACTAAATCTATGTCGGGATTAAATAATCAAAAAGAAAGGAAGAAATAAGGTCCCCATTGGATCCCTTTATTTTGGAGGAATTGAATCTACTTCAAAATTATGCTATACAACCTTTTAAAGTTCACGTATAAGCCTATCTCATATTCATATTGTGGAAGATGAGAAATAGATTTTATGGATTCTTCTTCCACATCATAGTTTATATAAATGATTTCAATTCCAAGGATTCAAATAGGGCCTCATAGAAATTCCCTCGAAAGACCGAAGTTCCTTTTCCCTTGTCTCGTCATCTACATCACACACCGGATTCCAAGCATGCATGTGAAGAGTTTGATAATAACTTTTGATGACACCCTCTTTTTTGTGAAGTGCTTCTTCCTTGGTGTCATCCCAAGTCTTGGCTCTCAAAATTTAACCAATTTTCACTTGTACTTATAAAAGACTCTTTTAAACACCTCAATATTGATGCATCCAAAAGACAATTAATCGCTCTACTGTTGAGGTGGATCTCCTTTATCATCACTACCTCGTAAATCTTCCCTGTGACTGTCCAAAAATTTAGACTTGCTTCTAGGTAGCAAGACATGTGGGCGCGCGAAAAGAAGAAGTTTGTACCATCAAAGTGGAGCCTATCTGTTTCATGTTGACCACTCTAAAAAGGACTTAATAAAACTTGATGACAGTTAATCTAGCATCTAAATAAGCCAACTGACTCTGATACTAATTCAAGGAATTATGACGACTAAGATAAGAGGAATTAGGTTACTTAAAAGCTAAGGCCAAAACCACTTATAAAAACCTACATAAGATCTATCTAGATGTACACTAGATGTTTTACTCTCCCTCTCATATGTCACGATCCCTTTATCTTTTTTAGCTCACAATTTCAAGCTCGAGATGAGCTGAATATATGCCAACATTTTGATCGGACGGCTACACCACATTTAGAAGATGGACATGGAACCCTGACCTACCAGTACCAAGCAAAGCAAAGACTTAATAAAGTTGAAGAAAAAAAATTAGCACTACTGGATGGCGAGGAAAGGACTCACTAGTACCGATTTGATTTTGCGCAGCACTGGCAAAATCTTTTTTCGTGGCGGGCACTTTTTTTGCCCGCCACGAAAAATACCCGCCACATCCTCGCTTTTTACGTGGGACGTGTGTTTTTGCCCTCGCCACGGAAAGATATTTGCGTGGCGGGCACCTTAACACGCCCGCCACGCAAATAGCTTGCGTGGCGGGCATTTAACACGCCCGCCACGCAAAATAGCGCCGCTATTTTTTGCGTGGCGGGCGCAGTAAGGTGCCCGCCACGCAAAATATCTTTCCCGTGGCGGGCATCTTAATAGGCCCGCTATGTAAAAAAATCAGGCCCAAAAACCTGTGCAAGGCCCAATCGTGACAGCCAACTATATAATAGAAAGTTAGGGTTTGGGTGCTCAATCTCTCCCCACTTTCTCTCTCGCCCGGCCTTTCTCCCCGTCACTCTCTCCCATCTCCCGTCACTTTCTCCCCCTCCACTTCTTTCCCCAACTCGGTCACGCACGGCGGCCCTCAATGGTTAGAAGAGACCGCGCCGCTGGGCGGCGCTACAAGACGGGCGGACCGCGGCGAATTGCTAAGACGGGGCGCCGGGCGGGCGCACGGCGCGCCACGGCCACGGATCGGCATTCTCCGCGCTATGGCGTGCTTCTAGGCGGCGGATCTAGCGCGGGCCAGCGAGGTGCAAAGCGACAGATCCGGCGGCGGGGCTTCTCCCATGGGCGATGGCGTGACCCCAGCGGCGGATCCGCGCGGGACTTCTCCGGGCGGCGATGGCCCACCCAGCGGCGGATCCGGCCATGCTGCAAAGTAGGTGGATCGACGGCGGTTCCGGGAACCCAGATGGCTCGGGCGGCCCATGGATGGGCTTCTCAAGGGCCTATCTAGGGTTTTGCTCTTTTTTTTATTTTTTTCGGTTCATACCGTGGCTGCATCCTAATGCGCCCGCCACGGATATTATTTTTACCGTGACGAGCACCGAAGCCCGCCACGCAAGATCATCGCTTTTACCGTGACCTTAGCGGTGACGGGCTACGTTGCCCGCCACGCAAAAGCTATTATGCCCGTCACACAAAAGGTTTTAGGTACTAGT